>CM045766.1:21608866-21933172 GCA_025200525.1 Camellia lanceoleosa | reverse complement strand
CTTCTTTGCCCTTTGTTGGCCTATTTCTTGCATAGCATTTTGAGCATACTTGTCTATTTTTGGGAGTCTGTCATAAACTGTAATACATCATATTTTTGGCCTCTTCAATATTGTAGAGCCCTTCTCTGTTTGGGGCCAGAATTTGTGACTTGCTTCATTACCTCCCCTGAACCATTTTTGTATGCTAATTTAGCCCTACTTGGGCCTTTGTTTGGCCTCACTCTAAAGCTGTAAAATGCTTGTCTCGGGCTGCCTTGCTTCTTTTCATTTCATATTCAAATTATGTATGCATTGTATAGTTATAGGCCATTTCATGCGCCTTAAAACGTGTTTAGGGACTCGTTTCATGCATCGGGTTTCATTTTACGGGTTTAGGGGCTGTTTTGCATCTCATTTACCTCTGATTTTTGCATGATAGTATGCCATTTTTGTGTTTTGCCATGTCTTGTTAGAGTGGCATTATGTCCTTGAAGGTTAGGTTCTCGGTTTGCGTGCGCATGTACGCATCTCGAGGATTATCTCATTTTCATCATTATGGCCTCTTGTGTGAGTGTGGGCGAGATCCACTCATGTTGGTGTAAGCCATATTGCATTGTGTATGCCATTTCATTCCATAGCATTGTGTATGCTAGGTTGTATATTAGCGCATTGTGTATGCCATGTTTCCTCGTGCATTGTGTATGCCATTTCATAGCTTTGCATGTTAGGTTGTATCTTAGTTTGCATTTCATGCATATCATGCATATTGCATCGTGTTAGGGATAGGAGTTAGCAGAACACGAAGCGAATGCGTTCCTACTCAGTGGCGGAGCGATGTCTCAATTCGATCCGCACACTCCGGGATTATCCATGATGGAGTTAGGTTTTGTTGTATTTTCATATGCATTCATTTCATATTGAGTTGTGCAATTCGACTCCTCGGCCATCATGCATCGATATCGTGATTGGTGGCTACGAGGATCGAGACATGCATACATTTGTGAAAATACATTGCCATGCCCCTTTCTGCTCTCTGTTGCGACAAAATGAAGAATCGATAACTTTTGGGCTTAGCGCATTTCAAACGAGTGCAAAGCAGAGGCTAATTGGGGCATCGTCATGGATTTCCGCACAAAACAACCGAACATGCATCATTCATCACCGGAGGCGGAATCAAGCGATCCACGGCTTGCATGCGATTCTGACTTTCTTAGTTAATTTGTTAATTAATTAGGAATTTGTACATTATTTGGGTGTATTATTTGGGTATACTATTCTTTTATTAGGAATTTGTATATTTATTGGACCCTCTGTGCGAGGCAAAATTGTAATAAGTGTGGGTGAGTGTGATGTATGTCTTCAATCACGTCTTTCTTCCTTTATTTACACCTTATGATGGTTAGATTAGGGCATATTTCAATTAGCATCTGATATGATAGCATGTTTGCATTCATTCATCTGTTTTGCATGCATAAGACTCGGCGCATCATACTACTTGCATTTGTATTTCAATTCCAAGTTGAATACATGATAGTTTGTAGCATTCCATATGCCATGTTTAGAATAATAGAGCACACTATAGTCGGATTTTGCATGTGTTGCATTAGGCAATCCTGTATATTTAGGATCATGCATGATTTCTAATGAGTTTTGTTTTGGCTTGGAGTACTCGGTGAGTTTTATGCTTTAGCATCCTTGCATGCGTGTGAGTTACTGCCATGAATAGCATGCTTACCATGAGGCTATTTGCTTATGTGATATAAGCTTGAATGCTTGTGGGTGGAGGTTGGGTTATTTGGATTGGAACAATTCATCAAATGTGTTTTAAGCCCACTAGATAGTGGCAAAATCATGTTTTAAGCCCACAGGGTGGCAAATCAATTTCTAGCCTACTGCGGGTAGCACCATCAAACCATTTTCAAACAAACAAACATGAAATGTTTTGTTCCATTCGAGCGATCGGTCTATACTTGTATCTTTGTCGCATCACATAGTAACCTAGGCTAATACTAAGGAATAAGAACACAATGTTTTCAAAATAGATATCATGGTTAGTAGAGGCGGTCTTTGGCCAGGCGGCGAAATGCTCACAGTGACCTTCTAATCGTACCCAAGTTCGTAGAGCAACTTTGGTGATAGCGGACCGTGGCCTTTGCACGAGTCGGGGTTTCCTAAATTTCCCATTAAAAAACATTTAGGTGGCGACTCATGTATCTGGCAAAGCGATCCATGTTTGGCACTTCTTTTCAAAAATCTGTTTTCAAATCGATTTGCGGATTTGGACTCTTTGGTTCAAGATTAAAATAGTGACATTTGAGTCCTTGAGCTGTGACCCCAATATGAGCAGGCAGGACTTAACCCTCCGGGCGTTCGGGGCGTCTCTGATTCTGGCGACTTCTGCTTGGGAGTTAGAGAACTTGACTCGAACTCATGATATCTTGTTTTGACTACACTTGTGTGTTTCTTTGCATTGCATTTGCATTGGTGCGCCTAGGACACCGTGTTTGCCATCTGCTATTCTGAGCGGTTTGGGAGGCTTGTCTTATCAAGGCATGACCATAAAATTTGACGGTTGTGGGCTCTGCCGATGTAGAACACAAACCCGGTTTTTGGGGCACCCTTACTGACCATTCGACCTAGTGCATATTAGGATCCATAGTGACCATTCCAAACTAGGGCGGGTTGCTTACATTTATAGGTTGTTTGAAACATTGCGTGCGTAGTGAAACCTAGCTCGACAAAATAGGGGAAACCCTACTGACATAGGGGTGTTTTGGCTCTCACTTATACATTATGTGCTTTTAGAGTCGTCTCTCTGAGGAATGCATGCATCGGTTTATGAGTTTGGGCATCGAACTGCGGGCATCGGTCGATGTTGAGAATCGATTATCTGCGGGTATCGATTTGATTTTGGGAATGATGATTGAGGATATTGATCGGTGTTTGAGGGCGGTGTGTATTGACTTACGGTAGGTGTGTTGTTATACTTGACCGTGTGTTGTGTATTTAATTTAAGCATTATCTTTGTCCGTTTATCTGGTTATTTATTTCCTTTTAAACTTTATTTATCTTTTTGCTAGGCGGGGTTTTTAGCACAATTGCTTCGAACGATGATATTCCCCAAGCACTTTGGACACGGTCGCCGACTCAATCGTCTGAGGATCTGGTTGGTGGACATCGATGTTCCTCCCTACCCAGTTGTTAGAAGAAGGCCAAGGAGGCGCGATTGTGTCGAGCGAGGATTACGGGAATGACGGGCTACTTTAGCGACAAGCGATCGGGTTGGGATTCTGTTTCGCCATAGAGATACACTTAGGTCGGTCAATTTGGACCAGCGAGAATATGGCGGGATAGAGAAATGATCGTCAAATGCAAGAGAGCATGAGGCAGTCACGAGGAGGATGCCATCCATGGCGGAATTTTCTAAGCAACGAGGCCACTGATCATGGCCCAGGCGAGCTCATCACTAGGCACCTTGGCGAGAATCGGCATCTGCTTCTCATCGGGTTCCTCCTCCACGGGGCCCCCATTACGGCGAGCTCCTCTTGAGAATGCTCTGCCAAACACCGAACAAGTGCCAAATGTCGAGAATATCCAAGAGGACACAAACCTTCCAGCAGGCTAGCTCGCCCCGCTTCCACCTCAAGCTGTCCAAGACTCATACACCCAACCACGGACTCTCCTTTGAGTTGAAATCGACCACTCTGACCCTAAAAGCGAGCAAGCTTGGAAGCTTTTCAAGAAATCACAAGGGGTAAAAGCCATTAGGACATCGAAGATGGGTACACGATGTAGCCGTAACATTGCGAAGATTCAAGATGCCACAAATTGACGCTTGGCGGGTCAGGAGATCCCATGGTCCATCTTGGCTATTCTCGGACATCCTGCGGCCAATGGGCTAACTTGACCACAAAAGCTTTCCTGTTTGGCGAACTTTGTCGGTGTGGCGACCATCTGATGCGAAGTTAGAAGATGAGGTAAAGAAAAGTTGGGATGAAATGGGTGAGGCCTTTGTTGCCTGATACTCGTACAATACCACGGATCGAGATTACAACTCGTGATCTCGAAACAACGAAGCGAGAACCCAAGGAGACTTTCTCGGACTTTGTAACTTCGTTGGAGGGCAAAGGCATCGATGATGACCTTGAGGCCCTCTGAGACAAAGATCAAATCGGGATGATTGTGCGCAATCTCAACGAAATTGATCACGAGAAGATGATCGTACTTCCTTTCCCACCTTCTCGGTTACGAGATGGAGTCTGATCGAGGATGCCATAAAACAAAGGTCGATCGACCGGGATAAGGAGCAACCGGAAGGACTTTCAATAGTAACAATACTAGCGAGGCCCAAGTGGTATTTGCAAGCTGCCTGAGCGGAGGTAAGCATGGTCACCACCACTCCCCCTCCCCCAAGACCCACGACAGCCACGCCTTTCTCTGGCGCATCTGGAAGCAATACCCAAAGCACCAAATATCAACCCAAAGGCCAAAAAACCTTCACCCCCCTATATATGCCCCTGTCCAAAGCTCTGGGGGTATTGATCGGAAAAAGCATTTGGCGCCCCTAAATGAGGCCACTACCAAATCCTCCCTCCCTCTCATGACCCGGCAAAATCTGCGCGTATCCTGTGACACGGTCATGACGACCGTTGTTTGATTGCGTCATGAGATCCGGGATCTTATTGACAAGCGGTGATCGCGCCTCGAAAAACCCAACGTCACGACAAATCCTCTCCCACCACATAACCAAGCCCTCCTCCCCATAGAATCAACTTCATCAAGCGGGAATTCGTGTCTTACGATCCTAGTATCTATATCACCCATCCCACCTACCTAAGCGGAGGTGATCCTTCTGTCTGCCTTGACTTGTGCATGATGGACATCTCCACAACCAATCTAAGCCGGTGGTGGTGACCACCGAAGATGGGACGGCGATTCGGAGGAAAAGGGAGTTCTTGAGTGCGAGATTGAGCAGTCAGGAATCTTCTTTGAAGGAGCTTATGATCAAGTGAATACATCAATCGATGGGCGATGCGGTGAGTGTGGGGCCGAAAGAAGCGAATTATGTGTGATTAGGGGAAGATTTGAAAGAGAGCAGATGATCTAACTTGGTAGGAGAGGACCTTTGCCAACCTCGGTTCTTGATGACCAGAATCGGGAGATCTGACAATCAAGCTGGTTTGAATATGAGAGTCGGCGAAGTTACGGATGGTTAGATGATCAACGGACATCGTAGAATATCGACGAGCAGGGCGGCGGACAAAATGTCGATGGTGGCGGAAAGGTAGAGTCGAAATCCACATGGGAAGCCTTGGCACTAAATTTCGCTCAGAATTTGGGGATTGTAAATCTGAGAATATTGACCAACCGGTATCTTGTCTTGGCAGTTGGAACAACAAAGATTTGAGGATTCGAGAGAATCGAAAAGCTAAGGCCCATGTGGGGTCGAGAGTCTTTGTGTGCAGGAGCGAAATCTTTGCGGGCATGAGGATTGAAGGTCTTGCGAATCTGATCATCTGGGGCCAGACGGTGTCTGTCGGTTTGCCGGCGGGATGTGGTGGGAAAGGCGATGACTTATGTCTTGCCCACCTGAGATGAGGATTGGGAAGTAACCAACGGATGATACAGTATATTGGCGAGATCGCTCATATGACAAGAAGTGGGCGATATTTCAAGCCCGACACTTAGACCAACTTTGAGGCGTCAGGGAAAGACAAAAGAAGGTGAAAGCGAAGGAAAGCAGTTGAAGAAGAAGGCGCATGCTCAAGCAATTGAAGAAGATACAAGCGGACATCTCCATCTGGGGAATTTGCTTATGGCGTCAGCAGTACCTGAGGCAATCTATGCTATGGACAAGGCCAAACTCTCTATAGATACTACACGGAAGCGGTGGTTGGGGTGGTCTTTCGGGAGGAGGTTCCCGGCATTAACCTTTCGGACAAGAACTACGCTGAGGGCACAAATCATAACAAACCTCTCTATGTCTCCATGGAGTGTAGAGACAAGTGGATCTGGGTGGTACTTGTTGATCTGGGTCCGCCATCAATGTCTGCTTGACCCGAGCAGCGTATGCTGTCGGGTTGAAGCGCGGACTTCGTCCGACTACTCAAGTGATCGGGGCATATGATAATACTAGCGAGGAAGTGATGGGGAATTTGTCAAAATTCGGACTTCGAGTTGGTCGGGACAACATAACATTGAATTTCATGTCTTGGGCGTTCATGACCTTCAATCTACTCTTGGCGGCCGTGGTTGCACCAAATGAAAGCGATCTCTTCCACTCTACATCGGATGTTGAAGTACCCTCACGGGAAGGGGTGGCTATTGTTTTGAAATTCATCAATCCATCCGCCCGGAAGTGTCTACACAGTTCTAGAAATCGAGCATGGCACGGAGGATGTGTTCTTATCGGGGTTCACTTTGGTGAGGCGGGTGGTCTGAGAATATTATGGTGTGAATGAAGGTGTGTGCGTCGATTGCTCAATCCGTCTACCTCATGAACAAGCTACAACACATCCGGGATGGGATTAGGAAAAGCGGCGGAAGGCGTTGCGGCGTGGCGAAGTGCCACAACCCTCATACCTTTGGCTTGGGTTATCGCCCACCAAAGAATTTGGGTGAGAAGGAAAAAATGGCGGAAGAGCGAGCAAAGCGGTGGGAAGCCTTTTGAGTTAATGCATAGGCCCATTCGGTACCACTGAGCAGACGCTTTGTCCGGGAGGAGGACTTTCCATTTGCGGCTTCGAGCCGTGGATAAGCGGAGAAGAAGCGCGTGCGAGCGAGATCTTCTTCGACTGCAACTATCGAGGATAGCGTTGCCCGCAGGCGAACCAGACCCATCGGTGAGGTTGAGCGTGTAAGCGGTGGATCTGAGGGCCTGAAATTTGAAATGGGGTAAGCGGCATGTCTACTTTCGATCCTCCGATCGACCATAAGTGCTTGGGGATAACCGTGGTTTCCATGATTGGGGATGAAAGCAGTGCGAGCCAACCGGCGACTATCTTGGATGCATCTATCGCACCCTCTCTCACTTGGCAATCTGAGGAGGATTTTTGTCAGCGACAAGGGTCGGTAGTGGCGGAATCTAATTCCACCGAGTCTTGTGAGTCGGAATCAGGTTCTAGCTCGACTGAGTCTAAGTCTGGTACTCCTGGGGATGATAACCCGGATGCCACAGTCCTGTCTAGGTTGTCTTTTTCCTTTTCATTTGAGTCTGTTGTAAATGAATCAGACGATTTGGGTGAACTTAATGAGAATCAAATAGCTGTGGTTTCTGAGTATTTTTCTGTGCCCTTGATTTATTGCATTAATTAGGACTTTCAAAATTTTGAAAGCAGCGAGGGCGAAGTTCCTCGGTTTTTACAACGATTAATTGAGCAAGCGAGGAAAGATTTGTTAAACCCTAGTGGGCGAAATCACTAGTGAACATTAGTCTTGAGGAGGACCAGCATGGTCGGATCGGGTCCACGTTGTCTTCGAGAACGGCGCTTAGTCGCTTTATTAAAAGATTTCAAAGATGTTTTCGCGTGGTCCTCGAAGACATGCAGAATCGATCACGAGATTATGCGACATCGGATCCCCTTGACCCGAGGCCCGACACATCAGCGAAACTTCGGGAGGATCCGCGGTGGGCTCTCAAAATTAAGGAAGAGGTCACCAAGCAAATCGTAGCGGGCTTCTATTTGGTATCGAGAATATCAGACTTGGTTGGCCAACATTGTTCGGTCTTAGAAGAAGGATGGCGGGATCCGGTATCGTGGACTTCGAGATTTGAGCGAGCTAGTCAGAAGGGCGACTTTCCCCGCATATTGATGAGTTGGTGGATTTCCGGCGAGGCACGCATTGCTTTCATTTATGGATGGCTTCTCGGGCTACAACGGATAGTGATGGCACGGAAGGCCAGGAAAAAGCGCATTCACCACCCGTGGGACATCTTTGCTATAGAGTCATGCCGTTTGGGTTGAAGAATCTTTGGAGCTACTTATCAGCAGACGCGACCACAATATTACATGATATGATCCACAAAGAGGTTGAGGTGTATGTGGGCGACATGATTGTCAAATCCAAGGAAAGAGGGCCACTACACCGCCTTGCACAAGTTTTTCAAAGGATCGGGGAGTTAGGTTCGGCTAAACCCTCGAAATGTACATTGATTATTCTGTTGGGGAAAAAATGCTAGGGTTTACGATTACACAAAGGGGCATCGAATTCGACCCTTCCAAAATCAAGGCCATCTTAGAAATGCCACCACCAAGGAAAAAGGAGGTGCGAGGCTTTACGGGTAAAGTGCAATTCATAAGGCGGTTTATCTCAAAATTAACCTTGACTTGTGAACCACTTTTGGCCTCCTCAAGAAAGGAAAAAGTTCAATGGGACGGCCGATGTCAAAGTTGCATTTGAGCAGTTAAAGAATATTCTGAGAACACGTGTTGTCACCACGAACCGAAGCAGATTGATTTTGTATCTGTCGATGGCTTGAAACTACAATGGGCTGCATGCTTGCACAAGAATCGAGAAGACAAGGTGGAAGAGCCATCTACTATCTAAGCAAGAAGATCTTGAGTCTGAAACCCGTTACACTCTTGGAAAAAGGCTTGCTTAGCTTTGGTATGGGCTACCGAGGCTGCGGCACTACTGTTAGCTCACTCTGTAATGTTGGTTTCACGACTTGATCCCATCAAATATCTTTTAGAAACCGGCACTTACGGTAGGCTAGCTCGTTGGTTCTTTGTTGCTCTCGAATTTGATCTAAAGTATGTAACACATAAGTCGGTCAAAAGCGAAGCGATGGCGAAATTTTAGCCGACCATCCGGTGGAAGGGGTGAAGCGATCAGTATTTATTCGGATGAAGCCATTTTACACATCGGCAGCGAAACTTGGGCGATGTACTTTGGCGGGCGTCAAATCAATACGGGTATGGGATAGGAGTGTTCTTGTGCTTGCAAGCAATTCCGTATCCCTCTAGCCTTCAAACTCCGATTCAAAGTCTCGAACAATGAAGCGAGAATATGAGGCGTGTATTCTTTGGTCTAAAGCATACGGAACTAGGGGCAAGGCGGTTGGGCGTCATTGGGGACTCGAACCTTGTTGTGTCTCAAGCTAAAGGAGGGGAAAGTAAAGAGGAAAAGATGATGATGTATCACGGACCTTGGATTTTGATTCCTCGGTTTGAGAAGCTAAGTTTTACTCATCTACTAAGAGAACAACGAGGTTCATGATTCTTTAGCAACTCTATCTTCTATGATAGACATCCGTGTGGAGTCGGATCGTCCGGTCATCATCGACCGAAATTTGCACACCTACGAGTCGATTGCGCTATAGATGAAGTTCGATGAAAACCCTGGTATTACGACATCTGGAACTTCTTGGAGAAAAAAGCATACCGCTTGAGTAAATGCCAAAGACAAAAGGGCAATCGGGAGAATGGCGATTCGAGTTCATCATCTGCGAGGGTAAAGCTGTATAAAAGGGGTCATCACAGGAATGCATAAAGCGTGCGTTGATCTTAGAAGAGTCAAAGCGTCGATGGAAGCCATCCACGGGGAGAATGTAGTGCGCACATGAATGGGGTAATGTTGGCACGGAAGATCCTCGAGACGGGGTTATTCTTGGTCCACCATGGAGGAGGATTGTATTGGTTTCGTCGGCGATGCCACAAATGTCGATTCATGCAAATCGCATGAACATTCCGCCGTCAAAATTTGTACAACATGACCGCCATGGCCATTTTCGATCTGAGGAATTGATGTAATGTCGAATTTATTCTGTAGAAGAATCGAATGGGCATGAGTTCATCTTGGTAGCGATAGATTATTTCACAAAGTGGGTTGAGGCCCAATCTTATGCGGTGTTGAAGGCTTCCGCGTCATAAAATTTATCGAAACAACATCATCTGTCGTCTGGGGTCCCCAAAGCGAAATAATTTGGACAATGGTTCCCCACTTCAAGAAGGAAGTGATTGATTTGTTGGAAAAATACAATGTGGCTTTTCATAAGTCATCTACCTATCGACGCAAACCAATGGGCGGTTGAGGCCAACAAGAATATCAAGCGCATATTGCGAAGATGGTGGAAACCTCTGGGGCGGCGGATAATTTGCCGTTTGCTCTGTGGGGCTACTGGGACTTCAATCGAGAACTTCTCTTTGGGCGACTCGTACTCATTGGTTTATGGGATGGAGGCCGTTCTACCTATTGAGATTGAGGTTCCGTCATTACAGTATTGGCGAGTGTCAAATAATGAAGCAGATTAGCGTGAAGCGATTTGAGAACTTATGCTTTTCGATGAAAGAAATGAAAGCGCGTTGTACCATGTCCAAGGTTATCAACGAGAATCGCCGGGCTTTCAACAAGAAGGTTAAGTCGAGAATTTAAAGGAAGGAGATTTGGTACTCAAAGACAACGAGCTCCCATCCACGACCCAAGGGCAAGTTCGGACCCAATTGGTGGTCCTACATCATCAAGTCAATGCTGTGGAGGTTGTGGTTACGATGGATCTAGATGGCTTAGAGTTTTCCCAACCGATCAACATGGACAAGTTGAAGAAATATTACCCATGAGAGGCTCGCTGGGCGAAAACCGAAAAGGCGACCTAGGCAAAACTTCGAGCACAAAAATTTGAAATTATAAAAAGCGAGCTCATAAGGTTGAAAACCATAAAGGCGGCCTTGGCAAAAGTTAGGCGCCAAAAGGAGTGAAAATACCGGCGAACCTAAGCTGAACTACGTAAGGCTTGATTCCCATCCTTGGGATCGTGGCGACTTCATTACGAAGTTGACCACAACCTTTTCCCGATCAACTTTGTCCATATTGATCATCTCGGTCATCTTTGTCCATCGGCATTCATCGTGATCTCGATGCAGTGCTATTAGGACTAGGGGCAACTTTCCGTTGCCACAGTGTCTTGATACTATTCAGACTAGGGGCAACTTTCCAGTTGCTAGGATCCAGGGTTGTGCATCTCAGTGACAAATCTCAGGCGTGTCCAGTTCTGATCCATATCGAAAATAGTTTTGAAAAGTTTTAATAAAAGTTGACTTTGTTCAAATTAATCTTTTCACAACTACGACCATTTTTGGACCAAAGCGGAAAATTTTCAGTACCACAACCTTCAATTTCATTGATTTCAAAACAGAGTTCTCTTGTTCTTGCATACAATTGAAGTTGCTCTTTTATTACACTCATAATGAAAACTTGAAAGTACTAATAAAGCAATAAATCTGGGGCATAGTCAAGTCAGGTGTCCTTGCGCCCCCTCCTGGAGCTAGTCGAAGCCTCTGATGCCAAGCTGGGCCCAGTCTGTGCCTCCTCATTGAGCCAATCGGCCTCGTCGGACAAAGTCTGCGATTGAAAGTAGGGCGGGGGCAGGAGTTCTCTAGTCCTCCATCTTAGTGGCATATCGGGCAAGTTGTGCGCCTCGGACGGGAAAGCGGCGGATACTCAATCCCTCTGGTGGGCAAGTCGATCATGACCAAGCCCGGCGAGAGGAAGCGGAAAGTAGAATACCGATGGAGTCGGACCAATCAAGCTGAATCCCGATCGTGGGACATGCTATAACCCATTCTTTGGGAGATTGAGCCAAAGGCGGCGCCAAGCAATGCGATCTGAGACAAGTTGCACATCGGTCGAACCACCACCTTTCATCGGGGCATCAACTAAGCGTTGGCGAAAAAGTAGCCGGGCTGAGTAAATTTGGACAGAGTCCACAACACGCAATTTATCCATCAACCATACAGGGAGGGATGAAAAATGAGAGAATAAAGAATAGAGATGTGCGATGAGAGAAAAGTAAGAAAAGGGTTTTGTGAGAAAAAGCAGAACGAGGGCAGTGATGTGAGCAAATATATATGCGAGATTGGGTGGGAAACATTACTGTAGCAATAGTGGACTCCTGCCGTCTGGTGCGTCTCCGGCGATAGAAAGCATCAAACCCATCGGCGTCTCGGCGGTGTCATAGCGATCTGACTCTTTCCTTCTCTCAAGCCGTGAGCAACTTCAACGAGCGGATGCTAGATCCACCAAATCTGAAGTGGCGAAAGTGGGATAGCATACACAAGCAAAGGCGTGTTGCGAAAGCCTTGCCAATAATGGTTGCGATGCGCTTGACATCGAAGCGATGGATCAAGCGAAACGTCCGGTTCCCGTTGCGGATCGAGACCGAGCATCATGCATGGTGAGCCACACATTTCCCTAAAGCTTGGGCGTGGCCATGAAATTGAGTGAGGCAATTTCTTCACGCGTTGATTCCATCAAAACACGAAAATCTTGAAAGTTGGACATACCTCTTGCCTTGAAAGCTGAAAACATCGTCCTTTGGGTTCCAAAACCTCATGCGGCATGGAGGAAGGAAAGTGCAGGAGTCTTGACTCGATGGGAATAGTGCATTCAAAGCGAAACCTCGGAAATTCAACTTTTAGAGCCATCTAGAAGAGATCCAAGATGTGAGATTTTCTGAGAAATGCCTCCATTTTTTGTGCAAAGCGGTGATGAAATGAATGAGTCCGAGGTTGGAGCTTTTATAGAGGATGGGACACTATTCGGGGACACGTGTCAAAATTTTGACTGTTCTTTGAAATAAGTGGCGGGCAGGCCACCCTTTCTAGCTGGCGGGCCACATTTCTCCCTCGGATACAAAAAAGCGGCGGCGGCTCAAAAAGTGGCCGCCATGCTCCAATGTATGCCTTTGGTCTGTTTTGCCCTCGGAGGAAAGTTCGAGCATTTCCAAGCATCGGATGTATCGAAGGCCTCCATTTCCCTCTGTTTGGATCGTTCCGTTGCCCGGAACCGTCCGAAATGCAGCTTTGTTTTGTTTATCAAGTTGTAATTTTTGCTTATCGAGTTGTCGTTTTGTTTATCGAGTTGTAAGTTTTGTCGGTTTGTTGTATTTTGTGTTTTGAGTTGTTACTCTTTGTTTACGCATAATTTTGTTAAGTCTTGTTTATCGAGTCGTTAACATTGTTGTATTTTGCTTATCGAGTTGTAAACTTGCTAAGATTCTGTTATTTCTTAGTGAGTCGAGTTGTTTGATTTGTTGCGTCGGTTCATTACCTGACCCGGTAAATACACAGTGCACATTTCCATTCAATCCCATTTTTGTGCAAAATGATGCGATACAATGCTGAGAGCATAAAAATACAACACTTTTTCAAAAACTGTTTCACCCCATCATATTTCCCTTTACAAATAAAGGTACAAGTTTTTCAGAAAATAAAACTGCCTAACAATATGCAAAGTGCTACAAACTACTAGCAAAAAGGAAAATAAAAGCGAGAAGCAATGACATCAATACCCTCGGGAGCGGGAATGAGAGGCCCTCCTCATCCTCTTCTGCGAGACAACCTCTGCACCACCATCATCATCTGGGTCGGAGCTGTCATCCTCAGGATCCCCCTCAGCCTCGCCTCCGCTCCCGGAACCAAGACCGGAATCCCCCTCCTCAGCGGATGTCTCCGACTGACGATCTGCGACCTCCTCCTCCTCATCCTCATCGGGCTCCGCCTCTATAATATGTGCCCTGCGTCTGCGAGAGGACCCTCCTCGAGCTCCTCGGAAAGGCCTGGATGGCCCAGCTCCTCGAAAGGGCCCAGATGGCCCAGCGCCTCGAAAAGGTCCAGACGATCGACCTCCCTGAGAAGGCCCGGGTGGCCCGGCCCGCGGCGGAGCATATACAGGAGGCATCTGAAAGTGAAGAGTTCAATACATCAGTTCAAATATGAAAATCAGATGCAAGTACAGTATGTGAGTGGGGTGTGTGTCAGATGTGTTCTACACAAATAGCCTATCAATGCAGTAGAATGTTCAAAACCAGCGTGTCATCAGAAATATGATAAATGCAAGAAAGATGAGCGATGCACACACCCATAATGGCCGGTGTGCCTCCCTCCATGAGGATCATGCCCTCAAATCGGCCATCACTCCAAGCATCTCATCCACGTACTCAACGGAGGCTGCGGATACAAATGCAAAACCATCGATAAAGGAATGAATGTCCAAGTATCCATTGATAAATCAAAATTGTAAAAGCATCTGGGTGGTGAATCGGGATCTCGACATATCTATGGTCGGGAAGGAGGCTCGGCGAGACACAGTAAGGAACCCCAAATCGCCAACTCGTCAACTCGATTCGGCATGTCGGCCACCGGGATGATGAAGAGTCGGAGGATTGGGGAACCGACCCACCCCACCTCTAGGCGTGCCGACCTGCTGGAAGGGATATCTGTACGAGCACGACTCGAAGATGGCACACCGGCGGGCCTCGGTGGCAGTCGCACTCCCGTCAAGGAGGCATCGGATATCTGATGGCGATAAGTGGCATAGTCCCCTCCTCAAGATGTAGCAAAGCATCGATTGCCCGACATAGCACTAACAACATCACAGGAAGAGAGCCTATCGGCGATCCGCATCTTGTTGGGGGTCTTTGCGGGAGGTCTGAGAAGTGTACCCCATACAGCCTTAAAGCGTTCCCCGAAACCATGCTCTACCAACGGTCCTTGGCGAGGATCTGTCTTTGGGAGGTGCCGATCCTCCGACATCTTGAAATCGGAGACCATCACCCAAGGCGCCAGGCGCCATGTAATCTGCGGATAACGATTGCATAAACCAATCGAAAATCGGGAATATCTGAGGCGGATCAAAGATGAAAAGCGGAAGGGTGAGAGTTTTGAAATACCTCCGTCGTCGCATAGTGTCAAAATCTTGCCGTAGATAAAGAGAGTCTCTCGGGGTCTCGTAGGTCTTTGACCCTCGAATACCCGGTAGTCTGGGGTCATGAGGGGCCTGCCACCACCAACTCTGGGGCTAACGTCGGAAATATCGTAGACCCATAAGCGAGAAGCGGTCTAGAATGTAAATACAAAGTCTTTGAGGGCAAAATCTGAGTGTAAAGTCGTTGTGTGTGCAATGTACAAGTAATGAGGAAGCGAAATGTAAATCAAGAGGAGAAAGTACCTCCGGGCTCTCCAATAACCGCCAAGTAAGTCTCCTTGCCCGGGAGGTCGCTCATGTAGCGATAAAGGGTAGCAGTAGGCGCCACCCGGTCGTGCGTCCGACTGTGATAGGTCAACAGGCGCTCAGCAGATCTGACCCAACCGTGTTCCCTCTATCGTGACGCAGTAGTCGAAGAGGAACATAAGAAAACCAGACATCTTGCTCTGCCTCCTCGGAGTCCGGGCTCCATCCTCCCTCCGAAAATGGGAAGAACCAGTGTGTCGGACTCTCCGGAAGCTCTATCAGCAGGAGGCGGGCCCCGACAAATGTATCCAAGCGGCCTCCCATTCGCCCATGTCCTCGTCGTAAGAATGGGCCAACCTCCTATGTCGAGCCGGTCAATACTGCCAAAATCCAGCGGGGTCATAGTCAAATCGATGG
Source organism: Camellia lanceoleosa (assembly GCA_025200525.1). Taxonomy (NCBI): domain Eukaryota; kingdom Viridiplantae; phylum Streptophyta; class Magnoliopsida; order Ericales; family Theaceae; genus Camellia; species Camellia lanceoleosa. Next base: position 21,917,827 of record CM045766.1, on the reverse strand, counting down.
CGGAAAAATGAAAGGAGTTGGTGGTGTCCACCATCTCTCCACCAAAAGCGCCATCGGTGTCCTCTGGCGGGACAACGCGATAACCCAAGCGAAGGACCCGAACCCGCCAAATCTACTAAATCGGACGACCTCAGGAGCTCGGCATACCAATCTCTAGCGGCGGTGGAGCCGTATCCCTTGCAGTCACGAGAACCAACTGCATTAGAATGAATACATGTGTCGATATAAAATGAATGAGTGTGTGCAAATGAAATGAATAAGGCGTGTGCAAGTAAATAGAACTGCGTCTTGAAGTAAAATAAGTGAAGTGTGTTCTACTCTACATCGATGTGTCTTTGCGTGTTCACCTTCAATTTGGAACATGTGTTCTACTCTACATCGATGTGTCTTTGCGTGTTCACCTTCAATTTGAACATGTGTTTAGAAGATCCGGAGTTAGAGTGTGTGTTCTACTCTCAATCGGTGTGTCTGCGTGTTCACCTTCAATTTGGGTGTGTGTTGGAAGATCCGAGTTAGAGTTGTGTGTTCTACTCTCATCGGTGTGTCTTTGCGTGTTCACCTTCAATTTGGGTGTGTGTTGAGAAGATCCGAGTTAGAGTGCGTGTTCTACTCTCCATCGATGTGTCTTTGCGTGTTCACCTTCAATTTGGGCTGTGTTGGAAAGATCCGAGTTAGAGTTGCGTGTTCTACTCTCATCGATTGTGTCTTTGCGTGTTCACCTTCAATTTGGTACGTGTGTTGAGAAAATCCGAGTTAGAGCTGTGTTCTACTCTCAATCGGTGTGTCTTTGCGTGTTCACCTTCAATTTGGGGTGTGTGTTCGGAAAATCCGAGTTAGAGTGCGTGTTCTATTCTCAATCGATTATTGTCTTGTGTGTTCACTTCAACGACGAGCTGTGCGTTCGACATCAAAATATGGGCTGCGTGTTCATCTCAAATGTTTGGGTTGCGTGTTCAACTCTCAATCCGTGTGTTCACCTCAACAATGAACTGTGTGTTCGACATCAAAGAATGGACTGTGTGTGTTCATCTCAGAATTCAAGTATTGGGCCGTGTGTTCAATTCCCTACCGGTGTGTGCCGTGCGTTCACAATCAATTTATGGGCCCAGTGTTCAGAAATTCAAGTGATTGAATTGCATGTTCAGAATGCAAGCGAGGATCTTTGTGTCATGAACTAAACATTCTAAATAAGCTGCTTACTCAAAATGAGCAGACAAACATGGCAAAGACACGAAGTGCATGAAAAAACACAGAATATGTTGCAGAAAAGGTAAAAAACGAAGTAAATACCTCTCGTGCCTCGTGGGAGAGGTGATACACTGGCTCCATGACGAGATCTCCGGTGCTCGCTCATTAAAAGTCGTGAAGTGGAATGGCGGCTGCGGAAGAGCGTGTCTTGCGTGAGGCGTACCTCTCAGGAATGAAGGCTCGAACCCTCGGAGGCAGAGTCATGACATCAAAATCATCCCCGGCACCCGGAGGACCTCCGCCGTGAGGAAAATGACTGGCCATTTCAGAAAATGAGCAAAAATGAGCCAAAATTGGAAAAAGTCAACAAAAGTTAACTCTCGGGAAATGAAAAAGTCAACAAAAGTCAACCCCTGAGAAAATCTTCCAAATGTTGAGACAAACTTACCTCAAGTGGCAAAAATGAGAAAAGAAGCCCCGAAATCAAAATTTAATCGGTTCAAAGTGTTTAAAACTGAAAGTTTTCGCGAAAACAACTTGCGTGGGGGGTTGGAAAACGCGTATAAAGCTCAGATCTGGAGAACAAAATGGTTTGGGAGGGAGGAGAAGATGATTTCGGACCTGAAGTTATGAGCTCAAAGTGTTTGGGTAAGTAGATTTAAAGAAAAGAAGGTGAAAAGACCAAATTACCCACAGTTTGGGCGGTGGCGGTAAGCCACCTTTTTACAGCTGGCCATTCTCTTTGAAAAGTGGCGGTGGCCTCCCAGAGAAAAAGCGGCGGTGGTGTTCCACATGCTCACCTAGCTCTCTGCAAATTTTGAGGAAGATTGGAGTTCGGGACTGAAAAAGTTCAAGAAAAGTGCACTTTACATCGCGAAATCGCTCATGGGAACTTGACTTCAATTTCGACATGTGTCTCATCATTATACATCAAATGCAAAGTGTACCCTTTCCAAAACATGTTGTAACTCTCCCGGGGGTGAACCAAAGGCCACGATCGAGTCGCCTTCGCAGCGTTTCCTTGCTCGTTGTTTTAACAAGCGTGCACCCTAATTTATGCTCGTTTTGCATTATCATGCACATAACTTGCATTCTCATGAACATACTTGCATTGTCATGCATGTTTTCTTGATATTACCATGCCTCTGTGTTTAAGCTTGCGTTGTCCGCACGCTCCTTTCTCGCCTTCGCGATGCATTCACCAGCAAACACGCTTTTGTCGAACTTTCGATATCACATTGGATATATCTTGCTAAACATGTTGTGCTTGTTGAGTTTCTCTCTTTTCGCGAGCCGCGATATTGTATATGCGGTTCATTTGAAGCTAGTGCGACGAACGAATCGCGGTATCGTATCTTCTCCGTGTGAGGCGTGGCGAGTTGAACAATTCTCGCATTCTTAAGCGCATGAAATGTAGTTGTTGCTTTACATTCTTGCTTAAAAGCTGTTGCATCTATTTGCGAATACTTGCTTCATTCTGACTTCTTTGCATTTGCATGATCATTAAGTTACATCTGGCTCTGTGCATATCGCTTTGCATTTTGCCCCTTTGCCTGCGAGCACGCCTGCGAGCATATCTCTATTCATCTTGTATGATTGTCTAAGTCTTCGGCCTTGTCAAAAATGGGTCGTCTCGGGCTTTGACATTCACTCCGTCACTTGTGACTTAGAGTTCTGTCAAGAGAACAGCTGTAGACACCCCATTTTTGACCGACCTTAAGACTCAGACGTCACCAATTGAGCGCTTGGTGATGTTGCATATCGTGCTCGTCCAAAGGTTTCAGAGTCTCGGCCGTGAGCCCTGCCTCCGAAGTTTCATGCTTTTCTGTGCCTTGCCTCGGTTTGCGAACCAAGCTCGGTTTTCTCTGTTTCTCTTCCCAAAGGAAGGGAGAGGTCTCGTAGACCATCTCTCAGTGGTCGTGGGCTACATTTCGTGGTCGTAGGCCATTCTTTCCATTTCGGAGCCCGGTTCCCGGTTTTCGGAGCCGTCAGGCCGTGTGCCTCGGTTCGGGACCGCCTAACTACCTCTGTTTGCTCCGGTTTTTGGCATGCATCCTATTTACTCCCTTTTGAGGGACATTGTGGTCTGAGAGACCCACTTCGTGGTTGAACACCACTCCGGTGCCCTAATCGATTTTGGGGCCTCGGACTGCGCGTTTCGGCCCCCGAACCTTCATTTTGCATCGGTTTTCGTTCATTTTTGGCAGGGACCTCTGTTTCAACACCAGGAAGGTCATAGAAGGGTGGGAGGCCAGTAATTGTTCAGCGACTAGTTATATTCCTTCATCGCCCTCTGATGCCCATTTTTCTCACTTCAAAGCCAATGTTGACCACCCTAAGGCCACTTTCTTCAGCTCCAAACCACATATTTGTGTTGTACACACCTAGGAGGACACAAATATCACATGGCCGGCCAGTAATTCCATTTGAACCTTTTGAACCCCTTTGAAAAATGGCTTGTTCTCTCTCCTGTTTCACTTCCTCCAATTTTGGACTACAGGGCTGTGTTGAGGGCATCTAGGAAGACACCAATTTGTGGTGGCCGGCCGTTAATTCACCTTGGCCTTTTTGACCCCTGGCCTGCCGGCCATGGGGGTGGCCGACCACCCTGCTGACTCAAACACAGCGGCCTTGCTCCTCAAGGTGAGTACATTCTGTTGTATACTCTTTTCCCCAAAAATCATGTCAGGGGACAACTTTTGGGGGAAAACTTGGCTTGTTTTCCCCATTTTTCCCTCCTTTTCTCCCCTCTTTGGTCCATATAACTTGACCTCGGCATTGGTCCAAGCGTTGGGAAAATTGCCTTGTGCTTGCATATACATACCTCCCTCCATCTCTCTCTTTAACCCTCAAAAACAACCAAGTTCTACCCCTTTTTCACACCACCACCTAGCACTACACTACCACTTCCATTTCCAGCAGCTTGGAGGTCTTCTCAGAGGCTAGGAGGCACCATTTTTCAGTCCAAGAGGCAGCCAAGGCTTGGTCTTCAAGGGTAAGCACCATTTCCCCCTTTTCTAGCTCATTTTTGTACCATTTCTTAGCCCTCTTTGCTTACTGTTTTGAGCTCCGGCCATAACTGGAAATGTCATTTTTTTGAGTTCATTTTTCTGTTTCATTAAGGGTCTTACCCTGTTTGGGACCCCCATTTTACACTTGCTTCAATATCCCTTTGTATGCTATTATCTTGCATAGTATTTTTGGCCTATGTGTAATCTGTTTTGAGGGATGATATAAACTGTAACTAAGCTTATTTTGAGCCCTTATTCAACATTGAAGAAGGGCTCACCACTGTTTGGGACCTCCATGTATCACTTGCCATTGTACCCCTCTTTGATCCCCATTTTTGCACGGTTTATTAGCTTATTGAGATTCTGTTTTTGGACCTTGGTCTAAACTGAAAAGAGGCTTATTTTGATCCCCTCTTCATGCTTCATCAAGGGTCTATGGCTGTTTGAAACACCCTTTGTATACTTCATGTTATAGCCCTTTTGGTGGCCCCATTTTGCATGATATTTTGAGCCTATTTTTACACTGTTTTGAGTTCATCCATCAACTGTAAAAAGAATTATTTTGGATCCCTCTTCAACATTGTTGAAGGGCCCTCACTTTTTTGAGACCTCCATGCACCACTTGCTTCTTTGCCCTTTTGTTGGCCTATTTCTTGCATAGCATTTTGAGCATACTTGTACCTGTTTTTGGAGTCTGTCATAAACTGTAATACATCATATTTTTGGCCCCTCTTCAATATTGTAGAAGGCCCCTTCTCTGTTTGGGGCCAGAATTTGTGACTTGCTTCATTACCTCCCCTGCGGAACCATTTTTGTATGCTAATTTAGCCCTACTTGGGCCCACTGTTTGGCCTCACTCTAAAATGTAAAAATGCTTGTATCGGGGCTGCCTTGCTTCTGTCTTTTCATTTCATATTCAAATTATGTATGCATTGTATAGTTATAGGCCATTTCATGCGCCAAAACCCGTGTTTCGGGACTCGTTTCATGCATCGGGTTTCATTTTACCGGGTTTCGGGGCTGTTTTGCATCTCATTTTACCTCTGATTTTTGCATGATAGTATGCCATTTTTTGTGTTTTTCCATATCTTGTTAGAGTGGCATTCCGTGCCGTAGGTTCGGTTCTCGGTTTGCGTGCACGCATGCACGTATCTCGAGTTGTCTCATTTTCAGCATTATGGCCTCTCATGTGAGTGTGGCTGAGGTCCACTCATGTTAGTGTAAGTCCATATTGTATTGTGTATGCCATTTCATTCCATAGCATTGCGTATGCTAGGTCGTATATTAGCGCATTGTGTATGCCATGTTTCCTCGTGCATCGTGTATGCCATTTCATAGCCTTTCGCATGTTAGGTTGTATCTTAGTTGCATTTCATGCATATCATGCATATTGCATCGTGTTCGGGATAAGAGTTAGCAGGACACGGAAGCGAATGCGTTCCGTACTCGGTGACGGAACGTGTCTCAATTCCCGATCCGACACTCCGGATTATCCATGATGGTGTTAGATTTTGTTGTATTTTCATATGCATTCATTTCATATTGAGTTGTGCAATTCGACTCCTCGGCCATCATGCATCGATATGCGTGATTGGTGGCATAAGGATCGAGACATGTATACATTTGTGAAAATACATTGCCATGCCCCTTTCCTGCTCTCTGTTGCAGCAAAATGAAGAATCAGCAACTTTTCGGAGCTTGGCATGCATTTCAAACAGTGCAAGCGAGGCTAATTGGGGCATCGTCATGGATTTCGCACAAAACCTTGAACATGCATCATTCATCACCGGGCGGAATCAAAGCGATCCACGGCTTGCGTGCGATTCTGACTTTCTTAGTTAATTTGTTAATTAATTAGGAATTTGTACATTATTTGAATTTGTACTATTCTTTTATTGGAATTTGTATATTTATTAGGACCCTCTGTGCGAGCAAAATTGTAATAAGTGTGGGTGAGTGTGATGTATGTCTTCCAATCCCGTCTTTCTTCCCTTTTATTTACGCTTATGATGGTTAGATTAGGGCATATTTCAATTAGCATCTGATATGATAGCATGTTAGCATTCATTCATCTGTCTTGCATGCAGACTCGGCGCATCATACTAACGCATTTGTATTTCAATTCCAAGTTGAATACATGTTAATCGTAGCATTCCATATGCCATGTTTAGAATAGCCAACCTGCTATAGTTTGCATTTTTGCATGTGTTGCATTAGGCATTTCTGTATACTTAGGATCATGCATGATTTCTAATATAGTTTCTGTTTTGGCTTGGAGTACTCGGTGAGTTTTATGCTTTAGCATCTTTGCATGCGTGTGAGTGACTGCCATGAATAGCATGCTTACCATGAGGCTAACTGCTTATGTGATATAACTGCTTGAATGCCTGTGGGTGAAGGTTGGGTTGTTTAGATTGGAACAATTCATCAAATGTTTGTTTAAGCCCACTAGATAGTGGCAAAATCATGTTTTCTAAGCCCGAGGGTGGCAAAATCCGCATTTTAAGCCTACTTGCGGGTAGCAAACCATTTTCAAACAAACATGGAGTGTTTTGTTCCAATTCGACGACTCGGTCTATACTTGTATCTTTGTTGTCGCATCACATAGTAACCTAGGCTAATACTTAGGAATAAGAACACACAATGTTTTCAAAATAGATATCATGGTTAGTAGAGGCCGGTCTTTGGCCGGCGGCGGGGTGCTCACGAAATGACCTTCAATCGTACCCAAGTTCGAGCCGAGGCAACTTTGGTGATGGCGGACCACGTGGCCTTTGGCACCGAGTCGGGGTTTCCTAAATTTCCCATTAAAAAACATTTAGGTGGCGACTACAGATCCGCAAAGCGATCCATGTTTGGCACTTCTTTTCAAAAAAATCTGTTTTCAAAATCGATTTGCCGGATTTGGACTCTTTGGTTCAAGATTAAGAACCGTGACATTTGAGTCCTTGAACTGTAGTGACCCCAATATGAACAGAACGGGACTTAACCCTCCCGGGGCGTTCGGGGACATCTACAAGTAGCAGGAACAGTCACCTTCTTTCTCTTCCTTCTTGGCAGTGATGCTACTGGTTCCTTTTCGATCTCCCTCTCTTCAATTTGAGGTTCAGATTCTTCAAAGGTCAGTTCTTTCCCCATTATTGTAGTGTTTGTTTCGAGGGAAAAATGTTCGATTGTATTAGAAAGGGAGACAACCACCTTTTGTCTCTTTGTTCTCTGCAAGGGCACTTCTTGCTCTTGCTCAACCTCTTCTTCCAGAGATTCAGGTTCCTCAGGAGGGAGGACTAGCTTCCTTTTCTGTTTTTGTTGTTGTTTCTTTTTGAGAAAAGCTAAAGTTTCAGCTCTCTTGGGGGATTCTTCTTGCAGAGACCCTGCACCAAAGAACATAAGTGTAAGGGAAACGAACAAAAGATTCAAAAGAAAGAAAAAGGGAAATCTGAAAATATTTACCCTTCTTCGAAGCAGCTCTAGTAACTCTAGCTGGAGGGGATGAAGCTGCAGGAGTAGTTGTGACAGCTTCAGGAAGAGGGGGAATGTTCTCAACTGTTGCTGACTTAGCCTTTGAAGGCACTCCCAACCCTATTAGCAAGTCATGAGGGTGCACAGATAAGCGCACTTCCCTATTGGCTGTCCACCAGTTCTGGAATCTTTGCAAAACAAAGCCAGATGGAAGAAAAGGGACAAATTGGAACTCATTCAATTCCTTCAGCAGTTTAAGTATTGCCGTCTCTAGCTTGGATTTGGATATTCTCAAATCTCTAGCAGTAAGGTGGACATTCGAGAGACTGCAAAGTGGAACAGGAATCCCTTGAGTGAGCCCAAATTGTCTGGCAAACTAGGAAGGGCAATACACCTCAGATATACATTTATAGGCTCGAGGGTTCAAAGTGCCAATGAACAATTCCCTTGGTAGCAGTATGGAGGCCCATATATCTTTATGAGGTGAGATGGAGCACTCTTTATCAACCAAAAAAGTTTACAGCCAGGTTGGTCCTTTATTGGCTTCGAAGGGACAAAAGAAGGAGGCGGATGGAGAAATAGGGAGTTGGTAAAAGAAGGTAAAGTAATAAACAAAGGAAGCAGGATAAAGGGCAATCCTAGCATACTTCTCCCCATAAGTGCTAGGATCCTGGACAAGAAATTTTAGGCATTTAGAATGAAGATCAGTAAAATAGACGAAGAATCAGAGCTGGAGTACCCAGAGGGGACCTCCTTGGTTAACATCAAGTGGTCTTTCACAAAATTGAGAGCAAGCTTTGTATATATGGCCTAACAGGTAAGGAGCAAGAGCTATATGTTTTTTCAAGACAAGTGCCTTCGCGAGGGAAGCGAACTCAGGCATAATCCTCTGAGATGAGGTACCAAAAAAAAAATTTGCATAACCAGTATAAAATAAAGGAAAAGAGTTCTCTATCCTTTACAAGGCCTTCCTTTTTATTTTCAGCCTTTATGAAGTCACTATAAGAAGAGTTTAAGGCTGGAAGGGAAAATTTGACAGGAAGGTCCGGGTAGTTGGGAGTAAAAGGAGAGCCATGGGGGGAAAGCCCTAAAAGATGGCAAATATCGAGAACGGTGGGAGCCATCATGCCACACCGAAATTGGAAAAAATTAAAAGCCATATTCCAAAAACATAAAGCAGCTGGAATCAAAAAGGGGTCCTCAGGAATGATGAACCTAGAAAGGCGAAGAGCGTCGAGGATGTAGAGCTCTTGTAAGTCATCTTCTCTCACAGGTACAACCCTGTCATACCATTCCTCCCATTCGGTTCTCAATGTCGGCCAGCAGCGATGAGGCCGGGTCATTCTCCAGTTACTCCAGTCAAGCCCTCCTTCGAATAAAAGAAGGTGATCCTCTAAACGAGGGTATAAAGCTAGAAGTTGGTCAGGAGCTTCCCGAAAGATGGGTCCTAGGACATACTCTTGTTGGCGGCTGTGGCAAGGAACAAAGAGACGCCCATCTATGTTGCTTGGCCCACCAATCATGAGCTTGCTAATTTCTTCATCAATACATTTCTTCAAAGCCATGATAGGGCTGAGACGATCGCCAGCGGGCACTTTCAATGAGGAAGGATCCATTAATAGCGAGTAGTAAGGAAGAGAGGGTTAACAGATGATCGGTAGGGTTTGTGTGTTAAAAGAGCAAGTGATTTCAGAACACGAAACAATGGGGTTTTTAAAAGCTTTGTGCCTGAAAAATATATTGCGTAAGTCGTTAAGTACTAAAAGTACGAATACGAAGAGTTTCATTCAATGTTGATACTTTTGGAGGGAAAAAAACATAGCCCAAATACTGAAGTCAACTTCGAAGTAAAATATTTGACTTCGAAGCCAAATTTTGGCGCCAAAAACCAAAGGACAACGGCTTCGAAACAGAGAAACCGGCTTCGAAGCATGCTACATGCCTAAAGATTCTAGAATGCTTGAGTATTGGTCTACTTCAAAGGGTTCAGAGACCCGTTTGAGGGTTATTAATGAAAGTAACAACCTTTGGAGCAAAAATTAGGATTCTTTAAGGATGAGAATTACTATTCGAAACATCAAAACCAATCGTCGGTTTTTATAAAAGGAGATTGTCTATTGAATTAAAACAGCATAGATTGCTCTTCGAAGCAAAAGTGGTCAATTTAAAATTGATTGGCTATATTAACCATGACCATATATTGGTTATAGTTAGTCTTGAAAGGTAAGGTTGTTAAATTCAAAGAACTAATTCTAGATGATATCAGCTAAAATTGTCAACTTTACTCCATAAATTGGAAAAAGACATGTTGGTTCATTTTAGTGTTTTCATTAAAGACGATTGAGTCCAGATTCGAAGGATGAGATTGTTCAATTTGAGGCTCTGAATTGACTTTTAAAGGCAAAAAAAAACAGAGTCAAAACAATGTCAAATACAGAAGAACTTTGTTTGTATTCAAGCCAAGGCAATTACATCAAGTAACCCTATCTGGGTACAAACTCAAGCTCATAAAAATAAGGAATAGAATGAATAACAAGATCATGAAATTTGGTCCGACAATGATCAATGAATTTTTGTCCTTTCTTTATTATATCTTCTATTTCTTCTAATGTTGGCTGCATAAGTTGGTGTGCTCTCACTTCATAGTAGAGCTCTTCAGCCTTTATTTTGAAAGCCTTCTCCCTCAATCTTTGTTCCAGTTCATCTATGACCAAATCATCCCAATACGCAGAATCTTTATTCTTGAAATCATCGAATTCTTCGATGAAGTTCTCTGCTTCGTACTGGGCATGAATTCGGAGAGACGAAAGTTGATCCAAAGATTGTGTAGTGACCATAGAATTTTGATGCCAGTAGAGGAGCACCGAAAGTTGGTCCAGGAACATATGAAGTTCTTCTTGGGCAAGGGGATTAAGGACATGGCCGCTAGTCAGAATATCACAAGCCCATCGAAGGTTCTTGAGAGGGACATCGTCCTCAAGAACATTGAAGGGCAAGTGAGAGAAAGCTGCAAGCAGAAGTTGAGCTTGTTTCCGCTCAGCTAGAGTATGGGAAGATAGAGGTTTGTAAGGTGGGAAGACCTTATCCATGGGAAGGGCAAGCCTCAGTTTCTCTGTCCAAGAAAGAGTTGGTGGAGAAGAAGGGGTAGATGGTTCTGCTTCAGAAGATGACATAGATGCTTCTATTTCAAAAGATGGAGAAGAAGGTGTGGATGCTTCTATTATGGGAGATGGCACAGGAGCAGAAGGAACAAAGGCATTAATGTAATCAAGCTAGTCAGAAGAACAAATCTTCGCCTTCTTGGCTAAGAATGATGGGTTGTACCCTTGTGCCTCTTCTAGGCATCGGGCAACAAGCACTGTCGTTATGGGCATAGAGGATGTGTACCAAGCCACAAGCAGATTCTCCTCCAAACTACGTCGAAGGTCAATGGGCACGTAAGGGTAGACCACTGAACTTCGAGCATAAGAAGAAAACTCCAAAGGGTCAGTGAACTCAACAAAATGATAGTTGATTCATTCCCTCAGATCATAAGTCTCAGGTGTTGACCAGCTTGTCCAGACGGAAACTCCAGAAGATGAAAAAGTTGTAGCTTCATCCCATGCAGAGGTTTGTGAAGAAGAGTTTTCCAAGTCCATATTTGCAACTTGCCAAACCAAAGGTTTAAGAACAGTTGGTTCGAGGTACAAGGGGGAGTTAGAGGAAGAACTTCTTGTATTTATGTCTACAACTTGTTGAATCGAAGGATTACGAGCAATGTGTTCATAGTCCGAAGGTTGGTAATTTGCAATGACTCACATAACCTAAATATAGGAAGGCAGATAGAGGTGGCTAATGAATGCGTGGAGATTCTTTCGAGGGGAAACAACATTACTCAATGGCTCTTCATATGCTTGATCAATAGAAAAAGAAGTTGATTTAGCTATAGTCCGTTCGAATGCTAAGGTATTGGGATGTTCGACAAATTGAAAGAGAGTTAATGCAAATGATCACCAAATAGATGACGGTTGTGTTTCCAGAAAATGGATTCCATGCACGTTCTGAAAGCGCGGGAAGAAAACTGTGATCTACTAATATCACCAAGTATTGGGTATATTAGTGCGGGGGGTAATGTTGGCTACATATTTTGTAAAACCCAATCATAGTTTGACACGTGGCAGAGTAAGGGTAATATATGAAGATTACTCAAGTCTTCGATCCTGATCGTACACGTAGCAACGAAAATTGGTTCTCACGTGATTTGAGTAACACTGGATCAGTAAAGAGATACAAGATGACATGGCTTCAACGGTTACTCATATTCAAATTCAAATACAGGAGGGAAGCCCAACTGCAAGTGATGGCGTAGTGGAACTCCTTCTAAGGCAGCATGATCAGTGATCATGGAGCGACAGTTCGACGGTTTGAAATGCAGTTCGATGGTCATCCTTGAGGAGTATAAATAGCAAGGAGGTCCCCAGAAAAAACCCCCAGACTCAGATCATACAAACAAGTCTTACTTTACATATTTTATTTTCCAGTTTTTACATTTCCAGTCTTTACCTTTCTTGCACTTTAAATACCTGTTCTGCACTTCGATTCATAGGAGTAGTTTCAAGTAGATCGTCACTGTAAACCTCTTCGAGGCTGAGTTTGAATCATTGTAAGTGTTCATTTTAATGAAATACTTCCATTGTTCTTCATATTAACTGTTATTTCTCTTAATTTCTCCTAAGTCAAGCCACCAGTAAAAGTCCTCTTTATTGAGGCTGAAAGAACTAAAACACAATCGTCTGATAATTGGTTGGCAATTATAATTTCTGTAAGGACTGATTGATCCTTACTGGCACGCTCGCATTTACAAAAATACCCTTCGAAAAGCCAAAAAGCCAACAACGTCGATACTTATGTTGGAAAAAATGATTTTTGGGGACTTTAATTTAATATTAAAGTGTGGTGACTTTAATTAAATATTAAAGTGGGTCCTAACCATTTTTTGTGTTGGGTCCAAGTGAGCCAAAAATCATTGGGTTTTGAATAAGAAATTGCCAAGAAATTGCTTCATGATGTTAGATTCATGAATAGGATTTTAAAGAGTATTTAAATCTTTTTTCTTGGCTAAAGGTGTGAATCCTTTGGGCATCCATACTTTTCATTTTGTAGAAAGGGGCTATGGATGCTTGGTGTTTTAATGACTAGCCTTGAAGGCTGGAGGCTTTTCCTCTCTCCCCGATACATTTATAAATTGAGACCCTCCTGTCAAGTTTCAATATAGAAATTTTTTGCTTCCATTTTACAAGTTAGTTTGCTAGATAGTTCCTATTGTGAGAGAGTGCTGCCATTGTTTTGTTCGCTAAGCTAGACAGATAGTGCTTCTGCCGTAGCTGGTTTTGACCGTCGTATCCTGGGAGACAGACGCCGGGTTTCCTCAAGCACTCGACGTGATGCAATGAAATCTTTTAAGGAAACTACTTCGTCTGAAGCTTCAGTTTTGTCTCTTTACCCTTTATTGTTTTTTGTGTATTTCTGTTGAAATTTAGTTGTAATTATCAGCATATGTTCTTGGTTCTTCATAAATCTATTTATTGAATTTCACAATTTTAAACAACAAGCTTAAAACAGATTTTATATATCTTTTCTATGAAATTGATCGAATAGATTTATTTAGACTATTAGGTTAGCTTTGTATAATGTTACTAGGAATTGTTGCGGAATTGCTCGCTATTTCAATAATTGTAAATTATGCAATGGTACTCTCTAATTGCTTAGTTTAATTAGAATGCTCTATTATAATTTGCATACTTAATTGTATTAGTATGATCTTGTTTTATGCGTATGGTTCATCATTTCCCTACCATGATTTGTATGAATTTTAAGGTTATAAAATATAATTTATGGATGTTGCAATTTTGACATGCTAATTCTATTCTAGTCTTAATTTGTTACATGCTTATTATTTTCTAGGCTAGATTACATAATTTAATGTATTTGGAGTTATAGAGTTTTTATGAATTGTGTACATAATTAATCTAAATTATCTAATTGTGTGCATTAATATGAATTATTTAATTGGGTGCATTAATCTAAATTATTTAATTTGGTGCATTAATCTGAATTATTTAATTAGGTGCATTAATCTGAATTATTTAATTGGGTGCATTAACTTTGAATTTGACTTATCTATTTGGAGTTATTAGTTTAAATGTTTATTATGAATTAATTTCATTCATGACTCATGAGTATTGAACTTTATTTTAAAGTTGTAATTTAATTTTGAAGTTACAAATTATATTTTGTTTTGGTACCTTATATTAGTTGGTTACTTATATAATTAATAGTTGGCTAGATGGTTTCAATTATTTATTATAATTAAATTTTTTAGATTCTTTTTTTGTATTTTGTTGTAGTTTGCTACTAACTTTCTTTGTAGGGATACCAATGCGAAAAACAAATATAAAACCAAATGAATAGAATTTGGGTTGTAAAAACAAAAATATTTGGACTACTAACGTTTGTGTTGAATAGGAATACCTAAGCGTGGAAAAGCTTTTAGACTAAATAGAATCCTTATGGATTGGCTATTTTATCAAAATGTTTGAAGCATGTTTGCTTGAGATGTAATTGATTTGTTTACCATTTTGTAGTAATAAGTTTTATTTGCTTATATTGTTGTAGCAATGGTTTTACATTGCTTGTAAAAGTTTTGGACCCTGATTTGCTTTAACCTAGTTCATCCCTAAGAAAATTTAATTCTTAATTTGTTTATCACGGATTAGGAGACAACATGCTCTTAAAAGTTTTGTCAAAAGGTTAACTGGGTTTTAAGTGGGACCGATGTGACCCCTCCAGTCTTCCTGGGAACTTTCTTAACCATGTTTTGATTCTAGGTTTTGTGGTGAGACTAATTTTTGAATTAATTTTTCTTCTAAGGGATTTTCTAAGGGTTAAGTTTAATTTCTGGAAACACAGAAGTGATATTCTGGTGTAATTTTCAAAAATGAAAACTATCACTGATGCTGCTGCTACTGCTAATGTTGGTGGGGATTTGAACCCCGGGGCAACTGGATTGCCAACCCCTACTGCTGTGACCTCTGTGGTCAACCCTAGTGTTACTCCGGCTGTTCCGAGAGGACCGCTTAGTCACCATGAGCGCCCAGAAAAATTTGCTGGGAAAAACTTTAAGAGATGGCAGCAAAAGATGTTGTTTTACTTGACCACACTAAACCTTGCCAAGGTTCTGAGTGAGGATCCTCCAGCCCTGGCAGAGAATGAGCCTAACAGGCAGAAAGTCATGGCGCTTGACACATGGAAGCAGACAGACTATCTTTGCCGGAACTATGTGTTCAACAGCTTGGCAGACTCACTTTATAGTGTGTTTTGTTCCAAAAGCTCAGCAAAAGAATTATGGGAATCTCTGGACAAAAAGTACAGGACTGAGGATGCCGAGGCAAAGAAATTTGTGGTTGGCCGTTTCCTTGATTTTAAAATGGTAGATTCTAAAACTATGATAAGCCAAGTCCAGGAGTTCCAAGTGATCTTGCATGAAATTCATGCTGAGGGGATGCCTTTGAACGAGTCATTCCAAGTTGCTGTGATCATTGAGAAACTTCCCAATGGTTGGAAGAATTTCAAGAATTACTTGAAGCACAAGCGCAAGGAAATGTCTGTTGAAGAGCTGGTTGTCCAACTCCGGATTGAAGAGGATAATAGAAAAAAATGAGGGAGTACCTCCTCAGTAAAGGCCAATGTCGTTGAGCATGGCAAATCTTCTAGGATAAGGAAGAAGCCCCCTGTAAACAAGAGCTCTAAGCTGGGTTCAAGGGGTGGTGTTGTAAAGAAGTCGACTTACAAGCCGCAAGAACCTGGTTATCGGTTCTTTGGGAAGTGTTATAACTGTGGTAATGAGGGACATCGGGCTAGTGACTGCCGCAAGCAGAAGAAGCCATACAAGACCAAATCTCGTGCTCATATGGCAGACTTACAAGAGCACTCCCATGAGGAGGATGATATGCACTTGTTTGCCGTTGTCTCTGAGGTGAATCTGGTGGGTTCAAACCCAAGAGAATGGTGGATTGATACTGGGGCTACACGCCACATCTGCCCGGCAGAAATCAAGCACAACTTTCAAACCGGTTACAAACGGTGAGAAGTTGTTTATGGGAAACTCTGCTACCTCGATTGTTGAGGGGAAAGGAAAGGTGGTCCTGAAGTTGACGTCAGGAAAGGAGCTGACCTTGAACGAAGTCCTGTATGTTTCGGACATTCGTAAAAATCTTGTCTCAGGGTCTCTTCTTAGTAAACATGGTTTTCGCATGGTTTTTGAGTCCGACAAGGTCATTCTTACCAAAAGCGGAATG
Source organism: Camellia lanceoleosa (assembly GCA_025200525.1). NCBI lineage: Eukaryota > Viridiplantae > Streptophyta > Magnoliopsida > Ericales > Theaceae > Camellia > Camellia lanceoleosa. The sequence goes on along the minus strand of CM045766.1, from coordinate 21,901,833 downwards.
TATGTAGGTAAGGGTTATATGTTGGGGGGTATGTTTAAACTCAATGTTATAATTGTTATCCCAAAAATGAATAAAGGTGCATCTTCTTCTGTTTACATGCTTGAGTCTTCCAATTTGTGGCATGGTAGACTAGGACATGTGAACTTTGAATGTTTACGTAGATTAATCAAGTTAGATCACATACCATCTTTTAAGATTAATCCGAAACACAAGTGTGAAACTTGTGTTAAAGCGAAGTTGACAAGATCTTCGTTTCATTCTATTGAAAGAAGTTCAGAACCGTTGGATTTAGTGCATAGTGATGTATGTGACTTAAAATTTATACAATCACGTGGTGGCAATAAGTACTTCATCACTTTTGTTGATGATTGCACTAAGTATTGTTATGTCTATTTGCTCAAAAGCAAAGATGAGGCAATTGACAAGTTTGTTCTTTATAAGAATGAAGTTGAGAATCAAGTAGGCCGCAAGATTAAAGCTCTAAGAAGTGATCGTGGTGGTGAGTATGAATCTCCATTTATTGAGACTTGTGCTCAATCTGGGATTATCCACCAAACCACAGCGCCTTATTCTCCTCAGTCTAATGGGATTCCTGAGCGGAAGAATAGGATGCTAAAGGAAATGATGAATGCAATGTTGATAAGTTCTGGATTGCCACAGAACTTGTGGGGGGAAGCAATTCTCTCTGCAAATTACATTCTGAATAAAGTACCCCAGAAGAAGGTGGACAAGACGCCGTATGAGTTATGGAAAGGTGTTAAGCCTTCGTATAAATTCTTACGAATGTGGGGGTGTCTTGCAAAGTGGCGATTCCTACACCCAAACGGGTTAGTATAGGCCCGAAATCTGTGGATTGTATATTCATTGGTTATGCACATAATAGTAGTGCATATCGGTTTCTTGGTCATAAGTCTGAAATTCCAGACATACACAGGAATACCATCATGGAGTCAAGGAATGCATGTTTCTTTAAAGACATTTTTCCTTGCCGAACCCATGCAGGGGTTCCAAGGTCTTTGGAGCAATATGATGAGCTTGCTAGTGAGGATGATCATGTTGATGATCCAGGTGATGATCTAATTGAGGTTTTAGATGAGCCCAGAAGGAGTAAAAGGGCTAGGACATCCAAATCTTTTGGTCCAGACTTCTTGACTTATATGGTTGAGAACGAACCTCAAACTTTCCACGAAGCTGTGACTTCTCCTGAGAGTCCTTTATGGAAAGAAGCGATCAAAAGTGAGATTGACTCCATCTTACAGAACCACACCTGGGAGTTGGTAGATTTACCTCCAGGTTGTAAGCCTTTAGGCTGCAAATGGATTTTTAAACGAAAGATGAAGGCCGATGGGTCTATTGACAAGTATAAGGCGAGGCTCGTTATCAAAGGGTACAGGCAACGAGAAGGCCTGGATTACTTTGATACGTACTCACCTGTAACTAGGATAACATCCATTCGCATAGTGATTGCGATAGCAGCTTTGCGCAATCTTGAGATACACCAGATGGATGTAAAGACAGCTTTCTTAAATGGAGATTTGAATGAAGAAATCTACATGGAGCAACCTGAAGGGTTTTCAGCTCCATGACAAAGCAAGAAAGTTTGTAAACTTGTCAAATCTTTGTATGGTTTGAAACAAGGGCCTAAACAATGGCATGAGAAGTTTGACAATGCAATGTTGTCAAATGGGTTTCGAATCAACGAATGTGACAAGTGTATTTATGTCAAAGACACTGACAGAGGTTATGTCATTTTGTGTCTATATGTTGATGATATGCTCATTATAGGTAGTAACGATGAAATGATCAAAACTACCAAGACGTTGTTAAACTCTAAATTTGACATGAAGGATATGGGCATTGCAGATATTATTCTGGGAATTAAGATTACCAGAATCTCTGGCGGAATTGTACTTTCTCAGTCTCATTATGTTGATAAGATACTTGAGAAGTTTAGTGGATCAGATACGAGTGTGTCATCGACACCTGTAGACTTAAGTCTACACTTTACCAAGAATAATAAAGAGAGTGTCTCTCAATTAGAATATTCTCGGGTAATTGGAAGTTTAATATATCTGATGAGTTGTACTAGGCCAGATATAGCTTACTCGGTTAGCAGGCTTAGTAGATACACAAGTAATCCTGATGCTTCTCATTGGAAAGGCATTGTGCGGATGTTAAGGTATTTACGCTACACTCGGGATTATGGGCTGCATTATACTCGATATCCAGCGGTGCTTGAAGAATATAGTGACGCGAATTGGATATCAGATATAAAGGACTCAAAGTCCACTAGTGGATATGTGTTCACTCTTGGTGGGGCAGCCGTGTCTTGGAAATCTTCCAAGCAAACGTGTATATCTAGATCAACGATGGAATCAGAGTTTATTGCTTTGGATAAAGCAACGGAAGAAGCAGAATGGCTTCGCAATTTCATTGAAGATATTACACATTGGTCTAAACCTGTGCCAGCTATTTGTATTCATTGTGATTGTCAATCTGCAATTGGTAGGATACAGAGTAATATGCATAATGGAAAGTCTAGACATATCCGTCGTAGACATAATTCCATACGACAACTACGCTCGAATGGAGTTGTCTCTTTAAACTATGTAAAGTCTGAGGACAACATTGCGGATCCGCTAACCAAAGGGTTAAGTCGAGTATTAGTCGAAACGTCGTCAAAATGAATGGGGTTAAGGCCTTTGGAAGTTATCGGAATGGAAACCCAACCTAGTTGACTGGAGATCCCAAGATCTAGGTTCAATGGGACAACCTAATTGCGTGTAACGATGGTATGTCACTGAGGAGGTTCAACCTCTAGCCATTCCTTCTATCAGTGATACCTGCAAGTGTAGAGGATAAGCTGAGCTTTTAATGACTCTTATGTGTTAAGCTGTTAAGCTAAGTATTGCAGGATACTTTAGTAGAGTCACCTATGTGAGTTTGAAGTGGGGCCGCTTCTAGAAGAATTGGGCAGGCTAAGATTCTTTGAAACCACTCGCTGAACCAGGCTAGTGTCCAGGGCCACACAGGGCACACCAGTGAGAACAGAATGGTGGTAGGAGTAATTTTCGTGTGAGATCTATTGTTTCAGTTTACATAAACGGCAGAGCAGTTCAAGATGTCTTATTCACTGATCAGCCAGTAAACTCAATAGGTTTTCACTAGGAGAGGTTCAAAGCCAAAAGCTACCTTCTCTGATGTCGGGGTTAGTCCGTTATACTCTATCTCAGAGTCTTTATTGTTGAACGATGTCCGTTTGTTGAGTCATTCGGTCAATTTTTATTCATGTGGGGGATTGTTGGAAAAAATGATTTTTGGGGACTTTAATTTAATATTAAAGTGTGGTGACTTTAATTAAATATTAAAGTGGGTCCTAACCATTTTTTGTGTTGGGTCCAAGTGAGCCAAAAATCATTGGGTTTTGAATAAGAAATTGCCAAGAAATTGCTTCATAATGTTAGATTCATGAATAAGATTTTAAAGAGTATTTAAATCTTTTTTCTTGGCTAAAAGGTGTAAATCCTTTGGGCATCCATACTTTTCATTTTGTAGAAAGGGACTATGGATGCTTAGTGTTTTAATGACTAGCCTTAAAGGCTAGAGGCTTTTCCTCTCTCCCCTATACATGTATAAATTGAGACCCTCCTGTCAAGTTTCAATATAGAAATTTTTTGCTTCCATTTTACAAGTCAGTTTGCTAGATAGTTCCTATTATGAGAGAGTGCTGCCATTGTTTTGTTCGCTAAGCTAGACAGATAGTGCTTCTGCCGTAGCTGGTTTTGACCGTCGTATCCTGAGAGACAGACGCCCGGTTTCCTCAAGCACTCGACCCGTGAGGCGGCGAAATCTGTTTTAAGGAAACTGCTTCCATGCAGGTTTCGGTTTTGTCTCTTTACCCTTTATTGTTTTTTGTGTATTTCTGTTGAAATTTAGTTATAATTATCAGCATATATTCTTGGTATATAATTTGTTTTCTTCATAAATCTATTTATTGAATTTCACAATTTTAAACAACTTATGCATAAGTAATTATAAATTCAGTCAGTATTAAATAATATTTATGCTTCTTTTGATAAGTAAAATAAAAATTTTATTCATGAAATTCAAAAAGTGCATTGCTTTTCATTAAGATAAATATCAATAAAGGAGAAAAACTAGTGCACTGTATCAAAGCAAATCAAGTTATTCTAATTTCAGAGCTGATAGAGAGCTCTAATAGAGCTGCTCTAAGAGTTGCTCTAGTGAGCTATCAATACACAACAACAACGACCAAAAAAAAAAAAAAAAAAAAAGAAAAGACAAAATAATGCTATTTTAAAGATCTTCTTTTAAAATTCTAAAAAAAAATTCTTCCAATTTAGTTGCCACAAAAAAAAAGGTAAGCAAAATCATATGCAAGTACAAACTCACAAGATGAAAAATCAACTAAAATTCAAAAGTGTTTTATTCTAGCTCCAAGTTCCTCTTTATTGATGTAATCTTTCATACCTTGTATATATTCATCAATAAAGATTTTTTTTCCGATCAAAAAAATATATATATATAAACAAAAAAAACAATACATAAACAAAATAACAATTATAAATCCTCTCAAAACAATCGGGTTACTTAATTTTTTAAATCCACATTTAAAGAGTCACCTAAATTTGAGTAATACAAATTAACGATCAAATATATTTAATTGATTTTCACTTGATACATTTAATTTTAAATATTAAATTAAAATTGTGAAACTCTAATTTCTTTAGATAATGATACAAGTAATGACTAACATCCTAAAGTGTTTTCTTCCCGTCACTTCGTTCTAGATGACAGGAGGCCGAATTAGTGTAGCGGTTACGTTTTCCAAATAGTAGGCAACTTTTTTTTTTTTTATATGTATTCGAAAGAAACCATTACTATTTTTGAATCTTGTCTTAATATGTAATCATGGTGTTGTAGTCAATATATACATATACATTTGATCGAAGAGGTCCACTACAAAGTTTTAGGGTCTCCATTTAGTTCTTTATTTATTTATTTGGTAGGGTCCATTTAGTTCTTTATTACTTACAACGAACCCAAGAAATTAAAGTAATAGAAAAAAGAAAAAATGAAATTTTTTCTTTTGTCTTTAATAGAAAAAAAAACATTTTGTCGAGATATTAAAACATCCATTTTGTCAAGATATTATAATATCCATAAGTCTTGATTTCAGAGTAACTAGTTGACACTACAACAAAAACATACTTTAGTGGCACTACACTAGTGGCATATTTTTAGAAAATGCCACAAAAAATGATATTTAGTGGCACGTTTTTGAAAAATGCCACAAAACGACAAACATAAAAGGCTCTAGTGACATTTCAATGAACAAGTGTCACAAAACTACAACAAAAACTTACTTTAGTGGCACTACACTAGTGGCATATTTTTAGGAAATGCCACAAAAATGATATTTAGTGGCACGTTTTGAAAAATGCCACAAAACGACAAACATAAAAGGCTCTAGTGACATTTCAATAAATAAGTGTCACAAAACTACAATAAAAACACACTTTAGTGACACTATATTAGTGGCATGTTTTTAGAAAATGCCACGAAAAAAATTTGGTGACACATTTAGAAAAATGTCCGAACCACAAACATATAAGGCTCTAGTGACATTTCAATAAAGAAATGTCATATCAATTTTATGGCATTTTATAAAAGAATGACACAAGAAATTTGTTTTGTGACATTTATCAACAGATGCCATTAAACTTTAGTAGCAATGGCATTTTTTAAAAAATGTCACTAAAGTAGGTAGGTACAAGTTACTTTTTATAGCATTTTAAGAACTGCCATTAAGTCAAAAACTTTCCAAGTTATCTAATGGCATTTTAAAAAAAAAAAATTTGCCAATATACTTCCAAAATTTTTAAAATGCACATAATAAATATAAACAAATAAATTGAACTCAATATAATATTTTTTTCAACGGTACTTAGCCACATGTACAGAATTGAACTCAAATAAATTCAACTCAATATAATAAAATTTGAAATTGCTCTCCTATATACTGATAAAGTTACTAATTTGAGTCAAAATAAAAACTTAGTGTCAAAATCGATTTAATTGAAATTACAGGAATTAAAATGACACAGTAGCCAAAAATAGAGGACTAACCGTGTAATTTGCCCTAATTGTTAGCATTTTTTTAATGAAAAACATGCATATGTCATTCTTTTAGAGGCAAAATTATAGATTTGCTCACTTCAATAAATTAATCTCAACTAATTCAGTAATCATTTTTCGTCAAAAATACTAGCGGTATTATCAATTGGACCAAATTGATACAAACTTAAGATTAATCTAATTAAGAGTGTAAACAAAATCATTTCAAAATAAATAAATTAATTAACTTTTGGTAAACAAAATCATTTCAAAATAAATAAATTAATTAACTTTTGGTATACCAATTTAAATAAATAAATTAATTAACTTTTGGTATACCAATTTAACACTTCATTACCAATTCTCCATATATATATATATAGTATAGATTTGATAAAAACAGAGGAACTGAGACTTACGGGAAAGCGAAGGAAAAAAATCACTAAACTACACCAAATGAATTAGAGTAGCTGTGAGATAAAATTGATTTTGGTGAAGCAATCCAATACACGAATCCAACAAATCTGAGTTAGACACCCCAATCCACAAGTCGGACAAATCTAAAATTGGTGAAGCAAAATCAGTTTTGGCGGGATAAAGAGGCGGGAGTGAAATAATGAAGCCAGGGTTTTTCATTCTTCATCTTTCACGCCACTCTTATCTAACATCTACACCAGAAATTTGCAGTTTTTTCATCTTCTACAATCTACTGAGTTTGTTAGGTATTCTTTCTCTCTTTCTCACTCTCACACACAAAAGACCTCTATTTTTCTCTCTTATATATGATCTTCGTATAAAACTTGATACAATATGAAAATCTAATCTTTTAACCCATGAATGTATTAATTTTCATCTTTTAATATCAAGGGTTAATTGTGATTTACTATTATTGTATTTATGTTGTGATTTTATATAATGACATGCTAGTGTTTTTTTAAATGTCTCAATGAGATCTTGCATAATTTTGCTCTATTTTTTTTTTTTTCCTGTTGTAAGGATGAATAAGAAAAAAAAAAGTTAAAAAAATTCCTTTTATTAGATTTTGTTTTGATTTTATATTAGATATTTGTTCAATGTTCATGTGGTTGTTGATGAATTTTTTTTTAAACGTTTTTTTTGGGTTTATGTGGATAATAATTTGGTGATATGGGTAGATGAATTCTATTTTTCCAAGTTAGTTATGTGATCCAATGTTTGGGGTACCATGCTATGCATAAAATTTACTATCATATGTTGTCATATGATGATTTAACTGAAACATACCAGTTGCAGATGCAAAAATTTTAACTACACAGGGCCATACTTGATAATGAAGTCATAATTATTTCTTTCGTACCAACTGTATCGTACGTAACTATATTAAAAGATACATTTTTAGCATAATCAATGAAAAATATCATTAAATCCACAAATGAAATTGTCAATCAAGAAAGAGTCTTTGTGATCAATTCTCTGTCTCTTTCTCTGTGATAATAAACTAACCCTAACGCTACCTTCTATGTATGTTTAACCAAAGAAGCACAGATCGAAATTTCCAAGTAGTTATATGATTTATTTAAAATTTGATGGTCTCCATTTATGAGTATTTTTATGTGATTTCCAACTTCCAACTCTTTATGGGCTACAAACTTTTTGTTTTGTTTATGGATATTTTATGGTTGGATGACTTTTTAATCGTTTCCATTTTAAAAAGGAAAATTACATCTGGGGTATATTGAATGAATTTCTTTTCTTTTCTATTTTTTATTTATCTTATTTTATGAATAATCCATCTCAACCTTCCGTGAGACTGGGTAAAACCTTCGATAAGTCTATCACCTATTAGTTTCATATGTCGGTCAAAGTTACGAAGGGCAACTATCTCATTTTTGGTCTATAAATTTTGGTTTGTGTTTCTGTAAAAATTTGGTCTACAAGAGATTATGCTCTTTTACAGGGCTTGTCTAATTTATTTTTTATTTTTTATTTTTGGGATTTGACTATATTTTTCATGATGCCAAAGTATTGGTGTTTGCTCATTAGTTTATCTCCAAAGTAGAAAGATGTTGATGTGCGTTTATTTATTGTATTAATTCATCATCTTTTGTGATTACATTAAAAATTACTTAGTAGTGGGCGCGTTTGCAATTGCAGACCTAAAATTTTGACTAGTTTGATGAATGAGGAAGCTACTTGAAAATTGTTGTTCTTGAGTGTTAAAACCATGACAAAGTTTCAATTGATTTGTAGGCTATATATAATAAAAATGATACTAGAAGTGCATAAGAGTGGATGCGGAGAGAGTTGTGTGTAGTGCATGGCAGCTCTTAATTTAGTAATTTACTGTTTGGCCTTGATAGTAACTGCTAGGTAAGATAAATATTTGCAGAAAATATAATTTTGTGGATTTTTTGGGTACAAAAATTGTATGACAAAGAGTTCTTACCAAATGAGTTGTGTAATTTATATAAAAGTATAGATTAAAATTTAAGAAATTACCTATCTCCCTATGGACTTTATGTTATTTGCTTGAGTGGAGGTTTTGGTTTTAATTCATAATCTTTTTAATAATTTTTAAAGAAAAATTAATGGACTAAAGTACACATTGGAATTGAGCGTAGGTTTATCTCTCATTTCATAGGAGTTTTTGCTTTTTTCTATATCTTCCCCTTATGCTAAGTTTTTTAACTTCCTTTTAACTTCCTTTTGATTTTCCTTTTGACATGTTGGATTCCAATATTTGGTTTAACTATTGCCCACAAAGCCCCAAGTAAATTCTTAAGATTTGTTTGGATTTCAAGTTAGCACATAGAGTGGTGACAAGGAAGATTATTAAGCATACCACCAAGAACTATGTCCATTTATCTCAAAAGGCTTCCCAGCAAAATGGTTAACGATTATTATTTCTGTATAGATATTTGATTTCAAAGCAAGGCTAACTGCTTACTGCTTGAAGCAACTTCGCTAAAACTAATCTTGACAATTTTTCCATATTAAACAAAAAATATTTATGATGCGCACTAATCTTGACAATTTTTCAAGTTAGCACTAATATTTTTGCGCACTAATCTTGACAATTTTTCTTTATTCTTATCAATAGGACTTTAATTCATTACCTTGCATACTTGTATGAATTAGTAATATGCTTTTCTGATGTGTTTATTGGTGGGAAATTTGAAGTGTTCTAAAAGAGCATAAAAGGTTGTACATTCTTTTTATTTTGAAAAATTTGGCTATCTTTCATATTGGTTCAATGGATATCTGTATGTGTGTTTATTTGGTGGGTTTTGGTGGAAACAAACCGTTGTACTTAGTGGGCTTGGACATTCTACTCAGCTCAACCTAAAAGTAATCTTAATGAACTCACCATAGAAAAATTAGAAAATATTAAGATAGTTGTTAAGCCACAGGTTAAACTGCTCAAGGTCTTGATTTTTTCTGCCAAGGTTTCTGGAGGAGTTGGGCTGGTGCTGCTTTGGTCTTCATCTGTTTACTAGGCTAGGGTTTGTTTTTCTTTTGTTAATTAACAGGGAGACCTTAGATTCTGTTTGGATAGATGGAGACCTTACATAATGATATTGCATTGACTTTGTAATACTTAAATTCTTTTATATGTTTTCTCTTGACATGAGTTGCCTTATAGTCATGCATGAATATATTGAATATGTTATGTTCTACATTGTTGTTAGTATCTTATAGTTCTTGCAAAATAAAGTTTAGTTGTTTTTGTCCAATCATAACTTACAAATACTTGTTATTGATATATACATTTTTTAATGTTCTAGAAACACTTTGGACACTTGTTTAATCGAGATTGTTTACTTATGGATAAGACATGGATGTATCAATCAAGATTAAGTGATGCATACCAGAAAGGAGTTGACATGTTTCTCGATTTTGCATTTACTAATGCAAGTTATGAGGATAAGATCATATGTCCATGCATCAAGTGTGGACTTACACTTCCGTCCTTTCGATTCATTGCATATGATCACTTAGTATGTGATGGCTTCACAAAGGGTTACACTAAATGGGTTTTACATGGTGGAGCATCATCTGTTGCTACAACAGGTCTTGATACGCATGCGAATGGGCCACATTTAAATATTGATACACATGGATTAGTACACGAGGCATTTGGAATCTCAAACGATAATACAATCGATGGAGACAACCACAAGATTTGGGAGATAAACCAAATCCACAAGCGAAGAAGTTCTACAAGTTGATACATGATGGACAAAAGGAGCTTTATCCACAATGTAGGAATTTTACAAAGCTCTCATTCATCCTTCAGTTATTTCATATCAAGAATTTAGGCGGATGGAGTAATAAATCGTTCACCATGTTATTAGAGTTATTGAAGGAGGCATTCCCAGAGGGTGTAACACTGCCTAATACTGTTTATGAAGTTGAGCAGATAGTCATAGAGTTAGGACTTAGTTATGAGAAGATTCATGCATGTCCCAATGATTGCATGTTGTATAGGAATGAGCACAAAACTGATTCTGAATGTTATGTTTGCCATACATCTAGGTATGTAACAGAGCAAAATGATTCAAGCAACGAGGCATCCTCTAAAAAAGCTATAAAACACCTTCTAAGGTTCTACATTACTTTCCTTTGATACCAAGGCTACAAAGGTTATTCATGTCATCCAAAACAGCATCATCTATGAAGTGGCATAAAGAAGGTCGCACCAATGATGGTTGTATGAGACATCCTGCCGATTCTCCAGCTTGGATGACTTTTGACCACTTACATCCTGATTTCGCAGCAGATTGTAGAAATGTCAGACTTGGGTTAGCGTGTGATGGTGTGAACCCTTTCAGAACATTGAGCAGCACGTATAGCACCTGGCCTGTAATTCTTATACCGTATAATTTGCCTCCATGGATGTGTATGAAGCAGACCAATTTTCTATTATCATTGATTATCCCTGGTCGTAGTGCACCTGGAAATAATATTGATGTGTATTTGGAACCTTTAATAGATGAATTAAAGGAATTATGGGTGGATGGAGTAGAGACATATGATGCATCAATTAAACAAAATTTCCAATTGCGTGCAGCCTTAATGTGGACTATCAGCGACTTCCCTGCTTATGCTTATTTGTCAGGGTGGAGTACTAAGGGGAAGTATGCATGCCCTTCATGCCACAAAGACACATGCTTCCAGTGGTTGAAGCATGGCCGGAAACATTGTTACATGGGTCATCGTCGATTCTTGGACAAACATCATGCATTTCGAGATGATGAGCGATCTTTTGATGGTACTAAAGAAAAAAGAACTGGACCCAATCCTTTAACTGGTTCTATGGTATTGGATATGTTACATGGCTTCAATATCACTTATGGAAAGATGAGTACTAATCCAGAATTACCATATAATTGGAAGAAAAGCATATTCTTTGAATTGCCATATTGGAAGGATAATCTAGTGCGTCACAATCTTGATGTGATGCACATTGAGAAAAATGTATGTGAGCTTGCTTGGAACACTATTGAATTTAGAGGGAAGACAAAGGATAATCTAAATGCACGTCTTGACTTGAAACTTCAAGGTATAAGGCCCTGAACTCCATCCAAAAGAAAATCGACAAATAAAACCATCTTGCCTCCTTCTTGTTTCTCATTAAAGAAACAAGAAAAAGATGTTTTTGTAAATTTTGAAGACCTGTTAAAGTCCCGATGGTTATCTGGCGCAAATAATATTTCACGATGCATCGACTTAAAGCAACGTAGAATCTTTGGACTTAAAAGTCATGATTGCCATATTTTGATGCAACAATTACTCCCTTTAGCAATTCGAGGAATGTTGAGTTCACATGTAACTTCACCTTTGATTGAGTTGAGTAATTTCTTTGAGAGTTATGTTCTAAAGTTGGTTTGGCACAAGACTTTATCGTCTTGAAAGGCAAATTCGATAACACTTTGTAAGTTTGAAAAATATTTCCCTAACTTTTTGACATTATGGTGCATTTGGTGGTTCACTTAGCATCTGAGGCTAGATTAGCAGGACCTGTGCATTATCGTTGGATGTATTCTGTTGAGAGGTAAAGTTTATATTAAATTACATATTTCTTTACCATCATTATTATATTTTACTTTTCTTATTATCGAACATCATTCAAACTTTTGTTTTTTGAACTTACCAAAACATAGGTACTTGAGTAGATTAAAGTCATATGTGCGAAATAGAAGTCGACCGGAGGGTAGTATGGCAAAAGGATATCTTGCAAATGAATGTTTGACATTTTGCTCGAGGTATATGGAAGGTGTTGAGACACGATTCAACCGGATGTCTCGAAATTATGATGAAGGGGGTAATGGTACCGAAGGATTATCTATTTTCTCAATGCCTGGCCGACCATTAGGTAAGGGCGTGATAGACACAATGGATGATGGCACAAAAGAAAAGGCACATCGATATGTGCTATTTAATTGTGAGACAGTCAACAAATTTATTGAGTAAGACACTCGACATCTGTAATCAATTTCATTATTATTATTATTATTATTTTACATACTTTTGCCACACTCTCACAAATCTTTTATATGGCATACAGACAACACCGTAGACTTGTTTCCATACAAAATCCACGTCTTCGTGAAATGGCCATTGATCGCATTCATAGTGAAACATTTCCAACATGGTTTGATAAACATGTAAGCAGTGTTTTGAAGTTCCTTAAAATTTGATTTGATATTAACTTCAATTTCATTACACACTTACAAAAGTTATGTCGTCAATTGTCTGAAAACAGGTTGAGGAATTGCATACTGCAGGGGATAGTCAAATAACTGAAGAGCTTAGATGTTTGGCTCATGGTCCAAATAGAATTTTCACAAAATATAAGCGATACTTGATAAATGGTTTTAGGTTCCATACTAAGGAGATTGAGCGAAAGAGAAAAACTCAAAATAGTGGGATTATTGTCATGGCAAAAACACGAAGCTTTGCAAGTGGTAGAGATGGAAATCCGTCGTGGAGATGTTACATTTTATGGCGTGTTAACAGACATAATTGAGTTAGATTATTTTTTTGGAAAAAGGGTCGTGTTATTTAAAGGTGAATGGGTGTCACAATCAGGGAAAAGACAAGATAACGATTGCACACTAGTCAACTTTGCACGATTAATGAAAGATGCTGAGCCTTTTGTGTTGGCTTCTCAAGCAGAACAGGTAATGTATGTAGAAGACCTGAAACACAAAGATTGGCAAGTTGCCATCAAGATAAATCCGAGAGATTTTTATGATATGAATGCGGGGTCTTCTGTGGACAATGTGGAGGCATACTTGCAGAGTGTTGTATGCAATACACAAAGTGGTGATGGGGACAATAATTTTGATTTGGTTCGGACAGACATGTCTGCTGCAATTGTAGATGCACCACTTTCTCAGGTGTTGAGAGACAACAATGTTCATGATGATGGAGATGATGATGGAAATGAGGAAGAATTAGATCTTATGTGACTGTTAAACTTATTGAACATTGCTAGTTATTTATATTTGAAAACAATTCTATAGTTTCATTTTGTTCTCTTTCTTTATCATTGGTTTTGTTAATTTAATTGATTGTTTGAAGAATGAATAATGCGTTTTTAATTTAACTATGTGATTTACATATGTGGCTACAAAATATGTTATTCACTATATGTTACATTTAGTCACTACCAAGATAGCAAAGCAATACAGGTGAATTCATAATATTTTTTTTTTGGTTAATTTTCTTCAAGTAGTTTGTTTTTTTGCAAATAATGTATTTGGATCATTCTAAGTTTACAATTTCATATGTCTATTTTACTTGAATCATACTAGGATTCATCTATAAAGCGAAAAGCCTATGGACCCATATCTTCAGTTTCGCTCCGGCAATGTTGGTGAGTTTAGTGAGTCAACTCCATCTGAGATATAGCCAAATTCTAGTCAACCCAATGATGATGCAGGTATGCAAGTTCAAACCTTATAAAAATGTTATTAGTTTTTCGTATATAATTTATTATTAGTATTTAGATTTTTTTTTTTTTTTTTTTAAGTAGATGGTGCTAGTGGACAAAAGAAAACTAGAGGTCCCACGCAAATGCGTAATATTTGGGATACTCGTGATGATGAGTGCCTAACAGTCAATTGGAACAAACTTGGCCAACCTGATGACAAAATGGAAACAAAGTTATTATCGTTCATTGGAACTATTGTGCGTGATGAGAAAAATGCACCACTCACTTACAAGAATTGGCATAAAGTCCCAGAACATTACAAAGATCACATATGGGCACTTGTACAGGTAAATGACACAATATTGTGCGAAAGATGATCACATGTGAAAAATAGTAAACATGAGTAATGTGATTAAAACATCACTCTTTATAATTTTGTTTATTTTTAATTTTTTATGTGGGAAGATTAATTTTTTATTATTGTATTCTTCTCTCTCTCTCTCTCTCTCTCTCTCTTCAGTCAAAGTTTGATCTTCCAAGTCATGCTAGGAAGTGGGTTATGAAGTGCTCTGGTAAGAAGTTAAAAGACTGGAAGGCAAACATAAAGAAAAATTATTATAAGAACCACTTGAGTTTTGACGAACAAAAGCATTATAAAGATACTAGAGTATATGCTGATCAGTGGGAACATCTTATTAAGTATTGGGCCATCGAAGAAGTAAAGGTATACTCGATCTAATCATTATATGTTATTTTACTTGCTATAGTTTGGACACCATTAATTTATGCATTTGTAATTTTAGGCACAAAGTGATAAAAACAAAGCAAGTCGTCTTGCAGAGAAAAGTATAATCATACTACTGGAACAAAAAGTTTTCCACGTGTTCGAAAGGAGCAGGTTAATTCATCTTTTCTTGTTGTATATTTAATATGATAAGGTATACATAATGTGAAATAATGATATAATTTATATTTTGGAATATATTATTTTGTAGAAAAATAAGTTGGGACACTCTCCAACTCGTGCTCACATGTTTAAAGTATGTTATACAAAGGAGACGGGAACCCCTGAGGCAACGAAAGCAATGATAGTATGTACCAAATAATTATGTCCATTTGAACTTGTAGAATTGTTAAAATTTCCACATTATAGTGTTGAGTTATTGAAATGTATATATTAAGTTATGTTTTTTGCAACCTTATAGGATGAAATAAATGAGAGGGCAACCTTAGATGCAAATTTATCAAATAAGGGCCCAAATGATGCATTTGGACAAGTGATGGGTAAAGAAAAACATGGACGAGTTCGCATGTATGGATTAGGTGTCTCCCCGTCTAATTTATGGAGAGATACATCTGGTTATAAAGCAAACCAAGACACAACAATGGATGTTATGGAAGCTGAAAATTCGGAGCTAAGGTCCAAAATTTCCTATGTTCAGCCTGCTCCGAATAACTTGACAAACACATCTAATCAGGTAATTTTTTAATAGAATTTATAAGTTATTAATGTTTTCCTACACTTATATATGCATACGTATATCTATGTGTGTGTGTTTGTAAAATTAAATAGTTCAAATTTGGTTAGGCCACAACAATTTCTACTCCTCTCGACATAGCAGCTCGACAACAAGCATGGTCTTTGTCATCGATACAAGATACTTCTCTTACTCAGGTACCTACTAAGAGCTAAGCATATATATCGCATTACTTCCAACTTTATTTTAGATTAGCATGCAACACTTATTTTACAATTAACCAAGGAAAGAATATTGCGGACATAAATTTCATTATTTAAATCTAGACAAAATGTGCTACATAGTCTAAATCATGACATGACGAAGTTTGTGCTATTTTTAAAAAAAAATTTAATTTAATTTTCTTCTAAAGCTTTAACAAGACATCTCTCCATCATTTATTACCGCATGGCCTCTTTCTGATTCTCTCAAAATATTGCTTGAAAGTAATTAGTTGATTGTCATTTTTCACAATTACATTTGATTTACATCGTTGAGGTTAGGTGATCCTGATATTGATAATGGACATGGTTTTGATTGTCGTTGATTGGTGCTTCTGGTTGTTATTGATTTTTTAAGCTATTGTTTGATATGGTCTAAAGCTTTACGATTGTTACTTTTATATAATTTGTTGTAGTGTAGTGAACCAATTAAGTGATTAAAGCATTTGGCTTGCTTATCTACTGCAGAAATCCATATCACTTTCAGTTGTGATCATCTTCACTCTAACAATTTGTACTATTTTTTTTATAAATATTATTTATTAATTTTAAATATACAATTAGTTAAGTAGTTAAATCTTGATTTACAGGTGGGAGATATAGTTGTTCTAAAAAGTATCATTAGGCCAACAGAAACAGTTGCAATCGGAGTACTTAAAAGCACAGATGCATCTAAAGAAGTAGAAGGGGAAGAACTGGGACCTGACTATTGGGAGGTACATGTTCAAGTGCCAATCAAACCTAATGAGAGCTTGATCCGATCATATGGACTTGTCAAAACAATTGGACAAGCTATTGGAGCTCATGTTGCTTGGCCTGCTCCATTTGTGGTATATTTCTTTCGTAAATACTAATTTTATTAACAAATTTATATTAACTTAATATAGTTTTAATTACCTTCATATGTTTATCTTTTGGATGCAGATTTCACAAGTTATGGATGCGAGCCGAGAATATTTATACAAGTGAGGTTGAGAATTTGGAAACTGATTTTATTTTTGATAATTTCTCTCCGGAATATGCATATTACTATGGCTTTTCAGAACTTATGGTTGGAATAATTTTCTTTTAAATTGTTTTTGCTTTAACTTTGTTAGTGTGGTAGAATATTTAATAATTTTGGCAAGGGATTTTTTTTGCAATATAAATAAATTTATATTTCAATAATAAATAATTGATTGTGGTTTTTTTTTTTTGATGTGATGATCTTATGGTGGTAATATTTGTTTATTATTATGAAAATATTAGAAGATGAATGGATGTCAAATTAATATATTATGTGGCAATTAATATTTAATTGTTTATAAAATTGATTCAATTTTTATAGGTATTTACGTATGCATAATTGTAGCTTTTAAAAGTGTCAATGAAAAAAATATATAAGTGGCATTTTGTAATAGTGATAGTAGCTTTGTAAAATGTCACTAAAATAAGTTCCAATGGCACTTATATCTATTTAATGGCACAAATGAGTTGGATTTAGTGGCATTTATGAAGGTGTTATAAATATCAATTGTGGCATAATAAGTGTCATTAAAAATCCATATTGTGGCATTTTTTAGATTGCAAGTCTTTTTAATGACATTTGATAGTGTCACGAATAGTGCCTATCATGACATTAAAGTGTCACTGAAAGGTTTTAGTGTTGATGGTGTAATGACACTTATAAGTGTCACTAACTCTTTTTTTAATGGCGCTTGATAGTGCCACAAATAATATCTACCATGACATTAAAATGCCATTAAAAGTTTTTAGCCATGATGGTGCAGTGACACTTGCAAGTATCTACCGTGGCACTCGTATCTACCGTGGCACCGATAGAAGTGGCACTTGTTCAAAATGCCACAAGACCAAAAAATGTCATTAGAAGAATAGTTTTGTGGCACTTTCAAGTGTCACTAAACTAAGAAAATGTTGTAGTGTGACGATCAAATTTAACTCAATTTATAAAAAAAACACATTAGTAGGATAACAACAGACCTCACTTGTATCTCACAATGAGAGATAGAGTCTACCAATAAGAGCGTAATGCCATATCTAAAAAACATATCCCTCAAAAATCAATTCCTACTCTTTCATATGAAAAATAGGTTATCCACGTTACCACCCCCATACTTGACCTAAGAAAAATGTGAATTGACAATTCATATTTTGGGTCTGTTTGATTGCTTTAGTAGAGTGACCTGGCTGCCCCATTAATGTTAATAAGGGTTGGTTTGAGTTGTGAGTTTTTTTTTTTGTTTTTTAATTATTTTAGTTTGTGACTAAAAAATCTTATTTGAGATAAATTTTTTGACTTTTTTAACTTTTGTGAGAGAAAAAATGAAATGATATTGTTTGGATGTAACATTATTTTATTAGGTTAAAAAAAATTATTTTATTTTTTTGTGACTATTTTAATAAAAAAAATTCTATTTTAACTTATGGCAAACGAAGGCTAAGTTAGCTTTTAGATGTCATGGTTGTGATATGTGTGCCATGCGCCTTTGTACTTCTCAATTTGGGAATGATTTTCTTTTTTTTTCTTTGTTTTTTTAAATTAGGAAAAAGAATGCTTTCGAGAGACACCACAATATCTACAGATCCTAGTTCTAAGGTAATTAATTGATGGTCAGATTTAATCCGATTTAAAAGAAGAGACACACCAACGAGATACCCAATAAAACTCAACTATGTACTATAAAAGAAGCCAAATATCGATCGAAATATAGCATAAGATCTCTTAAAAAAATCAATTAGACAAAGCCAACATTCCACACCTCCAGGAGTCGAACCTAACACACCCTTATGAAAAGGACTGCCTCTTCACGAAGCCACCATCCCCGTGGTCTCAATTTGGGAATGATGATTGTTGTTTCCTCTCAACTTTGATTGTTTATAGGGTAATATTATCTCATATCATTTATTCTTTTAAATTAATGATTATAACATTTAACTTTTTCATTTATTAATTTATTTATTTTTTTAATTTAGATCTTAATGATGAAAATATATTTTTAACTATAGGAGTAAATTATACTTTACTAACTTGAATTATTACTCAATATCACTCTACCCCTCAACTAAAAATAAAAAATAAAAAAATGATTTTAATTTAAAATACAACTTTTGATTTTTTTAATAAATTTTCGTATTTCTTATTTTTTGTAAATTTTTTTCATATTTTAGGCAAAAACTTTTAATTTTAGATGCACCTAAAATTCAAATATTTGTAAAATAATTTTTTTTTTTTAAAAAAAATCACTGAAGACGGAAAAAAAAATAGTATATTTTTATATTTCTTATCTTTAGTAAATATTTTTTACATTTTTTCATAAATATTTTCTTTGTTTAGTTTTGCAAAATTTCTACCAAAGTAAAATTTAATTTAGTGATAAAAGAAAATTAAAAAAAAAAAAAAGAACCCCAAATTGAATAAAGTGTAATTTATCCAATTGATGACATGTTATTTTAATCATAATGGTCCAAATTGAAAAAAAAAATAATAATAAAATAAAATAGATAAGAGGGTTAGTTGTAATAATTTTAATTGAGGAGGTAAAGTGATACACGACAATAGTTGAAGGGGTAAAGAATAATTTATCCTTGTTTATACCAATTTGGTGATATTATATTTTTTTGTAATTAAAATTTTTAAAAAAATTATTAGTAGTTGAATTTTATAAACACAAAATCTGGTTTAACTTGTTTAAATTTAATTTTTTTGATTTATTTCTCCCACCCTTCCGACCCTCACTTATTGTGTATCATTACCGGCTATTATTGTCGATAATCTTATCTGCCACCCTCGACCCTTGATTGCCAACCACATATCACCGCTGTCAACTCCCACCACTAGTAGTAAACACCTTCGGCCACCACTTCTTATTGAAAACCACCTTAAGCAACTGACTGATCATCATTTCTAACCATTAGCAATCACATTAAGCAATCACTTCCTGTGGCCAACCATTGCCGACCACCTCCCATCATTAACAATCACCTTCGATCACCATCTTCAATTGTTGACAACCACATATTTTACTTATTTTCAAAATAAAATTTTAAAATACTTGTGCACCGAACTTTTTTATTTTTATTTTTATCCAAAATAAATATAAACATATTTAGTATTTTCTAAAAACCAGAAATAATAAATTGTAAATGTTGCTAAAGGACACATTAGAATTTTGTTTAATTTCGTTAGAAATTCTTCGAAATTAATATTGAGTGGTCAATGTCTACCTATCAACAGGGTTGAAATTCAAATTTCAAAATAAAAGGTAATATTCTTCATTTTTCCAACCAAAACTTTGCAACATAATTAAAAATCAAGTTAATTATACACATTATTATATATATAATTAATATTTGTCTGTAATTAATATATTTATACATTATCATAAAATTAAATTACAATTTATTTTAGTATTTGACTTGAATTTAAATTTAATTCAGCTAATATTCGATGAAATTAAGTAAATATGTTACAAATAAAGAGTATTGATAGAGGAGAGAAAATAAGAGGATGAAGAAATAGAATACTAATTTGGCTATTTAGGTCTCGTTTGGAAATATATTATTTTAATAATTTTTTGACTTCTTATGAAAAGTTATACAAAAAAGTAGAGAGAATGATATGACAACTTATAGTGATTTTTTGACTTTTTAACTAAAACTGAAAGTTACCCAACGAGACATTAATGTTTATCATTAACGGGTAATTTTATTGATTTTAGTGTAAATGCCCAAGAGATTTAGGGTAATTTTATCATTAACTAGACATGATTGTTCATTTGGAAACATACTATTTTAGTAATTTTTTGACATTTTTTGAAAAGATGAATAAAAAGGTAGAGAGAATGATATGACAATTTATAATAATTTTTTGACTTTTTAACTAAAATTAAAAGCTATCAAACGAGACATTAATGTTTATCATTAACGGATAATTTTATTGATTTTAGTGTAAATGCCCAAGAGTACCAAAATCAGAAAGCCCAAGAATCCAAAAAACTTGAATTGAAATTTGTCCAAAAATTTGTTGTGTAACTTTAAATTTGATTCTTGTATCTTTCTCTCCATATTTAAAATGAATCTCAACAATTCAATATTTTTTGTTAGTATTTTCTGAGTACCTAATATTGCCTAACTGAAATATAAGAGTGAAGTTCAAATGACCAAATCATATGAGTAAAGAGAATTTTGTTTTAAATTTATTAGGGTAAATTATTGATAAATCTTATTTAGAAGTGTTTTAACTCAAAAAGTCCATGAAGGAATTTTTTAACCCATTTAGTCCCATGTATGTATAGTTTTATTCCATAAAGTCTTTTTTCTTGATTTATACTATTTTCTTAGACACTTATGCCCTTATATTTAATTTTGATACCCTTATAAATATTTTTTGAACGGTTAGCAATTTTATGATGTGAACATTCATATTTTAAAATTCACATTGGTAGGAATGTAAAATTGGCCCGTGGGCGGCCCGAAATCTGGCGGCGAGCCGGAGCAAGCCCAGCCAGTTGATAATGTGAATATTCACATTGACATGTTAACATTCACATTAATAGGAGTGTAAAATTAGTCTGCGTCCCGTGGCGGTGCGAAACCCACTCGCGGTCCATGGGCGGCTCGGGGTGGGCTCGGTCTGACTCGTTAAGAATGTGAATACTCACATTGACATGTTAACATTCACATTGATAAAAATATAAAATTGGCTCACGGCCCATGGCTGGCCAAAAGTCCATCTGTCGCCCAGAGTGGGCCCAACCCAGCCCGTTAACAATGTGAATATTTACATTGACATGTTAACATTCACATTGATAGGAGTGTAAAATTAGTCCGCGCCTCATGGTTGCCTGAAACCCGCCCACGACCCATGGGCGGCCTGGGGTGGGCCCGACCCGCCCTGTTGACAATGTGAATATTCACATTGACATGTTAGCGGGCCCGACCCGACCCGTTGACAATGTGAATATTCACATTGACATGTTAACATTTACATTGATAAGAGTATAAAATTGACCAGCGGCCCAGGCCGAGACCGACCTGGCTCGTTGACAATGTGAATATTCACATCGACATATTAACATTCATATTGATAGGAGTATAAAATTAGCCAACGGCCTAGGGCGGGCCCGACCCGGCCCGTTGACAATGTGAATGTTCACATTGACATGTTAACATTCACATTGATAGGAGTATAAAATTGGCCAGTGGCCTAGGGCGGGCCCGATCCGGCTCGTTGACAATGTGAATATTCACATTGATAAAAGTGTAAAATTGGCCAGCGGCCCAGAGCGGGCCGACCCAGCCCGTTGACAATGTGAATATTCACATTGACATGTTAACATCCACATTGATAGGAGTATAAAATTGGCCCGCGCCTCGTGGCTGCCCGAAACCCGCCCACAGCCCATGGGCGGCCCGGGGTGGGCCCGGCCCGGCCTATTGACAATGTGAATCTTCACATTGATATGTTAACATTCACATTGATAAGAGTATAAAATTGGTCAGCGGCCTAGAGCAGGCTCGACCCGGCCCGTTGACAATGTAAATATTCACATTAACATGTTAACATTCACATTGATAAGAGTATAAAATTGGCCCGCAGCCCATGGGTGGCCCGAAGCCTGACCGCAGCCCAAATCGGGCTTGGCCCAACCCATGACAATGTAAATATTCACATTGACATGTTAACATTAACATTGATAGGAGTGCAAAATTTGCCTGCTGCCCGAAGCTTGCCCGCTGCCCAGGGTAGGCCCGACCCGGCCTGT
Organism: Camellia lanceoleosa; assembly: GCA_025200525.1. Taxonomy (NCBI): domain Eukaryota; kingdom Viridiplantae; phylum Streptophyta; class Magnoliopsida; order Ericales; family Theaceae; genus Camellia; species Camellia lanceoleosa. The sequence goes on along the minus strand of CM045766.1, from coordinate 21,879,275 downwards.
TGATAATGTGAATATTCACATTGACATGTTAAAATGCACATTAATAGGAATGTAGAATTGGCCCGCGGCCCGTGGGCTGCCCGAACCCCACCCACGGCCCGGGGCAGACACTTTTCGATCCAGGCCTAAGTTAGGGCCTAGGTCATCATTTTGAAGTCCACTCCGAGCCATCGGCCCGCTTAAGGCCCATTCAAGGCTCGGTTCAAGGCCCAGCCCGCCCGAGGTGCAATGTATTTTTTTGTGAAAAATAATAAAATTTTGGTAGAAAAAATTGAAAAGAATTAAAAAAAAAATGGCCAGACCTGCCCAAGCCCGACCTAAGCTCGAGGCTAGGCCTAGGCCCACCGACCAGACCCAAGGCTCGATCCATCGGCCCGTCTAAAGCTCGAATACCCTTGTGCCAGGACTAGGGCCTAAGCCTAATTTTTTGGCCCGCGGGCCGGCCCGACCTGACCCGAGAAAGGCTCGTTTGGGCCCAGGCTCGAGCCTAGTCCAAGACCCTAGGCTAGGGCCTGGGCCATCACTTTGAAGCCCGATCCTGCCCATCGGCCCAATTAAGGCCCATTCAAGGCTCGGTCCGAGACTCGACTCGCGCCGAGGCCTAGTGTCTTTTTTGTGGAAAATAATAAAATTTTGGTAGAAAAAATTAAAAAGAATTAAAAAAAAATAGCCAGGCCCGCCCACGGGCCGTGGCGTGGGTTTCGGGCAGCCACGAGGCACGGGCTAATTTTACACTCCTATCAATGTGAATGTTAACATATCAATGTGAATATTCACATTGTCAACGGGCCGGGCCCGCTCTGGGCCGCTGGCCAATTTTATACTCTTATCAATGTGAATGTTAACATGTCAATGTGAATATTCACATTGTCAATAAAGTTCAGCCGAGCCGTCAGGCGATTTCGGGTAGCCATGAGGCACGAGCTAATTTTACACTTCTATCAATGTGAATGTTAATATGTTAATGTGAATATTCACATTGTCAACGAGCCGGGCCGGGTCTGCCCCAAGCCGTGGGCGGGCTTTTGGCCGCCCATGGGCCGTAAGCCAATTTTATACTCTTATCAATGTGAATGTTAATATGTCAATGTGAATATTCACATTGTCAACGGCCAGACGCCCGCCCGCCCATGGGCTCTGGGTGGGTTCAGCGGCCCACAGGGGCCAGCCAATTTTACACTCCTATTAATGTGAATGTTAATATGTCAATGTGAATATTCACATTGTCAATGGGCTGGGCTCGCCCTGGCCCGACTCGAATTTTTCTGGGCATCCACGAGGATCGACATGGGCCGGGCCCCTACACATTGACGATATGAACATTCATATTGACGGTGTGAACATTCACATTAAAAGTATTTTGGTAATTATGTCACCCATAGGACTTATTGAAATATAAGAAAATAATGTGAAGTAAATGGAATATAAGTAGATGAAAAGGGTATTTTGATCTTCTTATCTTAAATAGGACCTAATGGAATAGTCAAAAAGAATATGGGTTGGATGGAATAAAGCTCTTAGAAAGTGGATTTATCAAAAAAATGCTCAATTTATTAGTCTTAAACCATTTTCTTTGACTTGTATGATTAATGGCTCCTTAATCATATCATTGTGAAGCCATCAAGAAAAAAAAAAACAAAAACAAAAATTAAAATAGAAAAAAACTTTTATCCTAATTCGGTTGAATGTTCTTTAGTTCTCCCAACATTCAAAATTATTCTTTCACATCCAATCCTTGTTTTTCCCTAATAACGAAGAGTATTCACTTTTCAATGGCATTGTTGGTTTGTCCAAATCGGAGTTTATGTACACTTTTCTCACAGAGAAATTCTACACGTAATGAACTCTTAATAGGCTATGGTTAGAAATTTAATGCAGTTTCAGCAGAACGGTGCATCACAAAATAAAATAAAATAAAATATATATATCATATAACATTAATAATATTCATAGGAATAACCTTAACACTGTATTTGGTTGCTGCAATGATTCAGAGCACTAATGATATGGTAGGGAGGAAAAAAAAACCAAAACTAAAACATCACATCACAGTAAGTGGAACCCACTGCCAACTCATTAAAACTAGTTTTAGAGCTCAAGAATTAGAGCTCCAAAGTATTTTTCATTTGGTTGAGAGTTTTGTTGAAGGAAAGGAAAAAAGTGTATTGTTGGTGATAATTACAAATAAAACACCAAAAAATACAAATAATAAAAGTTACAATAACTATTATAAGGGCTGAGGCGCGAGAAATTCGCTCTCTTTAAGGAGATTCAAGCCCTCTGCGGTTAGGCAAAGCCTCACACCAGTGTAGCAGAAAAAACCTTAACTTGTCCCCTCAAGATACAACAGCCCGACTAAGTCATATGGTTAACCAATACTGCACAATTGGTTGAACCCAAAACTTTATCACATACACCCTTTTTTATTTGCTTGATAATCTCACACAAGTCATAACAAAGCAACAAAAACTCCTTCACTCGTATCACCCAACATAGAGATTAGCTCAATATATATAGAAGATAAGGCTTGGAATGTTTTTCCTTGGGGATTAAGAAAATGATAAAGACTTGGAGAAGACTTGATGTGGATAAGTCTTGGCGAAGACTTGGAGAAGACTTGACAAGGACTTGGATGGCTTATCTTGGAAGACTAGGAGTGGATAAGAATGGGGAGATTAGGGAAAGACTAGGAAGACTTATCTTGGAAATCTTGGAGACTTGTATGGTAAGCAAACTAGGTAGAAAAGAAAAGAAAAACAACCTATAACACAATATAATATTAAAATACCTGCTAGCATTCCCCCACCTATTTTAATATTATAGGTAACAAAATTTGAGATTGTTAGGCAAATAAGGATATTATGCATCATGGTAGGTGTGCTTTGCATTGAACCTCCATTAGTGAAACAATAATATCTACTCCAGAGCCAATAGTATGCTCAGCATTGAACTATGACTACTTAAGGGAAATAAATAATTATTGCACACACATAATATTCCAGGTGTTCACAAAAGCTTTAAAAGCTAGCATATTATGGCTTTGTGCGATCCCAGAATTCATGAGTGTGTTTGAGAATTAACCCAAATCTCATAGGTAGCGGCCCCACTACCACACTCACATAGGTGAATTCTGTCAAGGGTGCTCCTGTAACTATGACACCCCACTTAATAAGAGCTACAGAAATTCATTAAGAGTTTTTTTAATAACTCAACCTCTACAACATTACAGGATAAATGCACTTACATCATAGGGATGGATAAAAAGTAATTTAGTGCATTTCTCACGGCCATCATATGATCATTTTTCTCATTGAACCCAATTATAGGATCTTTGGTCCCTGAGTTGAGTATCCTCATACGTGGCTCCTGCTATATTCAATGGGCTTCAACCCCATCCCCCACGATGTATTCCAGACTCTATCTCTTACTAAGGTCTTAGTTAATGGATCTGCAAGATTATCACCAGATTTAATATAATCCACATTTATGATGCTATTATTCATATAAGATCTCACAGTACTGTGTTTTCTTCTGATAGGTCTGGATTTATTGTTATAATAACGATTATTAACTCGACCAATTGCTGTGGTGCTATCACAATGAATCAATATAGATAGAATCGGTTTTTCCCAACAAGAGATTTCATTTAACAAATCTCTTAACCAATTTGCTTCTTCACTAGCTGTAGCCAAAACAATAAGCTCAACCTTCATTGTTAAATTAGCAATAATGGTTTGTTTTTTCGATTTCCAACTTATAGCACCACCTCCCAAAGTAAATAAGTAACCAGTGGTTGATAATGAATCACCTGACAAGGTATTCCAATCAGCATCACTGTAACCTTCAAGTACTGCAGGATACTTATTATAAAACAAGCCATATTTTATGGTACTAGATAAATATTTCATAATACGCTCAATGGCTAGTCAGTGATCATTGTCAGGCTTGCTAGTAAACCTGCTAAGTACTCTAACTGCATAGGCAATGTCAGGTCTAGTACAGTCAGTCGCATAACGCAAGCTACCAATCATACTAGCATATTCCTTTTGATTAATTACATCTTCATCATTTTCAACAGGAAATAAACGCACATGATGATCAAAAGGAGTAAGAACATGCTTGCAGTTATAAAAATTATATTTTCTCAAAATTTTCTCAACATAATGCGACTGATCAAGAAATATACCATCACAGGTTTTGGTAATTTTCATTCCCAAAATATAATTAGCCTCACAAAGATCTTTCATATCAAATTGACTACTAAGTATATTTTTAGTTTCCACGATGATATGCAAATTAGAGCCAAATATAAGTAAATCATCCACATAGAGGCTAATAATGACATGTGAATTTTCTTCAGATTTATAGTAGATGCATTTATCACATTCATTCGTTTTATAGCCATTCTCAATCATGTAGGAATCCAATTTCTCATGCCACTGTTTAGGGGCCTGTTTTAAGCCATACAGGGATTTAACTAGCTTGCACACTTTACTTTCTTGACTGGGTTCCACAAAACCCTTAGGTTGATCCATATAGATTTCTTTACACAGGTCTCCATTTAAAAAGGTTATTTTAATATCCATTTGATGAATTTTTAAATAATGAATTGCAGCCACTGCAATTAATAATCTAATGGATGTATCTCTAGCAACCGGAGAAAATGTATCAAAAAAGTCAAGATCTGCTTGTTGTTTAAAACCTTTTACAACAAGCCTTGCTTTATATTTATCAATAGTTCCATCTGGTTTAAGTTTTTTTCTCAAAACCCATTTACAGCCAATAGTTTTACAACCTAGTGGTAAATCTACTAATACCCAAGTTTTATTGGATAATAATGATTCCATCTCATCATTTACAGCCTCGTTCCAAAAAACAAAGTCAGGAGATGCCAAAGCTTCTTGTAAAGTTAATGGAGTGTCCTCCACATTAAAAACATGATAATCAGGGCCAAAATCTTTTTCTAATATGGCTCTTTTACTCTTTCTAGGTTCAAAACCTATAGGATCTTGGTTTTGTAAAAGATGAGTAGAGGAACCAGTTTCAAATAAAATATTTTCTTGATAATTTTGACCCCCACCATTTTTAGATTTAAAAGGAAATTTTTCTTCATGAAAAATTGCATCACCTGATTCAAAAATTATTTTGTTTTCAATATCAAAAAATCTATAGGCTGTACTATTTATTGTATATCCAAGAAAAGCACAAGTGGCAGCTTTCACACCTAATTTAGGTCTTTTAGGATCCACAAGTCTAACAAAAGCTAGACAACCCCAAACCCTCAAATATCTCAAATTTGGCTTATGCCCTTTCCACAACTCAAAAGGTGTAACTTTTGTTTTTTTATGTGACACTCTATTCATAACATAACATGCAGTTAAAATTGCTTCTCCCCACAAATTTGAATGAGCACCTGCTTCAATTAGCATAGCATTTGTTAAATCAGTTAAAGTTCTATTTTTCCTTTCTGCTACACCATTAGATGCAGGTGAGTAAGGTGGAGTAGTTTCATGGATTATTCCCAAAGACTGAGCAAATGAGTTGAATCCAAGAGATTCATACTCCCGGCCCCTATCACTTCTATATCTTTTAATCTTTTTACTGAATTGATTTTCAACTTCAAGAAGGAATTCTTTAAATTTTTCAAAAGTATCACTTTTATTTTTCAACAAGTATACATAAGTGTATTTTGAAAAATCATTAATAAAAGTGATAAAATATCTATTTCCACCGCGTGTTAAAATTCCTTCAAATTCACATAAATCAGTGTGAATTAATTCTAACAATTCAGTATTTCTCACCACACTTTTATGAGGCCTTTAGTTATTTTTGCTTGACGGCAAACTTCACATTTCTCAAACTTATTTGTTAGTCTAGGAATTAATCCGAAACTACTCATGACTCCCACATATTGGCTATTAATATGACACAGACGAGCATGCCAAGAATTCATAAAAGACAGCATGTAAACAGAAACATGTGCTTTCTTATTCTCAACATTTAATTTAAACATTCCATCACAGACATACCCTTTCCCCACAAATATGCCTTTTTTAGTGATTACATATTGGTCAGATTCAATAGTCTGCTTGAAACCAACTTTATTGAGCAAATAACTTGACATTAAATTTTTTCTCATGGACGGTGTGTACAACACATCTTTTAAGACAAGCACACATCCAGAGGTAAAATTTAACTCAACATCCCCATACCCGAGCACTTTGGTTAAACTGGAGTCACCAAGCATAACAGTCCTCTCCTCATTAAAAGGAGTGAAATCTTTGAACCAATCTTTATCATAGCAGACATGCCTATTGGCACCAGAGTCCGCCCACCACCCTTCCACAGATTGAACCATAAAAATATCTGTGATTATAGCCACAAATGGTTTCTCGGTAACATTAGCGTGTGGTTGAGACTGTTGTTTTCGAAATTTGCAAGTTTGAGCAATATACCCACTTTTGCCACACACAAAACATGTCACATTTATCAGATCTTGTGAAGGAGGTTCTTGGTTCCTTTTCTTTTGTCTCGGGTAATTTTTATTTTGTGGTCTTCCAGTATTTTTTCAAATTTTCTTAACTGGCTTCAAATGACTATTTTTATGAAATCGACCTTTAGGTAAAGTATTTCCATAAGTTAAATTTACCTTTGCAGGGGAATGTTCTTGTGTCATAAGCACATCTTGTCCTCGTGCTTCCTCCTCTACCCGAATCCGTGTGATGAGAGTCTCCAAGGACGCCTCTTTTTGCTTGTAACGCATTGACTTCTGGAACTCCCTCCAAGATGATGGAAGTTTGTCAACAATACCTGCTACAACAAGATTGTCTCCAATTTTGATGCCTTCAGATCTAACTTCAGCTACTAACATCTGAAAATCTTGAACTTGCTCCACCACTGATTTTCCATCTATTATCTGATAGCGGAAAAAACGGCTTGCAGCATATTTTTTAGTGCCTGCCTCTTCAGTGTCATATTTGTTCTGCAAGGCTTTCCAAATATTCTTGGCAGTGGTGTAAGTAGTATCATAATAATCATAAAATTGATCTGAAAGACAATTCAAAAGATAGTGTCGACATTTATACTCATCTGTGTTGTATTTCTCGATTTTTTCAAGATGAGCAGCATACTCCTCGTCGGTCATCTCTTCAGTGGGGACTTTGTTCGGATTTTTCTCGGTCAGGATATAGGCCACCTTGAGGAGACTGAAGTAGAAGAGCACCTTGCATTTTCGTCTCTTGAAATGGGCTCCCTTGAACCGGAAGGGCTTGTTGAGATCGCCGGTATTCTCGTTTGGTTTCTCCAGTACTGGCTCCATGACTTTTTGCTGTTTGAATCTCCTTAAAATTGTTGGTGATAATTACAAATAAAACACCAGAAAATACAAATAATAAAAGTTACAATAACTATTATAAGGACTGAGGCGCGGGAAATTTGCTTTCTTTAAGGAGATTCAAGCCATCTGCGGTTAGGCAAAGCCTCACACCAGTGTAGCAGAAAAAACCTTGACTTGTCCCCCCCAGGATACAACAACCCGACTAAGTCGTATGGTTAACCAATACTGTACAATTGGTTGAACCCAAAACTTTATCACATACACTCTTTTTTATTTGCCTAATAATCTCACACAAGTCATAACAAAGCAACAAAAACTCCTTCACTTGTATCACCCAACATAGAGATTAGCTCAATATATATAGAAGATAAGGCTTGGAAGGTTTTTCCTTGGGGATTAAGAAAAGGATAAAGACTTGGAGAAGATTTGATGTGGATAAGTCTTGGCGAAGACTTGGAGAAGACTTGACAAGGACTTGGATGGCTTATCTTGGAAGACTAGGTGTGGATAAGAATGGGGAGACTGGGGGAAGACTAGGAAGACTTATCTTGGAAGTCTTGGAGACTTGTATGGTAAGCAAACTAGGTAGAAAAGAAAAGAAAAACAACCTATAACACAATATAATATTAAAATACCTGCTAACATGTATAAAACTAAGTGAAATATAGATATATTTTATTCACATTTTACTTACATTTTCTCTTTTCTTTTCCAAATTCCTTTTCAAAACCCCCAATCAAACTAAGAGTTTGGCCTAGTGAATGAAACATGGGATTTGAGGGTTTGCTCTCTACAATATCTCAGGTTCGACTCCTTCTTAGCTCCAAAACTCTTTGGACCGCAGATTGTAAAAAATTAACCTTTTTCAAAAGACTTGTTCTGATGCTTGAATCAATAATCCTTAGACACTATGTACTTTACAATTCAATGTATAATTTTATAGTCATGAACAGTTTAGAACAAACTAGACCGTTCATAATTTATTATTATTATTTATTTTAATTTTTTAATCATCTACCATACCATTAGTTCTTTGGCTCTATTATCTCATTTAGTTGCCCACTATCTTGAACAGATGCATCAAAAAAAAACAAAAAGAAAAAGGTTCCAAACTCTTTGAATCTTAGAAAATAAAAATTTGTCATTAAAAGCTTTGTGTAGCTTTTGTAACTTAAAATTATCTAGAAACTATGGTTCGGTTCCAAACTGAATCATGTTTCATTGGTTAAGTTTTTGGTTTCATTTCAAAAAATTTATAATTTAATTTGGTTTAAATTTCATCAAATCGTAAATAATAATTCAATTCTTAATTTATTTTTAAACCAAATCAGACTAAACTATCCTCGCCACTAGATACTAGCCTCTGAAAGAAATCCAATGCCGTATGTATTTAGGAAAATTGAAAATGAAATATTTATATGTTTGTGCGTACTTTTTGTCAATATGGTTGAGCTGTGAGCTTCCAGGTTAGGATAATCTAACAAGTAACTTTGTGGACTTGTTCATGGAGGGCAACTAATGCCTTTTGGGGGCACAAGTTCAAGTTTAGAATTGTGGGGACAAGAAGATATCGTAAGCCTTTGACTACATCTAATCAACACATAGTATCATTGAAAACAAGAACTATGAAGAAAATTCATCGGGAAAATATATATATATATATATAAATTACATGTTTAAATCAAAAGATAAAGTTCATGGAGAACTTTGACTATATGCATGCATATGGTATCTACATGTACGGTAAGTATCTAACATTGTACTCCTATTAGATAGAGTAATATTTTACTTCCTTTGTCTCAAAATAATGGTTCTTTTTAGGAAATTTAACTTTTTTTAGTAATACAATTATTGCATTTGAAAAAAGTTAATTTTCCAAAATTATCCTTTTGATAGTACATTGTTTGAGAATATCAATGTCATAATTGTACTTTTTATATTGTTTATTAATTTAAAAGAAAGACAAAATAAGAAATTTATATTATTTTTGTATTTGATTTTTGAAGAGGGACTAATATTTTGGGACAATGAAAAATGAAATAAGGGACTAATATTTTGGGACGAATGGAATATTTAAAGCTAGTAGTTATCATTTGACCTGAAAATTTGTGGTCAAATAGGCTTAAATTAGATTGTGCTTGGGCTTCGGGTTTGAAACCCGATTAGGTCCATTGGTCATGGGAAGTGACCCAAGACTGGCCCACGAGTTCGTAAAAAATTATAAAAAATAATGTAAAATTAATTATGAAAAAGCTCAAAAAAGAGGTTTTAAATCTTGGCATGTTGAGCTTAGTCCAAAGGTCTAGCCTCAAGCTAGGCCTTTTGGCCAATGAGAAGTGGCTCGTTGGCCCACCTTGTGAGCCTTGCCTATGGCAAGCCCGTTGGGTAGGGCTTGGGCCTACGATTTAGGCCCACAAGTTGGTTTGGGCTTCTTTTTCGAGGGCCGGTGCAGCTTGATGCCAAATCTTGTGTAAAACGAAGGCATGTGCATGTTATTTAGAACCAAATGATATTTTATTAGATGGGATTTTAAGACAAACAAATTAAATTATTCGAGTTTAATTTGTGTTCAACTTGGCAAATAAACAAGTTAAATTAAACACGCTTTAAAATTTATTATTCTTTTGAGCTTGAGTTGATAAATTTGTACATGTTTAAAATTATATTAGAAAAATCAAATTATTCAAACTTGGCTGTTGATAGTTAAATCTTTGTTAAGATCAGTTCAAAATATGAACAATTAAATTTAAATATGTTTTTAAACATGTACAAGTTTATCAACTTAAGTTCAGTGTGTCAAGTTCACCAAAAATATTTTTGCATAGAGAATTCAAAAAAATAAAAATGATTATTTAGTGCAGTGTGTCAAGTTCACCAATAAGAGGACAAGCGAAGCTTTGTCTATTGTACGGGAAAGAAATAAACCTTCTCATATAATCCTGTTGATCAAGTCTACGCTCCTCCGTACGTCGTCGTCTTATCACCTGAAAACACAAACGTGAGCTAGCCGGCGGATGTGTGCCGGAAACCTCTCCGATGCCTAAGTCAGCAATTAGACAAATAGACAAAAGCTCTGTGTATTCGGGAATCAAAGTTGCATTACCTCTCCATAGGTGATGTTTGTGAGTTTTTATGGGTTCCGTATGGCACAATCCTAGTAGGACTTTATGCAGAGTCCTCATAGGATTCAAACTCCTGAAAGATAATGCTTATTCTTCAACACTCCCCTCACTGCTTAAACCAAGTGAGATGGTTTTACCATGGCCAGACTCCAATACGACCGAAGTAAATATGGCCATGCCGAGCCACAGAGTAGACTGAACTATCACTAGTTCGGTTCTCCCTTCAATGCCCTTACCTCAGTTCTCTCTGCGTAAACCATAGTAAGTCTAACCGAGCTAACTTCTAATGTGGCTTTAGATCGAACTAACCATACTACGCCATAACCGGTATAAACTCAAAGTACCTTTAAACCAGTCTAACTACAAAGCATCCTTCGACCGGACTAATCATTGCTTCCCTTGGGCCGGACTAACTTTCCTGGGCTTGGAACCGGACTAATGTTATTCCTCTTCAAGACCGAAGTAACTTCATGGCCTTTTTACTTAGCCCTCCGCACCGAGGTCCATAACGGCCTAGCTCGGCCTAATTTGCACATAAATTACCCTCTCAACTACTATACTACCACAAAAATTTTCCCCCTTTTTTCTAGGCATTTTGTCTTGAAAAAGATATTGATAAAAACATATAAATAAAAGGAAAATTTAGCCAAAATCCTACTATTGGATTTTTATTTAGTGAAATGACAGTCCAATTTATTTTGCTTGATAAACAAAAAACACATAGAGTAAGGACAAACTAAAATATTTTTTTTTTCTTAAATAATATTGTCAGAATAACATGTTACTGTCAAACAGAGTAACTATCAAACAGAGTAACATGTTATTATTAAATAAAGTAACATGTTACTATTACTATTTACATCAATTTCGACGGTAATAAATTTTTTTTTTTTTAAATGTCATAGTTAACATGGATCTTATTTGATAGATCTTGATGAGAAAATTTTAAAAATACTAATTTTATTAAAAATTGACATCTATATTAAAAGTTATATTATTTTAAAATTTAATATTTTGATAATAATATTAGCCCCGTTTGGTAGAGCCGTGGGAAACAGCTTATAGCTTATGCCTAAACAGCTTATAGCTTATAACTTTTAGCTTAAGCTGATTTCCAGCTGATTTCTGACTTCCAAAAAGTTATAAGCTATAAGCTATAAGTTAAACCAAACACATCAAAATAGCTTAAATTAAGCTGAAAGCTGGAATAAGTTGATTATAAGCTGTGCCAAACAGGGCCATTATGTATTAGACTTTTCAAAAAAAAATTATACTTATTCTTAATACATTAAAATTTTATTGTGAGAAAATTTTGAATAAATTCCATTAAATAAAATGTCAGTAAATTTTTTACTCCTCGATTGGCGTGGGTCTCACACTAATTTGTGTGCGCTCTAACATCAGTAGATTGGTGTGAACGCAATATGCGTATGAAATAATTTTTCATAAAATAAAATAATATGTTGCATGTGGATCCTATCTTTGATACGAAATTAATTACATTAGCTTCCACTTACATGAAATTGAAAATAAACGATGGTATTATATGTATTAATTAATATATATATTAATGTACCAATTAGTATTATGATATTATTATTTATCCTTCTTATTATACAAATTATAAATACTTAAAATCTCTAAAATTATGTTACATTATTTATTATATACTAGTTAATACATTAATTGATACATATAATATTATTTAAAAATAAAATCTAAAACCCCATAATAGATATGTGACTAGTGATGGAAAATACGTGCATGCATAATTGCATTTTTGTGTATTAGAGCAAGTTGTTGTCAAAATAGTAATGGCAATGTGGGAGGTTACTTCATTTGAATAAAATCTAAAACCCCATAATAGAGACGTGACTAGTGATGGAAAATACGTGCATGCATGCAGGGGCGGAGGGATCACGGGCCCAGGGGGGTCACGTGCCCCCCCTGGATTTTGGTTTTTTTTTTTTTTTTTTTTTTTTAATATAAAGAAAATATTTTAAATAAAAAATTATAAAAATATTATTAGAGTGAAATATCAGTGACATTTTTAAAATTATGAGAACAATAATAGTTATTTTGATTGAAAATGAAGATACTACTATAAATAAACCACATTAGCTATGAAATTTTTTTAATGTAACGGCGATGTCATTATTAGTGATATACAAGTATAAATAATTTCACTATAAATATATGAAATTTATTGGATTGTTAGTTACATTTGACATATGAGGTTCACTTTCTATGTGTTTATTTACCATTAGTGGGTGATATCACATATCAATGATGACGTGGTATTACCATTATATTGAGTTTTTAATCAAATTTTGTATCAAAAAAAATTTATTATTATATAATTTATTTTAAGGCTTATATTCATATTTTTTTATTGTCCATGATACATTAGTTACAAATAACATTCAAATTGTTTGTTTCAGTTTCGTAAAATTCTATTTTTTTATTTTTAGTATTTTAATGTTTTCAATGAATTTTTTTAATACTTTAAGCAAATTTTTTTTTAAATTTTTAGACACACCTAACACAAAGACACTTAAACGTATAATATTTGTAAAAAAAAATATTTAAAAAATATATTAAATACCAAAAAATACAAAAAAAGGAGGAAAATTCAGTATATTTTTTGTATTTTTGTGTATTTATTAAATTTTAAAAATATTTTTTTCGCAAATATTTTACTATTTAGATATATCTAAGTAAGGTGCATCTAAAAAGGTAAAAAAATTACTTAAAATTCAAAAAATATTTACTAAAAACAAAAAAATATAAAAATTAAAAAAAACTCAATTTTCAAAAAACTAAATTCAGAAAACTGAAACTAAACACACTGATTATTTTTTTTTTTTTTGATATTTCTTGAAATCAATCATAAAAATTTGGGTGAAATATTTTTGTAAAAATTATTATAAGTGCCCCCTCTAATCTAATTTTCTGGCTTCGCCACTGCATGCATGATTGCATTTTGTGTATTAGAGCAAGTTGTTGTCAAAATAGCAATGGCAATGTGGGAGGTTACTTCATTTCCTTCTCATCAATAGAAAGGAACAAGCACCAAACTCTATTTACTTCATTTTTCTCGTCAATCCTAGTGAAATTGTAAAATCAAAGAAACTTACTAATACCGATAAATCGATTAACCATTCTTTTAATTAATTTTTTTTTTTTTGAATGTTTCTTTTCTTCTTATGTCAATATAAAGAAATTGAAGAATTTTTGTATAAAATATATACATGTCTATGAAATTATCTGAAAGCCAATGGGTGCCGCAGCACTCCACCCCAATTGTAGTTCCGCCCCATACCAAAAGGGATTGGATAAGCCTTTTCCAAATGCACCAAAGAGGAATATTTTCTCACCCAAACGAAATCTCAATTTCTTGACAAACAAGTTTTGATAACAGAGAGCAAACCGTAAAAGTTGAAATGTCTAAACATTAATTAAGCTTATACGAAATCTGGAGACTAATCCACATGACTAAGCTTTACCAAAACTGGTAATCAGTTATTAGTGGATCCCATTAGCTCATATTTATTGAGTAGGTCCAATTTTGATTTGCTAATTCCACTTATAGAGAGGGAAGGTTATGTCTAATTCTATGATCGATTTTTACTTCGTTATATGAGTAATTAGTCTCAAGGAGGAGGTCATCAGTTCAACTTTCCCTAACAAAAAGTTGAATTAAGGAGACAAGCACTTGGTATTTGCAAGGTAAGGAGACTAACTCTCATAAGTGTTAATCTAATAACTAATAACTGACTCTCTCTATTTAAGAATAACATTTTTTTCTTAATAAAAGAAAAGTTTATTAAATTAAATATATGAAAACAGACAGTAGTGAACATCTTCCAAACTACAAAAACATCCACATCCCAACATACAAAATATGTTATTAAGCTCCGTCACATGTTCAACACAAGAAATAAAAATATTTAGGGTAAATTACACTTACCTCTCTTGAGGTTTATGACACTTACAGGGACCTTCCTTACAATTTTAATAATTATAGAAATCTTCCTCACTTTTAAAACTATTAAGATTCTCCCACTGTTAATCTTCTGTTAGTTTATTTAACAAAATATGATAATGTCACATATTATGAGTCAAAATTTCCAAAATTGCCCTTATATATTCAAATAGTAAAATTTACTTATCTCCCTTGAGGTTTTACAAAATAATTAATAAAGGCCCATACATTATTTTAATAGTATTGAACAAAATTATTAAATTCTATACAATATTTAAAGAAAATCTAAATCGTTAAGATACTATAAAATATTTAACTAAAAAAATATAATTTGCATTGATAAAATATTTAAAAAGAAACCATTTCTGTAAAATTAATAATTTCACACAATATTTATTTCAAAAAATTGTCAAAAAAATCCAAGTTAAGGAGAGTATATGGCATTAGGTCTAGTCGATATTTTTTGTTGGTGAGAAATCTACCCTTTATAAAATAGTTTGGTGAGAAGTCCTTTTATTAGTTTTGGAAGACATTTTGTTTCTAATTTTACTCCTTAATATATCTGTTACATTTTTTTATCTATTGACTTTTTTTAACTATCTATTCAAATTTATATCTATCTGTTGAAATTTTTTAACTATATGTTCAATTTTTTGCTCTTATCTATTCAAATTTTTTCTATCTGTTGAAATTTACCACATGATCTGCTGAATTTTTACACCTATATGTTATATCTATTTGTTCAATTTTTCCTTTATCTATTGAAATATCTGTTCAATTAAAGTCAATTTTTCTTTTATCTATTTAATTGGGCTAGGTTCAGCCTTTAATGAAAACAAGTCAATGAGGCATTTCATCAAACAACTAACATGTATATATCATTTAGCAACAACAAAGATGCCAAAGCCCAAGACCAAACCAATAACACAGGTTCAAGAATCTTCTGGTATAGAGAACTTTGCTAGCCCCAAGCTCCAATGCAAAACCAAAAGCAATGCACAATCTTCCTTGTTAAAAAACTTGATGAATCTTGTGAATACAGCTTCTTGGCAGTTATAGAAATGGACAAATTCGAACATTTTGCCTCTGTAGCATATCTGGGTACACATATCTTTGAACGATCTGCCAAGAACCATGTCTCCATACAGCTCCAAGCCTTCTGATAAAAGAGTTGTTTTTACTAGATTCGAAAGGGATATAGTGGATTTGATCTTCTTCTCTTTGACGACATAGGAGACAGAGACGACAAAAACGGTAATAGATTGATTGTAAGTATGAGCTAAGGGACATACTTCTTATTCTCTCTCTCATCTCTCTCTATCTCTCTATCTCTCTCTTCATAATCTTCTTGTTCTTCACCATATTTAAACTCAAAGACCCCAAATCACCATCAATGCCCTCCAACTCCCCACATTGTCGATCGCTAATGGTACTAACTGTTAGAAATGGTTTTGGAAAATCAGATTTTTTCTAAACTTTGGTTTATTTTTTAGGTGGGACCCATGCGCCAAAGTTGGCGGGTCAAAGTGGTAACGTGTTCTATGCCTCATTGTGATTCACGTAGTATATTTGGTTGCTCAAAACTATTATCAGGTGAATGGGAAATTGAAACCAAAGTGAGTTCCATGGAAATGGAGTTTTGGTAAAAATTCCTTAAAGGTTTGAATAAAGTCTTGTCCCATATTAGTTTGGTGGACAAACTTTTATGGGTTTATAAGGCATGGGTTTGTAACTTGGGGAGGGCCCCAAGGGGCACCCAAGTTTGTAGAAATGAGAGATTATGAGCAAATTAGGTTAGACACATCGGACCCAAAAATAAACACATGCGCAAGCCACCGCCACCATCTGTCCGGTCGGGCGGGCTAAGCTGGGCCTGAGCTTGGGCGCGGGTGCATGGTGTGAAGTTCGGTTGGGCTTGTCCGGCTCAAGTTCTCTCCCTTACTTGTTTAATTGAAACTGAACAAGTACTATACCTGTTGAGTTCAAATCTAAAAGGCACCATTTGGTTTTTCATTCTAAATTTTGCTACATTATTTTCTTGTAAGAGAGAGTGTAAACACAAAGTGTATTCGTTATACGAATAATTTGTAGTGATGCTATTATTCGTAGTTGATCATTTTATCCTGAAAGATAGACATTTACAATCTGAAAGTACTGTGGAGAGGACGAATCTATCTTAAAAACACAGTGTTAAACACTGGACTTGCTCAAAACTTCGTTCAAGAAATTAATAAAGTAAGTTGTTAATTTATTTTCTGTTTTATTATTTATTTGTATCATATTTTGTTTTTTTTTTTTTTTGTAACAAAATAAAAATCTATTTTTATTTACTAGTTTGATTTTTGTAATCAAACAATCTCTCTCATTTTCTTTATTTCTTCTGTTTGTTGTTAAGTACACAAATATTGTCCAACAATCTCAAGACAAATCATTTTTTGGTGTCTTCATTGTATTTATTTTCTGTGCTTTTTACAAAGGGATATTCTGGTTGGAAAATATAAATAATAGTTATATACCGTTTGACAAATAGTAGTAATATACTGTTTATTTTCTTTGACAATTAGTAGTAATATACTAGTGTCATTAACAATTCAAAATATTATTTGTGTAGCAGTGTTATAGAAAATTATTGTGTAGTATTTTATTTTCCTAGTTTTAGTAACTAAAAAAATAAAATTATTTTGTGTTATAATTTATTTTCTGGTTTGAGTAACTAGAAAATTAATTTGTGTTTTGATTTTTCTGATTTTTGTAATCATATATTATGGCTGCTGAAAGTAGTATTACAAATCCCATCGTTACAATGACTCTGGTCCCTATCCAGAACCATGTTCAAGTTCCGATAAATCATGGAGAAAAATCAAAAAAATTTAATGATACTGAATTTAAGAGATAGCAGCAGAAAATGTTGTTCTATCTTACAACTCTAAATCTGGCTCGGTTTCTCCGTGAAGAGGCTCCAATACTTAAAGAGGGTGAAAGTGATCGACAAGTTGTTGCCGCTATAGACGCTTGGAAACATTCTAATTTTCTGTGTATAAACTCTATCCTCAATAGCCTTGACAACATGCTGTATAATGTTTACAGACCTTTGAAAACAGCAAAAGAATTATGAGATTCTTTGGAGAAAAAATACAAGACAAAGGATGCTGGCACAAAGAAATTTGTTGTTAGTAAATTTCTAGACTTCGTTATGGTAGACTCCCAAACGATAATTTCTCAAGTTCAAAATTTTCAATTAATTTTTCATGATATTCATGTTGAGTGTATGTCTCTGAAAGAGTCTTTCCAAGTCGCTGCGTTAGTAGAAAAATTACCACCGGCTTGGAAAAATTTCAAAAATTATTTAAAACATAAACGCAAGGAGATGACCATAGATGTATTGATTGTAAGACTAAGAATTGAGGAAGATAACCGTAAAGCTGAAAAAAGAATGGTAAAAATCCCATTGAGTTTAAGGCTAATGTAGTTGAACAAGTACACAAACTACATAACAGAAATATAAAGTTTTCTGGAGATGATCCTAAACAAGGCGACAATAATGGCAATAAGAAGTTCAAAGAAAAATGCTATAACTGTGGTAAGACCGAACATCAAGCCTTTGATTGCTGCTGCCCTAAGAAAAATCGCGGAAGTACAAGCAAGAAGACTACCAATCAAACCAATATGACAGGACTAGATTACATCTCTAACGAAGTAAATGACATCAATCTCTCTGTTGTGGTGTCTAAGGCTAATTTAGTTGGAAATCTCAAGGAATGATGGGTTGACACTGGCACAACTCGTCATATTTGTGCGGACAAGAAGATGTTCACTACTTACAATGAGGTTGCAAATGGTGAACAACTTTTCATGAGAAATTCTTCTACTTCTACTGTGGTTGGACAAGGAAAGGTGATCTTGAAGATGACATCAGGGAAGGAACTTACCCTCAACAACGTACTGCATGTACCAGATATCCAGAAGAATTTAGTTTTTGATTCTTTGTTAAATAAAAATGGTTTTAGGCTTGTATTTGAGTCTAATAAATTTGTATTAACAAAGAGTGGTATGTATGTTGGTAAATGATACATGAGTGATGGTCTTTTCAAGTTGAATGTAATGACAGTTGTACCAAAACTTGCTATTAATAAGAATAATACATCTTTTGCTTATATTTGTGAGTCAAATTTACGGCATGATAGATTAGGACATGTGAATTTTGATGCTTTGCGTAAATTAATTGGTTTGGATTATATACCAAAGTTTGAAATTGATCCTAATCACAAATGTAAGATTTGTGTAGAAACAAAACTAACTAAGGCTCTATTTAAATCAATTGAAAGAAAAAACGAACCTCTAGAATTAATTCATATTGATGTATGTGATCTTAAATTTGTTCAAACTAGAGGAGGCAAAAAGTATTTCATAACATTTATGGATGATTGTACAAGATATTGTTATGTATATTTACTTAGAAGTAAAGATGAAGCCTTGGAATTGTTTGAACTAGGCTGTGCAGCGGGTCCACCGACCCGCCATAACCACCCGACCCGACCCAACCCGACCACAAATAAATGGATGCATGGAGTGTGGCGGATGGGTACAGGCCTGAATTTTCAGGTTTCTCATGTTCGGGTCGGGTGACGGGTGATTCGTCATTTTATCCACCAAACCTGACCCGCCCGTGACTTTTTTTTTCCCCCAATTTTATTACACGAATCAGGCCCCTTTTCTTTAGAGTTTGCTTTGCTCTGCCCTAATTTCTTCACAGACCCAACAAACAAACAGAAGAACAACACACACACACACACACACACACATACACACACACACACTCTCTCTCTCTCTACCATATTTATTGTCCGACGGTAACCTCTAGCCGACGATCTACACTGAACGACCAACGATCTACACTTCTAAACAGCGATCAAGTTGCTTGCACTGAACTGCGATCGATTTGCTTGCACTAAACGACAATCGATCTATACACTTAGGTATCTCTCTCTCTCTCTCTCTCTCTCTCTCTCTAGAAGATTTATAGACATCTATCTCTGTATATATATTGAGTTGATCGTATGAAAATCTTCGTGTGTTGAGTAATCGGCCTCTGAGGGTTTGATGTATATATTGAGTTTAGAAATTCTGTTTGATTGAGGGTTTGATGTATATAATATATATTGAGTTTTGATGTATATATAAGATTTGTTAAGTCATTGAGTAATCGGCCTCTGAGGATTTGATGTATATACTGAACAGTATATATTGAGCTTGATTGAGGGTTTGATGTATATATTGGTTTGGCATATATAAGATTTACAGATAACAAGACTAGTTTTTTTTTTTTTTTTTGAGAAAACAGTTATATATTAAGTAAATTGTTATATATATTAAGTAAGATTTATTGAGTAAACTGTTTTTTTTTTAACAGATAACAAGATTTACAGAATTATTTTTGCATTGCCCAGGTTATTTTTGCATTGCCCACTGGTGTGGCAATATATCAAATATGAATTGAATTGAATTATTTGTTTTTGGTCTGACAGTATATCAATGTAAATGAATTGAATTATTTGTTTTTGAATTGAATGTGAATTAAAAATATATTAAGTGATTTGGTCTGGCAGTATATCATTGCCCACTTGCACTGTTATTTGTTTTTGGTCTGGCAATATATCAATGTGAATTGAATTATTTGTTTTTGAATTGAATGTGAATTAAAAATATATGAAGTGAATTGGTCTGGTAGTATATCATTGCCCACTTGCATTATCTTTTGCTTACCTATGTTTTGACTATATTTTAGGAAGTGCAATGCACAATTGAATTATGTTCAAGTTGTGTTTTTGAGAAAGTGTGCAATTTTATGTTGAAAATTTGTTAACTTTTAAACCGCGAAACCGATTCGTATCCATCCGCCAATCCTTTAATCCGCTCAATCCGCATCCGCCGGATTAACGGACTGATACAGATTGATTTTCTCCAATCCGCCAATTTGGCAGACGGATGGCAGATTGGAGGTTTCGTGGCCGTAGCTGATCTGCGCCTATCCCTAGTTTAAACTTTAAAAAACTGAAGTTGAAAATCAATTTGGTAAAACCATTAAAATGGTTAGAAGTGATAGGGGTGGTGGATATGATGCACCATTGAATGAATTTTGTGCACAACATGACATTATTCACCAAACTACAACACCCTATTCTCCACAACAAAATAGAATTACTGAAAAAAAGAATAGAACCCTTAAAGAAATGATGAATGGCATGTTACTAAGTTCAAGCTTACCGCAGAACTTGTGGGAGGAAGCAATATTGTCTACTAATTATGTTTTTAACAGAATATCCCACAAGAAAACTAATTACACTCATTATAAACTATGGAAAGGTTGACCACTTTTCTACAAATACTTAAAAGTGTAGCGGTGTTTGGCAAAAGTTGAAGTTCCTATTCCGAAAAAAACTAAGATAGGACAAAAAACAGTGGATTGTGTATTTATTGGTTATGCTCAGAATAGTAGTGCATATCGATTTCTGATTTATAAATCAGAAATACCTGATATAAATGTAAACACTATTATAGAGTCAAGGAATGCTGTGTTTTTTTAACACATCTTTCCTTACAAGAAAGGACAGGAATTAAGTTCATAGAAAAGAACTTATAATTATATACAAGTCAAGAGACTAATGACAATCAAACACAAGAGACTAGTAATAGTCTCAACCAATAGGATTTAATTGATGATGAACCAAGACGAAGTAAGAAAGTAAGAACATCAAAATCCTTTGGTCCAGATTTTCTGACATGCCTGTTAGAAAATGAACCTCAAAGCTTTAAAGAAGCAATGACAGGTCCTAAAGCACCTTTATGGAAAAAGGCTGTTAATAATGAAATTGAATCCATTATGCAAAATCATACTTGGGAATTGGTAGATCTTCCACCAGGTTCTAAACCTCTTGGATATAAATGGATATTCAAGAAAAAAATAAAAGCAGATGGTTCAATAGACAAGTATAAAGTAAGACTTGTGGTAAAAGGTTACAAACAAAAGAAAGGTCTGGACTATTTTGACACATATTCCCCTGTGACAAGAATAACATCCATCCCCATGCTCATTGCTATAGCAGCGTTGTACAATTTAGAAATACATTAAATGGATGTTAAAACAGCTTTCTTAAACGGTGATCTAAATAAAGAGATCTATATGGAGCAACCCGAAGGAGTTGTAGTGCCAGGGCAAGAAAAGAAAGTTTGTCGGCTTGTAAAATCTCTTTATGGATTAAAACAAGCTCCTAAGCAATGGAATGAAAAATTTGATCATGCTATGCATAATAACGGGTTTAAGATAAACGAATGCGACAAGTGCGTCTATGTTAAAAACACTGACCAAGGATATGTCATAGTTTGTCTTCATGTGAATGACATGTTTATTATTGGAAGCAGTCAAAACATGATCAAATCAACTAAGCAAATGCTGAATAAAAGATTTGATATGAAAGATATGGGGATCGCAGATGTAATATTAGGAATGAAAATTACTAAAACATCTGACGAATATGCATTATCTCAATCACATTATATTGAGAAAATTCTTGGTAAGTTTATCAAGGATGATATGAATATAGCTAAAACACCTATAGACATCAGTCTTTATTTATCGAAAAATATAGGTGATGCGGTGTCTCAGTTAAATACTCTCAAATCATTGAAAGCCTAATGTACCTAACGAATTGTACTCGTCTTGATATAGCTTTTGCTGTCAGTAAATTGAGTAGGTACACTAGTAACCTTGGAAAAGACCATTGGAAAACGATCATTCGGGTTCTTAGATATCTAAGGTTTACTCGTGATCATAGTTTGAACTTTACTCGATATCCTACAATACTGGAAGGTTATTGTGATGCCAATTGGATATTGGATACTAAAGATTCAAAATCCACTAGTAGATATATCTTTACTCTGGGAGATGTTGTTGTTTCTTGAAAATCCATGAAATAAACATACATTACACGATCCATAATGGAATCTGAGTTCACTGCTTTAGATAAAGCAGGAGAAGAAGTAAAATGGTTTCGCCACTTCTTAGAAGACATTCCAATGTGGCCAAAACTTATACCAGATATTTGTATTCATTGTGATAGTCAATTTGCAATAGCTAGGGCACAGAATCATATGTATAATGGTAAGTCGCGACATATTCGTCATCGACATAATACCATAAGGAAATTTCTCTCAAATGGAATAATCTCAATAGATTATATAAAATCTAAAAAGAATATTGCGGATCCGTAAGATTTGACAAGAGAGCAAATGTATATTTCATCAAAGGAGATGAGATTAAAGCCTATTACATAAGAATTATCATAATGGTACTCCTACTTATATGACTGGAGATCCCAAGAACTAAGTTCAAAGGGACAACTAAGTTATGTGTGGCTCGCCAGAAATCACCAAGGGATTAAAATTCCCTACCAATTCATATGGTGAGAGTGATATCTGCAACATGTATTGTATACAGGGGTTTAAGAATAAGCTTTGCTTTTAATAATTACCTATATCTTGATTTAGGTGTAAAAATCAAAAAGAGTATAAAGGAGATACTCATAATAAGAATCACCTATATGAATGTCAAACTGGGACCGGTTCTATGAGAATAAAGAAGCTAAATTCTATAGAAGCACTCATGAACAACAAAGAGCGTTCAAAGCCAAAATGAACACAACCGTGAAAACCACGATATGTTAGAAGATATTTTGTGTGAAATTTATTGTCTTGGCTTACACAAACGACTGAACAATTCAAGGCATTGCGTCCATTGGTTAGTTAGTAAATCCGATAGGTTATTACTAGGGAAGGTTCAAAGTCGAAAGCTACCTATCCTAATGCAAGATATTTTTGATTTATACTCTTTCGACAAATTCTGCATATTGTTACATTTTCGTTGTCATCAAATTCCATTAACGTGGGAGATTGTTAGAAATGGTTTTGGAAAATCAAATTTTTCCTAAACTTTGGTCTATTTTTTAAGTGGGACCCATGCGCCAAAGTTGGCAGGTCAAAGTGGTAACGTGTTCTATGCCGCGTTGTGATTCACGTAGTATATGTGTTTGCTCAAAACCATTATCAGGTGAATGGAACATTGAAGCCAAAGTGAGCTCCATGGAAATGGAGTTTTGATGGAAATTTCTTAAAGGTTTGAATAAAGGCTTGCCCGACATTGGTTTGATGGGCAAACCTTTGTGGGTTTATAAGGCATGGGTTTGTAACTTAGGAAGGGCCCCAAGGAGCACCCCAAGTTTGTAGAAGGGAGAGGTTATAGGCAAATTGGGCTAGATCCATTGAACCAAAAAATAAACACACGCATGCGCTGCCACCGCCATCCATCCGGTCGGTCGGGGCGAGCTAGGCTAGGCCTGGGCTTGGGTGCGTGTACGTGGTGTGAGGTTGGGTTGAACTTGTTCGGCCCAATACTTATCTTTTTGGGTCAAAAACATTTGAATTTATTTTTTTAATTTTTTGGAAAAATTTTGACCGTTTAAATTCGAATTTTGGTTAGAAAATTTGCACATTTCTGTACAAATTTCAAATCTGTCCGAACAGATTCAGTTCTCTCCCTTACTTGTTTAATTTAAATTCAAACAGATTTATATCTGTTTAATTTTAACCGAACATGTACTATATCTGTTGAGTTCAAATCTAAAAGCCACTATTGCACTTATAAATAGACTAGTCCTTCATTTGGTTTTTTATTCAATATTTTCATTCTAAATTCTGTTATTGTTCTTTGCATTTTGCTACATTATTTTCTTGTGAGAAAGAATGTAAACGCAAAGTGTGTTCGTTGTGCGAATAATTTGTAGTGCTACTATTATTCATAGTTGATCATTTTATCTTGGGAGATAGACGTCCACAATCTAAAAGCACCGTGAAAATGACGAATCTGTCTTAAGGACACAGTATTAAATATTAGGCTTGATCAAAATTTCGTTTGAGAAATTAATAAAGTAAGTTGTTAATTTATTTTCTGTTTTATAATTTATTTATATCAGATTTTGATTTTGTTTTTGTAACAAAATAAAAATCTATTTTTATTTACTGGTTTGATTTTTGTAATCAAACAATCTATTTTCTTTTCTTTATTTCTTCTGTTTGTTGTTAAGTATACAATCATTATTTATTCGTAATACAATGAAGATTGTCCAGCACTGACAACACATAGCCGGCAAGATCGACGAGACTACCATATCTAAGGAGTCTCTGATCAGTTCGCCGATGACAATAACATGGAAATGATGGAGGTGATGGTGAGGAAATGGCACCAACGGTGACATCAGGGTCAAAGAAGTTAAGATTAGGATCGATGCCGGTACAGACAACCTTTTTGGAGATGTCGGAGGCAAGAGATGCAACAATCTTTTCGACAACAAATTTAGCAATGACGAAGATATGGTCATCATCTAGATCGGAGGAGCCTGGTCTTCGTTTCAATGGAGCATCTCGTCGCTGCCGCTAGTTGCAAGGCCATTCGACGATTATTTTGTCTTGCGATGATGTAAAATCGCGCCTCAACATGATTGACACGAAAGCGTAGGGGCTGTGTTGGGAGCTTGATGAGTGGGAATTTGCGTGCCACTGAAGGACAATGAAGGAATGCTCATCGAAGAGGTGGTTAGGGTTTGGAAAGGGAGAGGGAGAGAGAGAGAGAGAGAGAGAGTGTGTGTGTGTGTATGTGTGTGTGTGTGTGTATGTGACTGTTTGTGTATTGAAACTATCGTGGATGATATATATATATATATACGGGTATTTTGATCATTTTATCAAACTTGTCCTTTTAGACAAAACAAAATTGAGATTTGGATTTATAGATCGAGTGCCCTATTTATTTCATGTTGCATAAATAGCATAAAATTTATCATTTGAATTAGCATATTTATTGTTTGAATTTTTTTTAAGACAATTAAAACAAATTAATTTCTTTATTTTTTTATTTTTTAAACAAAATGAACTCTTTTGATCCATGAAGCAATCCTTGAATATTGCATATATTTCTACTTGGGTCATGTTTTACTCTATAATTTGGATAAGTTTTCAATGTTCTATTTTTTTTTCTATAACATGAGAAAATCTACAATAACCCTAACTATATATCATATATATAGTAAATCTTTCATATTCGATTCATCAATATATATAAATATATAACAATAATAAAAATTAGAAATTAATGTATTATATTTTTAAAAAAAGTCTTTCATATTCGGTTCATCTTTGAATTTTTCAATTTCCAGTCAATGGATCATTAAAAAATGGATCAATATTTCTCGCCTTATTAACAAAAATTTTAAAAATAAATATAAAAGTAAAAAAATATCTAATCACATTACAATAAATTAAAATTAGTTGATAGGAAATGAAAGATAAAGAAATTATTTGAGAATAATAAACTATTTAAAATTTTCATGTCTTACATCTAATTAAAATGAAATTTTACTTGAAGAAAGAAATTATTTGAAAATAATAAAATACTCAAACTATTTGTTATTTATTATATCTAAAATCTATATCTCCATCTTTGTTTCTCTCAATATATATATATATATATTTTATAAATTAAATCTTAAAATTAATGTAAACAAGAAACGTAGATATTCTTGCTTACTTTCATTAATGGTTGAATTTTTTTTTAACCTAAAAAATTTCAAAAACTTATAGCGGAAAAAAATACAAAGTCAAGAGAATACCCAAAAAAAAAACAAAAAATTTGTGAGAAATAAAATGATAATTTAATATATAGGTAAATTACACTTAGTTTCCTTGACGTTATGAATATTATTTAAAGGGTATACGGTCATTTGCACAACAAAATTAACACTGTTTGGGCTAAATTAATAGGAAGTGGTGAATTTTGACAATATTAGAAAAAGTAATGGAGATTTCTGTAATTATTGAAACCACAAGGAAGGTATTTATAATTGTTAGAAATCTCAGGGGAGGTAATTGTAATTTGCCCAAATATTTAAGTTGTGTTTGAATTATTGATTTGAGGAGAAATTTGAAAAGAAAAAAAGAAAAATGTGAGGCAAATGTGAGTGAAATATAAGTTAAATTTATTTATTTTTCATTTCTATTTCTATTTTCTTTTATCTTTTCAAATTTCTATCTAAATCCATAATCCAAACGCGTAACTAAATTTTCCATTTGTTTTTTGAAAGCTTTCTCCTAGTGTATAATTTGTAGAAAGTCTTAGGTCTCGTTTGGCAACAGGTCGGTTTAACCAAAAAAATCAAAAAGTTACTAAAAAAGTTAAAAAGCCAACAACTCATACCAAAAAGTCAAAGATTCTCTTTTCTCTCTACTTTTTACACATCTTTTCGTAAAAAGTCAAAAAATATTTCCAAACATACTAGTTTTTTTTAGCTCATATTTTAGCCAAATAACCAAAAGTTACTAAATTAATATGTTCTCAAACGAGGCCTTAATATATATAATTTGCAAGTGTTCAGGATTTATTTTGCAAGAATGTAAAAATTATTAGATAGGTTGAAACACCATGCGACAGTATGCCCAATTATTGGTGTTTCATTATTTATTTTATTTTATTTTTTTCTTCTATTTTTTAAGTCATGCAAACATATAATTCTTATTATTGGTCAGACATGCAATTAGGGTGGGATTTTTTAAAAAGACAAGATAGTTACAAATAAAAATGTATTTAATGTGATCTTACCTTGGAGAGATTTCTCTTCAGATAAATTTGACATATTTCATGTTCGTTTTCAAAAATAAAATATGAGATTAGAACTAATAGTGAGTAAGATTTATTAATATTATGTTTGTTTGCAACTAACCCCAACGGATTGCTATTCCAAAAAGGGACTCTGATTGCGATGGATGGAGGAGATTAACAAAGTTCAGAAGACTTGGTATTGAGATTTAGGTCAAGTTTGGCATCTTTAATAAAAGTTAAAAAGTCACTATTCTATTTAAGTCACATCATTTTATTTAAGTTACATTACTTCTCTATTATATCACTTTAACTTCAACTCATATTTTATAAAATGTTAAAAAATATATTTATTTAGAACATTCCAAACAACCACTTAATCTCTTGCACTTGGCTTTGAAACTATTTTATTCTCATTGTCCTACCAAGTTACTTGCTCCACTTGATTTTTGTGTCTTTCCTCTACTATTCTTTTTTTATTTTATTTTATTCTTCCTCCATTAATTCCTTGCGTCCCACCATTCTTTACATAACAATAATTTAATATAAAACATAAAATATTAAAATAATATAATACTAATATATATATATATATATATAATATACAAAATTAATATTAAAATATATCACAAATACTAAGCATATTTATAAAATTTCATATACTAAATCACATCACAGGAGAATAAAATAAATGAAAATTCTTACTAGCCCAGTGATCATTAAACAAACACAGCTTCTTTTAATCCCCCACTCAATCTACTACACTAGTAAATTAATTCCATAATACTACTACGCAAATAAAAATTATATATCTTACATCTCCAATTTAAAATTACTACCCTAGTAATCTTTTCATTCAATTTCACCTTACTAATAATCACATTCAACTAGGGAGTGACTTAATCTAAATAAGTATACTTTTTGACTTTTTATAAAAGGATGTGTAGAAAAATAAAGAGATGATGTGATTAAAAAAAGATAAAAAGATAAATTATTTAGGGGATGCCAAACCACCCCCTAGTCTAATAAACAAACGAGCCTCAAAATTCATGGGGACACTTTTTCTTGGAAAAGTACATATCGGTGGAACTTGAAAGGATTTTGATTATTTCGATTGCGTATATGTAATGGAGTTTCCATTACATATGGTTATGAGATAGGGATGTAAATTTATAATTATTTTAAATTAAAAAAGATTATTATACACTTGTTATCGGATGATATAATGAAACCTCTCCATTACAAATATGAAATGAAGAGGATCACAATCTAATGTGAAAGGGCTTTATTATCAAATGATGGGAATTAGGGGTGTAAATTTGGCTCGACCTACCCAGGCCCGGGCCCAGGCTCAGGCCGGTCCAAGTTAGGCTTTATGGGCTCCCGCCAAAATTCGGGTCGGCCCGACCTAGCCCACAGGCCAGAAAATTAAGCCCAAGCCCAGGGGGTATTTGAGCCTTGGGCCGGCCAGTGGGCTTGGGCTTGGGCTTGGGTTTGAACAAGGCTTGAACATTTTTTCCATCAAAAATTTATTTTTTTCCACCAAAAATGACACTGGGCCTCGGGTCGGGTTTTGAGTGAGCCCTGAGCGAGCCGATGAGCTGGGCCACGGGTGGCATAGACGGGTCGGGCAGGGCTTCAAAATGATAGCCCGAGCCTAGGGTCTCGGGCTAGGCTCTGGCCCAGGCCTAATCGAACTGGGCCCACCTCGAACTACTAGTGGGATTTGGGTCACCCATAAACTGTAGATCATTTTTACACTCCTAGCGGGAATCTTGTGTGGTGTAATTTTTCTTGTTCAAAATTATCTAAATAAGTGTACTTTTTGATTTTTTACAAAAAAAAATGTACAAAAAAATAAAAAAAATGATATGACTCAAATAAGTACACTTATTTAGTAGATGCCAAAAAAACTTGACAATGATAGTTAGCAAAAATATAATAATGATAATTTTCCCAAATAATTACACCCTTACATATTTGTAATTATTTTCGTCAAATACCTTGACTTTTACTTGTAATTTTCTTTTTTATTTTCTTTTTGGAAATTAGATGGACACAAATTAACGTAAATAATCATAGTTGTTAAATAAGCTAGCTATCCCACATGTTGGTTTGGACATTTCCGTGATGATAATGATGTTTTGATAGAAATGGTGATCAATATAGCTGTCAATTCTGCTCCTTTATGAAAACCTCTTTTTCAGATTTGAAAACCAAGGCTGCCCAAATCATTTTTTTTTTTTTTGGTAAAAGGCTGCCCAAATCATTACACCAAAGCCAACAGATTTCCATTTCCAAGACTTTGATGGATAAACTTGTGAAAATAAAATTATCTAACCATATTAAAATCTGGACTTAGGTTTCTCTCCGGTTAAAAATCAGTTTAAAACAAGTTATTTTATGAAATTTGTATCGATTATTCAAATTATTTAATTTATTTTTAATTTGCTGAGTCAACAGGGTTGATTTGTTTGGTATCATTTTTATTTTATGTTTTCAATTTTAGAAAATACAGGATATATATTTTTAAGAACCTACTTTCAAAAACTATTTAAGAAAAATCAACTGGAAAACAACTCATTTTTTAAAACAGTACTAACAAATTATTTTTGAATTTTTAAAAACTTTTTTGATAAAAAAATTAAATGACATAAAAAAATGATGGGTGCTTTTTGAACCTTACATTGCTTTTGTTTTATGAAAACACAAAAAGGGAAACAATTCTAATAGGGCCAAAAGTTCAATTTTAAAAAACAAAAGCAATCAAAGGTAGGTTTTTCCTATAATTTTTAAAAAAAAAAAAAAAAAAAAACAATGCTACAGTTACTTAAAATCCTACTAACAATCTTACTAAAAACATACATGTTCAAATATCATTGGGTGTTTAAATATCATTACTTTTTCTTTTTCTTTTTATAACCAATCACATTTGGCCTCTTATATTTTTTAGTAAGATTGTTAATATATGTAGAATTATTAAATTAAAAAAAGGGGGGGGGGGGGGGGGGGCTCAATTTCACCTTTTAACTATCTGAAACCAGTAGTAGGTCCAACAATATTTTTAAATCTCTCCTATCCACTGTTCAATATATGGCACAATGAAAAACCTTATTCAATGATGCAACGCAAACTAATTCAATATTTGTCAAGAGAAAAAGATAATTAAATGGAAATGCAAAATATAAATTTATTTTTTTTATCTTTTGTATTTTATTTATTTTTGCATTCACAAATCTATAATCCAAAAATACAATAAGAGCCATTAATTTAACTGCATCAAACCTAAAATATGGCTCTCTGTCACTTTTTGGCTACATGCCCAAAGTATTTTTAAGGGTATATTTGGGTTTGGCTTTTTGGTTGATATCTTTTTTTAGTTAAACTTCTTTTTTTTTTTTTTAAAAAAAAAAGAAAAAAAATTGAAAAGATTTACACATTTAGGTTATAGTCGACTAGATTGATTAGAATTTTTTTTATAAGAAAAGTTCATTTTTTGAATTTTTTTTTTTTCAGTATTTTTTAGATCTTTTTACACCAGACATACTCCAAAAAATAAAATTTTGACATAAATTTTATAATAAAAAAATATTAAAAACAAAAATAAAAGAGTGATTTTTTTAGGTGAATTCCAAACTCACCCTGCCATATGATGGGAACGGATTCTCAAAGTACTTCCACGCAAAACAATGTCAAAATACTTTTGCAAAATACCTTTTAGGAGTTGGTTAAAAATGCTTCTATTTTTTCTAAATAGAAGGTTCAAAAGAATAGAAATAACATGAGAAAATCACTAATCTCAGTGTATTCTAGAATCATGCGATAAATTTTATCATTTTAAAGTACTTTTTTATTATAAAAATATGGTTGCCATTGACGAGGTTTTATATAAGAGTTCTGTAAGAATGATATTAGGACTGTTTATTACAACTTTTAAGGGGAGATTAAAGTTTATTTTAATTTGGGAGTTTGTGTCAAATTGTTTGGTGTAATTTCTATTTATAGCTTATTAGGCAGAAATAGCTTAAATAAGTTGATTATTTGAAATCTGAAATAGAAGTGCTTTTAACTTCTGCTTTCTGATTATTAGCTTTTAACTTAAAAAAAATTCTACCAAACAGAGCCATTAGGAGGGAGGCAAGAATGCAACTAAGAGAAGATTATAAAGGGTCATGACCCCTTGCTTTTGTGAAAAATACTATTTGTTATAGCACTTTAAAAAAATATATATTATTTTATACATAAAATGGCATCACCGTATATGTATATATATATATTTCTCATTCTTTCATCTTGAATTCTTTTTTAATTTTACACAAAAAAAACTTTTTCATCCTATTAGAAATTACTTCCATAATGTTTGAATTTTTTTTTAATGTGTATATATAATTTATTTATCATATTATATATATATATTTGTAAATAATAAAAAAAATATATTTATCTTTTAATCTCTCCGATAATAAAATTATAATTCCGTAGGAATGTTAAACAAAGAACAGTTAATTTATTTATCATATTATATATATGTAAATAAAAAAAAATTATTCATCTTTTAATCTCTCCGATAATAAAATTATAATTCCGTAAGAATGTTAAACAAAGAACAGAGTGTTTCAAAAAGTATTTTTATAAAGAGCTGTGATTGGGAGCTCGAATCCGAGCTCCCCCGAATACCCCGAATCCCCTTTTTTTTTTTTTTTTTTACAGCGGAAGAAGACGAAGAAGGGGAGGGAGGAGGAGGAGGAGGAGGAGGAGAGGGACCTGAGGCCATACCAGTGGGAGGAGGCGGAGGCGGGGCCGAGGCACGGCGGTGGTCTTCGACAGTGGTCGGCAATGACGCTGGGTCAAGGCTGACCGGCGGCACGACGGCGATCGGCGTCAAGGACTGGCGACTCTCTTCTTCTTTCTCTCTCCTCTCCTCACCGCTTCAGAGTTGCGCATTTAGGAAGAAGAAGAAAAAAAAAAAAAAAAAAAAAAAAGTGAAACGACGTCGTTTCACGTATTCGGGGGATTCGGGAAATAGTTTTTCGAGCTACAAAACATTTTTGTTTTATAAAATATTGATACTTCTTTTGTTGGTAAAAAAAATTTAATTAATCAATTAAATATATATATTTTAAAAAAGGCAAATTCATTGCCTAAAACAAAGAGAAACCAATATTTTATTCATGAACATGGACATCATTCTTCCTTGAAACATTGTTCCTAACATGTAGCCCTTGACCCTATCATTGCTGGAACCAACTTCACCAAACCAATCATGCAAGAGAGAGAGAGACAGACAGAGAGAGAGAGGACAACCTTATTTGGTTCGAAAATGGCTGCTTTTTTTTTTTTTTTTAGAAAATGATTTTTCTCCTGAATTTGGCCCTCTCTAATCTCCCGAATACCTAAAACGATGTCATTTTGGGTATTCTTTTTTTTTTTTTTTTTACTTGTCTTCTTCTTCTTCTTCTTCATGCAGGTCGAGCGTCTGAGACGGAGGGAGAAGAAGAGGGAGAGAAAGAGGGAGAGGGAGAGGGAGAGAAGAGAGCTCGTCGCAGCTTGCAGATCGTCGGCGATCGGAGCAGCTTGCAAATTGTCACAGCTCGCAGCTCGTCGCAGCTCGTCGGCGATCGTCTCCGCCTCGCCTCCGCCTCTGGCTCCGCCCCCTCCGCCCCCTGCCTTGTTGATGTGGCCCCTCCAGTCCAGTCCTCCTTCTTCTTCTTTTTCTTTTTCAAATTTGAGAGATTGAGGAGAGCCTTTCGAACTCTGTAGCATCACTCTTTTTTTTTCTTTTTTTTTTTACATAAAATGGCTGCCTTTGTTTGTCCAAAGACCTTTTGTTGTTGCACGTGTTTTCAATCTTGAGAAAATTCACACCCACAGTTCACTTTTAGCGCGTGCACCTCACTGTTTCTTAATTCCCTCTTTCTCTTTCTTTTTTTTTATTTACGACACTTCGTTAGAAGTTTATTTTTGAAATTGTTGAGTGAATATGCCTAAGATTTTTTTTTTTTTAAAAAAAAAAAATTTGAGTCAAATGGACATTGGTTGCCTAAAAGAACATTCTATTTGTTCAAAAGTTTAATTTTTTATCTATCTGTTCAAATGTTACATATTTGTTTAAGTAAATTTATATATACACGTTTTCTTATTTATCCAATTATCTATTCAACTGTCTAATCATCTGTTTAAATGTGTACATGTGTTACTTACATGTGCAATTATCTAGTCAAATGTTTATGTGTACACGTGTCACTTATCTATTTATCTATCTATTCAATATTATGTACATGTTCAACTCACTGCTACAAACTGCTACTATTGGCCACCATCACAGACCATGTCCTCTGAGAATTTTTCTAACCAATTTTCCAATGACTTTCAACAGGTGTCCTTCTCATCAGATAAGATTAATCCTTGGACACTCGATTACGTTAAACACCCGAATTGATAATTTAAATTTTTATTTATTTTTATAGATACTTCAAATAATACCTATTATCTCTCTATAAAACTTAAAAATCTTAAAAATGTACTACAAACTTGTTTTCCACACCCCATTAATACATAATTTACCCTCAAAATAAAAGGGTACTAATCCAAAATAATTACACATTACTCATGCAAATGGATACCTTTCAAACGAAAGTGTAAATGAGTGATCACAAATTATTAATGCAAATATATTATTATTATTATTATTATTATTATTATTATTATTATTATTTTACAGTTATTTTGGTTAGGTTAAGGCATTTATATTTGGGCGAATTGTACTAACAGTTTTTGTAATTTAGGATTTATGCCACTTTAATTATTGACTTTTCAGTTGTGATACGTTTAATTCTAAATTCTGAATCTTATTTTAAATAAGAACAATCAAACATATTTCATTTGCAAACGATTCATTTCAAGGGCAAAGTACTCATATAACTTATTTTGTGTTAGTAAACTTGTTTATTGTTTGAAATATAATGGCTTTTTTTAATAAATAATGTTGGAATTTTCTTGGTTATAAAATTCTGTTTTGTTTGATTTTCAAAATCTATTTTTCATAAATTTTTTCTAAGAAACTAAAAATTAAATTGGTGAAAAAAATTTAAAAATACATCATTTTTATATAATTTTATCTTTTGAGATAGTAGAAATAATTTTTTTATATTTATTTTCATTAAATTAGTTTTTATTTTTTCAAAAGTCAAACATGACGGCAATTTTGATATTATTATTAAATCAAAAAATTCAAAACGAAAACATTTCATATATTAAACATATCAATTACACACTAAAAACCTAATAACTATCCACTATATCTGTTAACAACAAATACAACCATTTATTACATGATAACTTTTCAAAAATATCAACAAAAACAATCAGCTATTACATGATCATCATCCAAACGCATACCAAAAATTAATTCGGTAAAAAATAAATAAATAAAAATTTAAAAAAAATTATCATTTTTTATATAATTTTATCTTTGGTGGTTAGAAATAATTTTTAAAAATTCAAAAATAATTTTTTGACATTTATTTTTGTCAAATTAATTTATATTTTATCAAATTAATGACTTTGCCTTTAAAATGGAATAATAGTATCTTCAATTATTCTTATTTGAAATGAAATTTAAAATTTAAAAACAAATATATCATAATTAAAAAATTAAAAACCAAGATGATACAAGTTCTAAATCATAACGACTGTTAGTGTAATTCATGCTTTACATTTTTGTACAATGTTTGATAAATCAAACTAAAAAGAAAACTAATTGTGGAGATATATTTTTGAGTACCAACACGTGGCAAGATGACGCCGACGTGTAAGCCGAGGTGCCACGTGTCGTGGTAAGTTATGCCGAGGTAATCTCGGAGTCGCCGAGGTTATCTCCGAAGATATCAGAATCCGGGATAAGCGGATAAAGGACAGGAGTCCTAGATTGGGAGAAGACTTTAGTTTGGATAAAGGTAAAACTCTTGGAGAGTTTTGTCCTAAACCCATTGGGAGTTCCAGATTAGCAATAATCCTGAGTCCGTTGGAGTTAGGCTCCTATTGGGACTAGGACTGTATTGACTATAAAAGAGAGGCACCCCCATGGGTCAAAGATATATTTTTTATACTCAAGCTTGTGAGTTGAATACTTGATTATCTTTGAGAGATATACTGACTTGATCGTCGGAGTGCCACTGGGTGGAAGAATCACCATCGGAGTCTTTTCTTTTTTGTGCAGGACAACAAGGTGCCATCTATTCTACCTGTGTTCTACAGCTGAATCACTAAGGAGGGCAGTGTGATCAGAAAATCACTCACACAATTTGGCGCCGTCTGTGGGAAAGAAAGACGAATAGATAGCCAGTAACGCACAAAACGAAAAGGTTGAGGACGACGCTCCCGCTGGAAGTGACAGGCCTATCGATCTTGACGTCGAAGGAGACAACCACAACGAAGAAGCCCGTGGCCAGGGGCACGGGGGAAAAGACATCATCTAGGAGGGCGACACTTCGAAGAAAACAGACCAGGGCAGATACTACAATGAAGACAACCTCCAGGTATAGAGGGATAGGTGCCTACGGAGGGATAAGGAAGTAAAAGAATTAGCAGATAAGTTGGCTGACCTGCAGTCGGTCGTCAACTTCATGATGCAAAACAATGTCATACAGCCGCCATACCCGTTGCAGGACACGCCAATTCCAACAGTTAATACTCAAAAGGGAGGAAGGAAAATAATTCCTGAAACACCACAACACTCCAGGAGCAAAAGGCACTTTCACCCGCCCTCCGGGGAGGTCAGGCGAGAAGAGCCAAGGCAAGAGAAGTCCCAGAGGACGTATTAAACAAAGGATCAGGAGCGCAGAGAACATCGGCATGTTCAAAGGCAGGCGATCTGCTTTGACACAACCTACGAAGACAGATCAAAACGGACCCATCACGTGGCCGAGAGTAGTGTGCCAAAGAGACTAAAGTCCAAAGACAGCCGAGCTCCAGGGAGGAGTAAAGAAAACTTGAGAAACTACCTCAAGAGGAAGGAACAGAACGCTGAAGCCAAAGTAAATTCACCCGTCAAGCCGAGAATACCATTCTCGGTAGAACTGGACAAGTTTGAAGCACCCAAAAGATTCAGCATGCCGAGGTTTCAAATATACGATGGTAAGTCAGACCCTAACTTCCACGTTGGACTATTTTTGAACTCAATGGCGTTATACAGTAGAAACGAGCCACTACTCTGCAAAGTGTTCCCCTCGTCCTTTGGGGAGATTGCATCAGATTGGTTCCATAAATTACCAAAGGGAAGCGTGAAGACATGGGAAGGCCTGGCTGAGATATTTGTGGCCAGGTTCGTAACAAACAAACTACAGCCATTAAGGGTGGATGCGCTAATGGCTTTAAAAATCAGCCAGGATGAAGGCCTTAGGGCCTATGCAAAAAGGTACTACGAGGTATTCAATCGAATACTCGAATGCAACCAGGAGGTAGCGGTCGTGTCTTTCAAGAACGGCCTGAAAGATGACTGTTCACTACGGAAATCTTTGGCAAAGACATTGCCAAAGAGCATGGAGGAGCTCATGGTAAGAATCGAAAAATATGCGCGAGCCGATGAGGATACATCGGCCCACAAGGAAGTCAAACTGGAAACAGGGAACAGCTCGCCGAAGCGAGGCCGAAGTAACAACGGACTCAACAAAACAGAGATAGAGTTAAGGGCTAAACAGACAGTAACAACCGTGTTCCGAATTCCAATTCAAAAAGTCCTAGGAAAAATTCAGAGCCAGCCCTATTTTAGAACACCAGCAAGGGAACCAGGAGAATTCATGGGAAGAAACATGGACAGACATTGTGCTTATCACAATGAAAACGGACATACAACACAGAGCTGCAGAGCCCTAAAGGCACACTTGGAAGATCTGGTAAGACAATGCCACCTGAGAGACCTTGTCGATGAAACCAGAACAAGAGAAGAACAGGCACGACTGCCTCAAGCTCCAGCAGCCCCACCACTTCCGCAACCTCGGGCAGAAGGACCTCGGATAGTTAATGTGATCCACTCAAAGGTTAACGAGAATGAAGTCAGAGGAGAAACCCAAAGGGTAAGGCATCTACAGCATGTCTACCAAGTCGGGGAAAAGAGACATCGGCCTGAAGAGATCCAAGGACCGATAATAACCTTCACCAAAGCCGACCTAGAGATAGTCCAGCACCCGCACAATGATGCCTTAGTAGTATCCCTCCGGGTTGGGGAGTGCCAAGTGAAACGCATCCTAATAGATCAAGGCAGCTCTTGCGACATCATGTACGTTAGATGTTACAAGGAGCTAGGCCTTCACCCAGACGACATGGAGCAATCAAATGGCCCGATGGTCGGCTTCAATGGAACGCCCACGTGGCCACTGGGCACTACAAACTTGGAAGTACAGGCTGGTACTAAGAAGATCAGGACAGAATTCATCGTGATTGATATGCCTTCTCCTTACAACATCATATTGGGAAGGCCATGGTTGCATGCAATGGGGGCAGTTCCCTCAACATTGCACCAACTACTGCGCTTCCCAACAGAACATGGGATTGAAGAAGTCAGAGGAGAGCAACTGCAAGCAAAAAATTGCTTCATGGCAGCAATGAAGACAACCTGCAATGTTCGAGAACCAGAAAAAGCAGAGATTGAAGATGAGGACATGGAGGTCCTAGATGATGTCGGCAAGGAGCAGGCCGAGAAGAGTGAGGAATCACTAAAGAAAATCCTCGTCCAGGAAGGCGACGAAGAGCGCTTCTTTCTTCTCGGCTCAGGCTTAGCCGAAGAAGAAGAGAGAGAACTGGAAGCTTTTTTAAGAACAAACATAGAGGTGTTTGCCTGGACACCTTATAAAATGCCTGGCATTGACCCCGAGGTCACATGCCATAGACTGAACGTCGACAGGTCGGCAAAACCTATAATATAACGAGCTAGAAGATTAACGTTGATGCACGTCGAAGCTGTGGAGGAAGAGGTAGACAGACTTCTGGAAGCCAAGGCCATCAGAAAACTCAATTATCTAACGTGGCTATCAAACACTGTGGTAGTAAAGAAGAAAAACAGTAAATTGAGGGTTTGCGTAGATTTTACAAGCCTAAATAAAACCTGCCCCAAAAACAGCTTCCCTCTGCCAAAAATTGACCAGCTGGTGGATGCCACATCAGGACATGGAAAGATGAGCTTCCTAGATGCTTATAGGGGGTACCACCAGATAGCCATGTACCCCCCAGACGAAGAGAAGACAGCGTTCATCACCCCAAAAGGCTTGTACTGTTACAGGGTGATGCCTTTTGGGCTAAAGAACGCAGGAGCAACCTACCAAAGGCTGGTAACCAAGATGTTCAAGCACTTGATAGGTCAAACAGTTGAAGTCTACATCGATGACATGGTCGTGAAGACCAAGGAGCCTAAGAGTCATCTAGCCGACCTGAAAAAGGTATTTGAAATACTCAAAACATATCGGCTCCGACTCAACGCATCTAAATGCGCGTTTGGAGTTGGATTTGGTAAGTTTCTAGGTTACCTAGTAACAAGAAGGGGAATAGAAGCCAGCCCAGATCAGATCAACGCCATCCTAGATCTACAGAGTCCAACATCGGCAAAACAGGTTTAAATGCTCCTTTGGAAGGGCCATGACCCTAAACAGGTTCATAAGCCGAAGTTCAGACAAGTGTAAACCCTTCTTCAACCTGGTAAAAAAGACTGCAGACTTCCTATGGACTGAAGAATGTGAGGCCGCTTTGGCCGACCTAAAAAAGTATCTGACCACGGCTCCAGTCCTCTCAACACCTGAACCTGGAGAGGAGTTGTTTTTGTACTTAGCCGTGTCAGAACACGCAGTAAGCGCAGTTCTAATCTGAGAAGAGCAGGGAGAACATAAGGCTGTCTATTATGTAAGTAAAATCTTAGCCAACGCTGAAGCAAGGTACTTACCACTAGAGAAGTTAATGCTGGCCTTAGTCATGGCCTCAAAGAAGTTGAACCACTACTTCCAGGCACACAAGATTGTAGTGCTAATAGAGCACCCATTGAAGTCCTTATTACAACAAGGAGACTTAACAGGAAGAATTGCAAGGTGGGCAGTAGCCTTGGGCCAGTATGACCTGGAGTTCAGGCCCAGAACAACAATTAAGGGCCAGCTTTTGGCCGACTTCGTAGCAGAATTCACGCCTGAATGCCTCAAACATCGGGCTCCGTTGAGCCAGAATAAACGAGGTCCTAGCAAGCAAGGAGAACCCCAGCCAAAAGCAAATGAGCAAAGGAAGGAAAAGCTCAGACCTTGTAGCATCTACATCGGCGACTCATTCAAACTGTTTGTCAACGGAAGTTCAAACCGACAAGGAGCGGGGGCAGGAGTACTGCTGATATCCCCAGATGGAGAAATAATAGAACAGTCCATCCGTTTGGGATTCAAGGCCTCAAACAATGAGGCAGAATACGAGGCATTAATTGCAGGACTAAAGCTGGCAGGCGAGCGAAGCGAGATAATAGTTTTTTGTGATTCACAGTTAATTGTTAACCAGTCAACAGGAGAATTTGCAGCCAGGGACGAGAGGATGTCGACATATGCAAAAGAGGTTATTAGATCGGCCGAGTTATTTCAGAACTGCCGACTTCTTCAAGTAAGTCGAGATGATAACAGCCACGCCGACGCGTTGGCCAACCTGGCAAGTTCAATACAAACTGGAAAAACAAGAACAATTATGATCGACTATATGCCGGGCCCGAGCATAGAGCCACAGAACGCAAAGCAAGAAGCACTGTGTGTGGACATGGGGCCAAGCTGGATGGATGCAATTATTGCATTCCTGAAAGAAGAAAAGCTGCCAGAAGACCGCAAGGAGGCACACAAAGTCAGATTGAAGTCGGCAAGATTCAGCCTGACTGCGGACGGACATCTCTATAGAAGGTTCTTTACTGGACCCCTTTTAAGGTGCGTACACCCTTTACAGGTTAAAGATTTCTTATATGAAATTCATGAAGGGATTTGTGGAAGCCACATTGGGGGCAGATCATTAGCCCATAGGGCTATTACCCAGGGGTATTGGTGGCCCTATATGCAAAAAGATGCGTAGCATACGTAAGAAGTGCGAACAATGCCAAAGGTTTGCACCTTTGATTCATCGGTCATTTCGACTGAACCCGATATCCGACCCTTGGCGTTTGCCCAATGGGGCATGGATCTGGTTGGACAACTTCCCAAGCAATGGCGAGAAAATACTTCTTTGGTAGCAGATTACTTCACAAAGTGGATAGGCGTAACCTCTTGCCAAAATCCGAGATGTGGACGTCAAGAATTTCATATGGAAAAACATTATCACCAGTTGGCATCCCTAGAGCTATCATTGCCGACAACGCAGCGGTTTGACGACAAACTTATCAAGAACTTACGTGCAAAATTCAAGATCAAAATTACTTTTCAACACCAAGTTTCCCCAAAGTAATGGGCAGCGAAACATCCAACAAAGTAAT
The DNA here is from genome assembly GCA_025200525.1 of Camellia lanceoleosa. NCBI lineage: Eukaryota > Viridiplantae > Streptophyta > Magnoliopsida > Ericales > Theaceae > Camellia > Camellia lanceoleosa. Next base: position 21,838,664 of record CM045766.1, on the reverse strand, counting down.
TTTGGACGGAATAAAGAAGAGAGGCAAAGAAAAGGGAAGTGGGTAGACGAATTGCCCAACGTACTTTGGGCATATCAGACTACGCCGAGGAGATCAACGGGGGAATCCCCCTTTGCCATGGCCTATGGCACAGAAGCAGTAATTCCACTGGAAGTCGGCATCCCAGGGATCCGAACCCAGGGAGTTGAGAATGGGACTAATGACATACTCTTAGCCCGAGATCTGGATCTTTTAGAAGAACGAAGAGAGAAGGCTGCAATTCAGCTTGCAGTATACCAGCAACAACTTGCCAGAGCTTACAACAAGAAGGTCAATCCAAGAGATTTTCAAGTCGGCGACCTAGTCTTGAGAAAAGTCGTCGGCAACAAGAAAGATTCCAGAGAGGGCAAGCTTGGCCCAAACTGGGAAGGACCTTACAGAATTACTTCGGTGTTAGGCAATGGAGCTTATCGGCTTGAAGACAATGAGGGCAAAGCATTACCAAGACCCTGGAACACTTGTAATTTGAAATTTTACTATCATTGAGATGTTCATTACTTTTGACCGACGTCATCAATAAAATCTTTTCAGAATTCTTCAGACATATATGATTGATAAAGATACTTAATATTGTTTCTGAAAAACATGAATAATGAGAACCCAAATGGAGCTGAGGTTCACATTGGGGGCAGAGAGAAGACAAAGTCTACCACTTGTTGAAATTTGTAGCAATTTACAAGTTGGTCAGACCGATACAAAGTCTACCACTTGTTGAAATTTGTAGCAATTTACAAGTTGGTCAGACCGATACAAAGTCTATCACTTGTTAAAATTTGCAGCAATTTACAAGTTGGTCAGACCGATACAAAGTCTATCACTTGTTGAAATTTGCAGCAATTTACAAGATTGGTCAGACCGATACAAAGTTTACCACTTGTTGAAATTTGTAGCAATTTACAAGTTGGTCAAACCGATACAAAGCTTATCACTTGTCGAAATTTGTAGCAATTTACAAGTTAAAGGTAAGCCAAGATGGTTCCTTAAACTTCACTTGTTGAAATTTGTAGCAATTTACAAGTTGAAGCCAAGCCGAGATATCTTTTCTCTTCGCTTGTTGAAATTTGTAGCAATTTACAAGTCAAAATGAAGCCGAGGTTATTGCTTACAAACTTATAGCAATCTACTGGTTGGATAAACCAAAGAAGATGTTTAACACTTGCTGAAATTTATAGTAATTTACAAGTTAAGGTTAAGCCGACATATGATCATCTGTTGAAATTTGCAATAATTTACAGGTTGAGGTAAAAGATAAGTATATTGTTTAAACCCTTGTTGAAATTTGCAGCAATTTACAAGTAGATCATTGTTTAATACCTATTTTAACTTGAGAAAAGTTTACTGTCTATGTTAATCCTTGTTGAAATTTGTAGCAATTTACAAATAGGTTAGACCGAGGTCACTGTTTAAACACTCGTTGAAACTTGAGAAAAGTGTGCAAAGTCAAACATTGAATAGTATATGTTTTATACTTGTTGAAATTTATGAAAAGATTGCAAGTCAATGTCTTGCCGAAGTAAAATTTGCAGTTATTATACCCGAGGTATGTAACCCCGAGAAGATTGTGCAAAGGAAGAATTATGTAAATCATGCAAAATATTCTAAGTATAAAGCCATACAGAAGCAATGAAGAAAAATTAAAGACTACAGCATTCAGAGAAAAACAGTTGCAGTTGTATATAATAAAGGCACTATGGCCTAACAAAAGTTAAATGTTCACAAGTGACAAAGAAAGGCGTATCGGTCACAAAGAGGAAACTTACGTTGTTCAGAAAACAAAAGTATAAAAGAAAAAAGTACAAAGGACATTCAAGATTCTCCAACATCTGATGATTGGGCTGGGACCTCGGAGGACTTTGGGATAACCACCTCAGCATCTTTTTCCACAACCTCGGCGTCTTTTTCTGCCGCAATCTCGGCGTCAATTTCTGCGACTGTTTGATCAAGACTTTTTTCAACCAAGGGAACATCCGATAATGCTTGTTCAGGAGTGGCCTCTTTAATAACCTCCTCATCTTCCTCATTAGTCCAGTCAAGGACTTGATCACCCTGAGGAAGAGACTTGGTCTCATTGGTATCCTTGGGCTTCCTTACTAGAGCATCATCAACATCTTCGGCTTTAGACTCAGATTCCTCTTCATCTTCAGTCTGATTTGGAGGTGGAGGAGGAGGGAATGGCAAAGAAATAGCATCGGCCTTGCGTAATGGCGAGTCATCTGGGATATTAAGCTTCTTGGCAAGAGACATCTAACCAAGGGAGAAGCCCTTGTTGCATGCCTGCCTGACTTGAAGTTTGTACTCCTCAGTAACGTCGGCCATGCCTTGGGCATATGCCTTTTCATCAGACACCTTGATTTCAGCATCCTTGGTGGCCAAAGCCTCTTGGAGCTCCTTCTCGGCTTGAGCTGTTTTTTCCTCAGCTTCTTTCCTTTGAGCTTCGGCGACCTTCTTTATAGCCTCGGCCGATTCAGCCTTTTCTTCGGCTAACTGTTGGGCTTGAGTAGCAGCCTCAGCTTGGTCCTCCAACTTCTTCATCTTTGCTTGAAGACCCTTGTTGATCTTCTGCAGGGCGGAATAATCTTGCGTCAGATTAGTCAACTTCTCCCTGGTCTCAAAGGATTGCATGGAGAAGGAATGTGCATGCTGGACAGCCTGAAAGAGCACAAAGCAAAGAGTTATTATAGAATTCTACAAGTATAAAGAAATAAGGATAAAACAAGTTACCAAGGAAAGACACTTACTTGCACACATCGTTGAAGCATAAAGGCATAATTTTCGTACTCACTCATTTCAGCATTCTTTTCCAGATCACCTGGAAGAAGAAGAGCTGTACTGAGTGCAACGCCGATATTTATATCATCGGCACTATCACTGGCCAGGATAGGCTTGTCCTCCAGAGTAATTACAGGCGTCCATGGGACATTTGGCACCTTGGAAGTCGTCGCAGAAGAAGACCTCGGCTTCTTTGATTTCTGGGACGTTGCTGGTTGAGTTTCAGCCGACCTTTTTGTCGAAATAGAAGCAGTCCTCTTGCTCTCGGCCAATTGAGAAATGGGCAGAGCATCTTCAGCCTCAGCCTCAATAGCCTTGGACTTCGGCTGGGCCTTCTTGGTTCTTTTTGGTTTTGGTGGTGGCATGGACTGAGTTGGAACAGCATCGACATCGGCTGGTAGGTTGGCTAGGAGATCTTGGGCGACAGGGTTTGGGCGAACCATTTCGACAGTTTTTACTAGTCTACGCCGGCGTTTTCGTTCGGGTATGGGAATCAGGTAAGGAGTTGAAGTGGATGGTTGATCGGCTGGGTCAGAGGTTGATCCTTGATCAGCCTAGATATTGATGCTGTTTGTAGAGTGGTAGCTGAAGGACGAGATAGGCTCTTCTTCTTCCTCCTTGGGACGTCGGGCAAGGTTGATTTGTATGACGGAATGAAATTCAGTAGCAATAGAGCTTTGCGCTTATGAATTGGCAAATCCAGGAGTTTCTTCAAATCCTTGCCCAGGAAGTAGGATTGGCGAAAGTCCTTGGGTGGCTTACGAACGTCTGTAAAAAAAAAAAAAAAAAAAAAAAAAAAAAAAAAAAAAAAAAAAAAAAAGGCACAACATTAGAAACAGACAAAATCTTGAAGACTTGAAAAAAAACAACAGCTAAGTAATTGGCGTTGGACTCTTACCATTGCCCTCTTTAATTGTTTGGGGAAGAGGGTAGAGATGGACTTCTTCGTCTGGGCCAAATTCCCAATTTCCAGAAGCAATAAGATAATCGTCTCCAGCCCCTTTGTTGGAGTTTGGGAGGTCGGGTACGATTTTAAATTTGGTAGACCTTGACTTAAGGTAATACACATAACCCTTTTCTTTTAGGTTAAGGGCACACATAGTATAACAGTACTGAATATCGGCGAGAGTGATCCTAACATTCTCCTGCCGAGCTAAGGCTATAATACCATTAAGTGTTCTATAGGAGTTGATGGTGAGTTGCATAGGGTTCAAAGTGTAGTAATGAAGAACTTCACGAAAGAGGGGATTGAGTGGGAGCCGAAGTCCACATTCAACAAAAGCTATAACAGGGAAAGGCATTGTATTGTCTGTAGGCATGATGGAATCATCATCCCCAGCTAGCCTAAGACGAACATCAGCAGGGATAGAGAATTCTTGCCTAAGAAATTCGAGTTTGGTTGGGGTATTTACCCTATGTCTCCACATACCCATGATTCTAGTATAAAGGTACTTGGCTACAGAAACGGAGTGTTCTTAAAAAGGTTACTGGTACCTCGGCTTGAACCTAGGTATATACTGGTAAAGGATTATTTTAGTTTTTCCTAAGAATTGAAGGTTCTATAAACAAATCCCAATCCTAAAACTATAAAAGCAAAAATTGGAGGCTCGAATTTGGGAAAAACACAGAAAACAGAAAACAAGAACAAGATTTTCAGAATCAAGAACGAATGTGGGCTATCAAGAGCCTAAAGAGTGCAAAGAGTTGAAGGCCAAGAACAGTGCAAGTGACGTGTGCAAAATCATGAAATAAGAATCATTCAGGAGAATAATTCACAAACTGAATGCTAGAACAGAACAGTAAAAGCAGGGAATTTCAAGAACAATCGAGAACTAGAGAAGAAAGGCCAGTTGCTTACCAGGAAAAGTTACGCCGGAATGGAATTCGCCGAGGACAGAGGACAGATGAAACAGTGGCGAAAGCTTCGTAGAAATGGCGGAAGGACGACAGTTACAGAGTTTGAAGCTTGAAGCAATGGCAGACTCAAAGAAGAACGAGCTTTAGAGAGAGAAAAACAAGTAAAACGAATGCAAAGGTAAGAAAAGAAAGAGGGAAAAACAAAGTTTTGTTAAAAAACTTGAAACGGCAGCAAAACAGGGCATTAAATGCGCCTAGAGTAACGCAAATGTCAGGCGGCGCGAACAGGCGAAAGACGACTTACAAGCGCGTCGTAGGCACGAGCTAATAGAAAACACGTAAATAAAACAGTTGAGGAGAGGTGCATGACAGCTCATACATGTAAGAGAATTCCTTTGAATTCTTGTTTTTGAAAGAAGACATGTCGGCCTAAAAGGAAAGACCTCGGCTGGGAAGTTCTAAGCCGACATATGAGAAAGAAGAACAATATAGGTTTCATCACCTTAGAATGCCGAAGTAATAGAACCTATGGGGCAGTTGTGGGGATATATTTTTGAGTACTAACACGTAGCAAGGTGACGCCGACGTGTAAGCCGAGATGGCACGTGTCATGGTAAGTTATGCCGAAGTAATCTCGGAGTCGCCGAGGTTATCTCCGAAGATATCAGAATCCGGGATAAGCTGATAAAGGACAGGAGTCCTAGATTGGGAGAAGACTTTAGTTTGGATAAAGGTAAAACTCTTGGAGAGTTTTGTCCTAAACCCATTGGGAGTTTCAGATTAGCAATAATCCTGAGTCCGTTGGAGTTAGGCTCCTATTGGGACTAGGACTGTATTGACTATAAAAGAGAGGCACCCCCATGGGTCAAATGTATGTTTTTTATACTCAAGCTTGTGAGTTGAATACTTGATTATCTTTGAGAGATATACTGACTTGATCGTCGGAGTGCCCCCGGGTGAAAGAACCACCACTGGAGTCTTTTCTTTTCTGTACAAGACAGCAGGGTGCCATCTATTCTGCCTGTGTTCTACAGCTGAATCACTAAGGAGGGCAGTGTGATCAGAAAATCACTGACACACTAATAATAATGAGGGCAGGACCTCTTCTTCATATGTTACAGTCATTGGTAGTTCGGTTTGGCTGTATTGATGATCTAGTAGATAAAATAGGATGATTTTTCTTTTTGTTTGTTTCTCTTATTCTGTATTTATTTTGTGCATTAATTAAATTCTTTCATAATCAAAATAATAATAAAAGCGGTAATTATATTTGAAAAAATTAGTGAAAAGTCTGTCCCAAAAGAGATATAAAGCATTAAAAAGTCACTAAAAGATTGGTTGGAAAAGTTGCTGACAGCAGCAATGGGCGACAACAGGTATTGGTGGTAAGGTAGAGAAATGTGTGATATTCAACAAATACGAACATGTGTTATATTTTAACAGATAGTTAGTTTGATAAATTTCAACAGATAGACAAATAAGTTGATTTCAACATATAGTTATCCTCTTAAACAAATTGTGTCATTTTGACCTAAAAAAATTAGAGTTTGATTTATGACTCGAGTGCCTATTATATTTTGGGTTGAGTTAAGTTTAAATTTGAATTTGACTATCACATCGGGGTCTGTAAGATTTAGCACGGGTTCCATTTCAATAATCTAAATTATTTATTTTGTGAGGCTCTCTGTACATGTCATTTATGAAAAAATTATGTCGATTCGATAACGATAACCATTTTAATTTATCATGTTTCTCTAAAAAAATGTGTTTTTTTAAATATACCATCTATTTTTTAGTGACCAATGCAATAAAATAAAATAAAAATTACTATTATTAAATTAATTTAATTTTTTGTAAAATAATATATATAAAAAATCTTAAGAAATAAATTATTTAAATTACCGAAAGGAGAATCACAAATAAGTTCCACGAACCTCAACATGATAGCCAACCATCCATGTTTTACCCAAAAACGTATGACGGTTCAAAAATATTAACAATTAAACCCCCATGTAATTTAAATTGAAGTGCAAAATGAATGGAAACTATAAAATTTAATTGTTCATTTGGTTAAAATAAAACAGTTAACTTATTTTTTTGATGTTTTTATCTTTTTATTTTTTTCACTTTGAGTAATTTTATTTATTTTTAAGTCTATCCTAAACTATTATAAAAAAATAATAAATAAAATAAAATTATTAAGTTTCAATTTTTAGAAAATTCATGCCTTTTTTGACCCAACCAACCACATGGGTTAAGTCTAATTTCCTTATAATATTTAATACTATCTATACTATAAAGTAAACATCTTAGTTGTATTGACACACAAAAATAAAACTGTGCAAGGCTAATTATTATATACCATGGTTAATGAGATATGCCTTTTATATGATGTCATTTTATTTATAAAATAATATATATATATATTTTAAAGTGTTATGACAAACAAAATTTTTCACAAAAACATGAGAGCCATGACTCCCAATGGTCTTCTCCTACTCAATGATGTTGTGATTGGTGGAACGAGCGGAGCCTACGTATTTGTGCTGGGTGATTGATGAACCTAAAGAGTTATGGTAAATTGTAATTGGTGTGTGATATGACCACGTGACACTCCAAGACTAACTAATAATTTTTCGCAGTCAGACTCAAAATAATTATCAGGTACTTAGACACCATATATTTTACATGGTGCCTTTCTGTATATATATATATATATATTTGGTTCAACGACAAGAATTGCCCAGACCAATTTACACGCACTTCAATTAATCCTTTTTTCTAGTCCTGTCAAGGACAAGCCACCCACGCTGAGATTATGAATTTTAATATTTTTAATTGATTTATATGGTGAGATTTTTCGTATTCATAATGGTTCAAATGTAAATTCCGAACCATTTTCTATTTATAAAACTTTTACACTTTATATTATTGAAAACTGCATTTAAATGAGAAATTTCACAATTATTTGCAATTCCAAAAACATGATATTTATACCCATATCTTGGCATTAACCTTTTTAAATGACACGGGATTATGTGTTAAATTTTTTTTGAGTAGTTTTTGGGTCAAGCAACATGAATAAATTATCTCGTTCAAAAAAAAAAAAAAAAATTTTTTTTTGAATAAATTATAATTAACCCTATTGTTAGTGATTTTGATGTGAAAGAATTTAATTAATATACAAATTTTGTAATATTAACAACAAAATACGTAATTTCATCACAAATTAACATAACAAAAAATATTATAACAAAGTCATAAACATTTACAACATTAACTACAAAATTTTAGATATTTTATTACGTCAATTTATGTCGAGATTACGCAATTAGTGGTTGATGTTAAGAAAATTGTGATAAAATTACACATTTTGTACTAAATTCAGTGTCAATGCACATTATATTCAATCCTATCACAAAATTACATAAATTTTCTCAAACTTAACTAAGTAATCTCAATCAAAATTACATAAATTGCGTATTTTTGTAAAATTACTTATATAAATAGACGAATTACACTAACAGTCCCTATATAGTTTGAGATTTGTATCACTTTAGCCTATGGCTTTTCAATTGTGATACATTTGATCTTAAATTTTAAATCTTATTCTAAATAAGGACATTACTTAATTTTAAGGGCAAATTCATCAGTTTGATAAAATATAAATTAATTTGACACAAATAAATGCCAAAAAATATGGTTGAATTTTTAAAATTTATTTCTACCCATCAAAGATAAAATTATGTAAAATTGATAAATCTTTTATACATTTATTTTTTTTATTAAATTAATTTTTATTATTTGTTTGGATGATGATCATTTAATTGGTGGTTGTTAGGCTTTTAATGTTGATGATACTACTGATCCCTGATGGACGGGTCGAGCTGATCCATGCCTTCAACACCGTTGTCCGGTCACTGGACTTACTGAGATATATGCACAAAAGTCCAACGGGGAACGGGAGTCCCTCAACGAACCCTCCGACGAGCAAGTTAGAAGAGAGATTAGTGGAATGTAGAGGGTGATGGTAAGGAACTTAACCTTCTTTTTATCTTAGAAACCTGCTTATATCCATTGTTCATCATTTCCTTGTCCACTCCGACCTGTCATGTTGTCCGAAAGTCTATGTTCTAGCTTGCTTTGTTCATGGTGAGGCTATCTTGCTCCAACGTGAAGGGGTTATCGCATTAAATGCTGGAGGGGACCTCATTAATGGCTGATATGTGGTGCAATAACTCTGGAGGATATTTGTCTGTTTACGTGGCTGGTTCTTCTCTTGACAAGTGTTTAGATGTCATTGGTTCTTGGTGCAACGTTGGGTTCCAATAATGTTAGGCTTTAGTGTTTGAATCATGCATTGGGCTCTAAGTGGTGGGCCCAAAGCCTTTATGGGCCCACCTATATCAGTAGTCCCCCATTTCCAAGTACAGCTTCAGTCCAATGAAGGGAATGAGGAAGAAGACAGGGGGTTGTGGATAGTCAAGTGAGAGAAGACTGACTGGAATAAGGGTCAACCGCGAAGGGTGACCGAGTGAGAAGATCGACTGGGAGGTGGGCCGACCGCGAAGGGTGACCGAGTGAGAAGACCGACAGGGAGGTGGGCCGACTGCGAAGGGTGACCGAGTGAAAAGATCAATCGGGAGGAAGGCCGACTGCGAATGGTGACCCAGTGAGAAAATCGACCGGGAGGTGGATCGACCGCGAAGGGTGCTGAATGAGAAGACCGACCGGGAGGAGGGGCGACCGCGAAGGGTGACTGAATAAGAAGACCGACCGGGAGGAGGGCCGACCACGAAGGGTGACCAAGTAAGAAGAGGAAATGGCGACGCGCGGGGCTCAAGGAATGGCGGGGCACGTGGTGATATAAAGTGGAATAGACAGGGAAAGGGAAGAGAGTAGTGGATCGTGGTTGTACACGTGGCATAATCCCGCAATAAGGGAGGTGATGCGTTAGCAGGAAGCGAAGGGATAGACAAATATAGGGCGTTGAAAGGGCAGGGGCGAAAGTTTTCAAAAATTTTGAAACTGATGAAATTGAATCTCGATCCTTGGAATATAGGCAAACTGTGGGCATTTGGAGTTATTCGCTTTACTTACCTTATCGCAAAAAACCAACACATCCTAGAGGTAAACTCATTTGTTTCGTGTGACATGCCTCTGCAACACTTTGCGAACTTCCTTGTGCTAGCGTCCGAAGTGATACGCAGACACGTAGGAGGAATGGCTCAAGATGAAGTGCCAGCCGTAAGGCTAGACACATTGGGAGAAGACGACACAGTGGAGTTGGCGGAACAGTACCGCGCAGAGCGGAGAGAGGAGAGGGGAGCTGGGCAAGCAACGTGGGCTCGCCCAGCGACGATGATCATAGCCGCTAGGCCAATTAGCCAAGTGGAGCAGGATCAGTAGCACACCAAGGCCGACAAGTCTACATTTACGGCAGAGGAGTTGGAGGAGGTACGAAGGAAGTACCAAATTTCGGCAGAGATAGAGCTGAGGCTGCCCACATCTAAGGAGAGGGCGTCGGAATTCACGTTGTATGAGGAAGCACTACGAGGGGGGTTGAGGCTGCCACTGTCACGACCCAAACCCGCCCCTATAGGTTTGGTACCGTAACCGGCCAGTAATCTGTGGATTACCAAAGGCCTCTGAACCGAATAACAAATATTAAGGGGCTGCGGAAGCAAATACATAAAGTAAACAAGGTCCAATGAGCTGTGATGACGTGCATGGGACAGAAAATTTAAAACTTATTTATATACATAAACATGCTAGTCAGGTACACCAATTTGTACAAAATATTTACATAAAGAACGTCCCAAGACCCAGCTTTACAACAAGTACAAAAGACTAGCATGAGGTGTAAAAACTGCCATGGCATTAGGCTTCGGGCGGAACCTCCTCGGGAGGAGCAACAAGTGGCTGACCAAAAACAAATCAGAGGCCATCAACTCTGGCCAGGGTCTTGTGCCGGCTCACCTACATATATAATATAAACTGTGAGCGAAAGCCCAGTGAAATAATAACAGAGTGAAGGGTTTAATGAATGATGTCCATCATAGAGTTTATATCATAAACACAATCATATCAGAAACAGAGTCTTATGCATATTCAAATGTCAAATCAGAAGTAGATTCAGATACATGCTCACATTCATATTCATATTCAGATTTTGCATAAGATCATATGTGGTACACCCATTAGCTATCAGATCAGGCAGGTCTAAAGACCACAAACAGAGTTGGTACCAACGACCGTGAAGGTCCATATCTTGCGCGCAAGTAACCATGGTATTATTACCCCCAGGCAAGGGCCATAGGCTACAATATTGTTACCCCCGGGCGAGGGCCATGGGCCACGGTATTGTTACCCCCGGGCGAGGGCCACAGGCCACGGTATTGTTACCCCCGGGCGAGGGCCATAGGAACTAAGGGTGCCACAATACTTTTTAGAAAATTGGACATTCATTCATAATTCATAACGTAGCATTTCAGAAAGCAGATCATATCATATCAGTTAGAAAATACTTAAAGTTAAACGTAACTTTACAGAGTTATTACTCACTGTGGGCGTTGATACAAGTAGACGGAGTCAAAAGGGTTAAACAGATTGCGGCACGTGACCTATATAACACATCACGGATACACACTTGAAACATGCAATCCAATTGTACAAAACTCACATCAATGATTCTAAGTGTGTACCTAACCTTTTATCCTTAGTATGGAGCCTTAAACATAGCCTAGGAATGCCTAGGATAGAATGAGGGTGCAAAAAAGCGTTAGAAAACATTTTTCAAAAGTTGCTGAAAACAGGGGTTTCGCTTGAGCGTGGCTTTCTACACTCGAGTGAACATGCAGACAATGGGTCTCCACTCGAGCGTGAATTCCATCGCTCGAGCGGGCTGTGTGCTACAGTAAAAATGCTGGATGCTCAAAATTTACGCTCGATGGACGCTCGACCCTCGCTCGAGCGTGAGACACAAGTCCTCGCTTGAGCGGAGGTTCCCTCGCTCGAGCGTGCGTCTGCGTGCACCAAGATTCTGAGAGCTTGAAATTTACGCTCGAGCCACCATTCCTCCACTCGAGCGGAGCTCTGAACAAACGATGGTCGGTCGAGCGTGGAATCCTTCGCTAAAGCGAGGAAGCCAAATTCTGGAATTTTCAGATTTGCTTCCCAAGCTCAAACCAAGCATTCTATAGCTCAAAACTCAACCTCTTGGGCCCATTTTCTAGAAAAACATTTCAAACTTATAGTATATCAAGTTTTAAAGCTCAATTTGTAAAAATCAAGGGCCAAGAGTGAGTCAATTTGAACCCAAATTCAATAAATCACCAAAAACAAGGTTTAAACAAACATGCATGGGTCCACTTGAATTTCAAAGCTCCAAAACATGATCCAAGGCAAAATTAAATTTAGAATTTTGATGAATTCATGGGCTTGAACAAAAATATGAGCATGCATGTCAAGTTTTGATGAAAACAAACCCAAATGGCAAGAGGGTAAACATGCATGAATGATATACTACCCAATTCAACAATTCCAAACTAAATCTAAACTCTAATCTTCAATAGGTCATGAAATATGCAAGAACTAATTCAATTACATGAATGAGAGGATGAATTCCTACCTTAAACCTTTAATTTCAAGTCTAGGAGCTTAATTCTTCCAAGTTGTCTACAATTCCTCCAATTTCCAAGCTAAACCTTGTAGAAATCAAATTTTCTCCTCTCCCTAATTCTCTCCCACGTTTTTGGCCCTCAAACTAATGAAAACAAATCTCCTAAGACTAAGTTCCATGGTTGTCTTAGATAGTGGGCTTCAATGGCACTATCGTAAATAATAGAACCCATAGTTTTAATGTTATTTAATCTAATTTAAACATTCCAAATCGAATTTTAATTGAACCTACCATAAAATCACATAAAATCCAACTAGTTTAAAACACTAATCAATTTCGGAATCGGGTGCCGATAAGGCTTCCAAATTGCGAATTAAAGTTTAAAACACGAACAAATATTTCGACACCGAACAGATAGAAACACATAATTCATGCAATACACATGCGAATTAATTCCAGATTTCCTCTTAATTGCTGTTAGGCATAATTAAGTTCCAATTAGCGTTAATCAGGGTCGGGGTTATTACAGTCTTCCCCCCTAAAAAGAGTTTGGTCCCCAAACTCAAATTACCTTCATTCGAAGTCAACATTGGGTCTAAAGGAAACAATTCCGGGTATCTCTTCTTCATGTCTTCCTTGGTTTCCCAAGTTGCATAGGTCTCTCCGTGATTTTGCCAATCCACCTTAACCAATGGTATTGCTTTGTTTCTCAACCTTTTGACCCTTTGATTCACAATCTGGATAGGCCTTTCTTCATAGGTGTAGTCATCTTTCAAAAGTACCTATGTCGGTTCGATGACGTGGAGTGGATCTCTCAAATATTCCCGAAGCATCGATACATGAAAGACATTGTGCATATGCTCCATCACTGGAGGTAAGGCTATTCGATATGACACCGGATTGATCTTTTCGAGAACTTCGTAAGGTCCAACATACCTTGGCGCCAATTTTTCCTTCACACCAAACTGAGTTTGACCCTTCATCGGGGTCACCTTAATGAATATATGGTCCCCCACTTCATATTCCCTTTCTCTCCTTCGAACATCGGCGTAACTCTTTTGCCTACTCAGGCGGTTTTCGACGCTCAGACGCTTTTACTTTCTCAGTTGTTTCTTGCACCAGTTCTGGTCCCAACAAAGGTTTGTCGCCTACTTCAGCCCAATATAATGGAGATCGACACTTCCTTCCATACAATGCATCGTAAGGAGCCATTTCAATGCTTGAGTGGTAACTATTGTTGTACACAAATTCAGCTAATGGCAAGTAGGTTTCCCAATTTCCCTGGAAGTCTAACACACACATTCTGCAGCATATCCTCCAGAGTTTGGTTAGTTCGTTCAGTTTGGCCATCGGTCTGTGGATGATAAGCACGCCGCCTCAATCTCATTACAAAGCCTGTTGTAGACTTTGCCAAAATCTTGATACAAACTTCGAGTCCCTGTTAGACACAATAGATACTGGCACTCCATGCAATCTCATAACCTCAGTCATATAGATGTTAGCCAGTCTATCAGCGTTATAAACAGTTTTAACAGGCAGAAAATGTGCGGACTTAGTTAAACGGTCAACTATAACCCAAATAGAGTCCATACCTCGAGAAGAACGAGGCAATCCCACAACGAAGTCCATGGTGATGTGCTCCCATTTCCATTCTGGTATTGGGAGTGGTTGTAGCAAACCGGCAGGTCGTTGATGTTCAGCTTTAACCTGTTGGCAGTGTAGACATCTAGCTACAAAGTCTGCAATACTCCTTTTCATTCCAGGCCACCAAAAATTTTGTTTCAAATTTCGGTACATCTTCGTGTTCCCCGGATGCATGACAAATTTACTACTGTGAGCTTCGGTCATAACACGTTTCCTCAAATCATAGCAATCAGGCACACAATGACGGTTCTGAAATTTCAGCACACCATTTTTCAATCACAAATTCTGGCCTCGGTTTCGAATCAAACTCCTCTATAATCTTTTTCAAGTGTTCATCTTCACATTGTTTCTGTTTAATCTCATCAAGAATAGCAGGTTGGGCAGAGATAGCAGATATTAGTCCATCTTGTTCAAAGTCAGTTAACAAGTCTTTTGGGCTGGATAACAAGCACGACACAGTTGCACCAGATTTTCAGCTCAATGCATCCGCCATAGTATTAGCCTTTCCCGGGTGATATAAGATTTGCAAGTCGTAATCCTTGATTAGTTCCATCCAATGTCTCTATCTCATATTCAACTCCTTTTGGGTGAAGAAATATTTCAAGCTTTTATGGTTTGTATAGACCTCACAAGTTACCCCATACAAATAGTGACGCCATATCTTTAAAGCAAATACCACGGCCGCCAATTCGAGATCATGTGTTGGGTAATTCTTTTCATGTGGTCGGAGTTGTCTAGAAGCATAGGCAATCACCTTCCCATTTTGCATTAGTACACACCCCAAGCCTTTATAAGAAGCATCACTGTACACTTGAAACCCATCAGTACCATTTGGCAGAGTTAAGATTGGTGCAGTCACTAACCTGGTTTTCAACTCTTGGAAGGCTGCCTCTCTTTGATCATTCCAGTCAAATGGCATGTTTTTATGAGTTAACTGAGTCAATGGCAAGGCAAGCTTTGAGAAGTATTTCACAAATCTCCGGTAGTAGCCTGCAAGTCTCAGAAAATTTCGTACTTCTGTCACATTTGTAGGTCTTGGCCAATCCACAACAGCCTCAATTTTCTGAGGGTCCACAGAAACACCATTTTTGTCGATCACATGGCCTAGAAATGCCACACTGTCAAGCCAGAATTCACACTTAGACAATTTAGCATATAACTTCTTTTCTCTTAATAGCTGCAAGGCGGTTCTCAGATGATTCTCATGTTCCTTCCTGTCTTTAGAATATATCAGAATATCATCAATAAATACAACAATAAAATCATCCAGATATGATTTAAACACCCTATTCATAAGGTTCATGAAAGTTGCAGGTGCATTTGTCATCCCAAACGGCATTACCAGAAATTCATAATGTCCATATATAGTCCGGAATGCAGTTTTCTCTATGTCTTCGGCTCTAACCTTTAACTGATGATACCCAGACCTGAGGTCAATTTTAGAAAACACTTGGGCACCCTGAAGTTGGTCAAACAAGTCATCTATTCGGGGTAGAGGGTATTTGTTTTTGATAGTCACTTTGTTCAATTCCCGGTAGTCTATACACAATCTCAGAGACCCATCATTCTTTTTAACAAATAACACTGGAGCACCCCAAGGTGAAGTACTCGGACGGATAAAGTTCATGTCTAACAGTTCCTGAAGTTGGGTTTTCAATTCTTTCAATTCAGAGATAGACATTTTATAGGGAGTCTTGGAAATAGGTTGTGTCCCCAGAAACACCTCAACAATAAACTCAATTTCTCTGTCAACTAAGTCCCCCGGTAAATCAGTTGGAAACACATCAGGAAAGTCACAAACAATGAATTGTTTCTCTGAGTAATCTTGCAGATGAGGTAGTCAATATGCAACACAGATAACCCCTACAACCCTTCCTAAGTAGTTTTACAGCTTTCATAGCCGAAATTAAGTATAGGGGAGGAACTACCCCATTCCCTCTAAAGGTAAATTCAGGCATATACGGCGGCCTAAACACCACAGTTTTGTTTGCACAATCAATGGTAGCACTGTATTTAGTCAGCCAATCCATCCCCAAA
Source organism: Camellia lanceoleosa (assembly GCA_025200525.1). Classification (NCBI taxonomy): domain Eukaryota; kingdom Viridiplantae; phylum Streptophyta; class Magnoliopsida; order Ericales; family Theaceae; genus Camellia; species Camellia lanceoleosa. The sequence continues at coordinate 21,822,697 of CM045766.1, read as the reverse complement.
ATACAATGAAAATGATGAATGTCCAAAGGTAATAAGTCCACATACAACATCATATCACCAACCACAATATCACAAACCGGATAAACATAAGTGCACATCATAGAATCCCTAGAAGGCGTAGATACAGATAATACACATGTCATATGTTCTAGTGGCCTAGTCAATTTTCGAGAAAAAGCATGCGACACGAAAGAATGCGTAGAACTAGAATCTATTAGCACACATGCATATTGAGAACATACAGAAAGTGTACCTGACACCACGGTATAGGTGTTCGGTACATCTCCAGGCACTAAGGCAAACACTCGACCTTGTCTTAACGGTTCCTTTCCTGCATTGGCTTTGACGTTGGTTTTGGCCACAGAAGCAGATCTCACTGAACTCGCTGCAGGATGACTAGTAGTCTCAGATCTAAGCGGACAATCTCTCATCATATGGCCTGTCTTGCCACAACTAAAACACGCACCGGATGTTCGGTAACAAGTACCTCTGTGCTTCTTCCCACAGTTGGGGCAATTTGGCGTAGAGCCACTACCTTGGCTTGAGTTACTGTAAGACCCTGTGTTATGCTTCTTATTCTCAGAAAATGAACGACTCTTTTTAAAGCTATTCCCTGATCTTTTCCCCGTCCCATCAGTCCGTGGAGCGAAAGTTTGTTTCTTTGCTGCTAGAATGGATTTTGCCATTAATGCCCTATCCAAAACACTCACGTATGTGGGTAGATTCAGGACTCCCACTCTATCCAGTATGTCCAGATCCAATCCATCCTCAAACTTGCGGGCCTTCTTGTAGTCTGTGTCCACCATATGGGGAGCAAACCTGGCTAGCTCAGTGAACTTGGCCTCATACTCGACCATGGACATTCTGCCTTGTTTGAGTTCCTGAAATTCTGAGACTTTCCTGTTTCGAAAGCACTGGGAAAATACTTGTCATAGAAGATTGCATTGAACTGAGTCCATGTCATATTTTCGTGACCATTTCGAATCAGTAACCACCACCTTCGAGCTTCATCTTTCAGAGTATAGGTGGCTAGAAGAACTTTTTGGGTTTCAGAACACGAAAACACCTCATACAATTTCTCCATTTCAAGCAACCATGTTTCTGCCTTCGGTGGCTCAATCCCACCATAGAATGTCGACAGTTTCATCTTCATGAATTTCTGTGTCAGATTTATAATGTCATTGTTATCTGCCTCAACTTTTACCGGTGGAGGCGGGAGAGGTAAAGGTTGCTGTCTTTGTTGCTGTGTCAAGGTCTCAGTCAATGCTGCTAACATCTGTTCCATTCGGCTCATACGAGCCTCTGATGATTCACTTTCACCACTTCCCCTTGAGTTCTCCATCTTACTATACAGACATCAAAGGATATTAAGCATAGGTATATTCAAAGGTACATTCAGTTTCAATATTCAGTTGCATTACCACACACTCACACATGCAAATAGAATGCCCCTAATTCTTACTAGGACATCATGAGCTCATACGGACCTGTGTGTGCGGTACAACTCGTGCTTTGATACCACTCTGTCACGACCCAAACCCGCCCCTATAGGTTTGGTACCGTAACCGGCCAGTAATCCGTGGATTACCAAAGGCCTCTGAACAGAATAACAAATATTAAGGGCTGCGGAAGCAAATACATAAAGTAAACAAGGTCCAATGAGCTGTGATGACGTATATGGGACAGAAAATTTAAAACTTATTTATATACATAAACATGCTAGTCAGGTACACCAATTTGTACAAAATATTTACATAAAGAACGTCCCAAGACCCATCTTTACAACAAGTACAAAAGACTAGCATGAGGTGCAAAAACTGCCATGGCATTAGGCTTCAGGCGGAACCTCCTCGGGAGGCGCAACAAGTGGCTAACCAAAAACAAATCAGAGGCCATCAACTCGCGGCGGTCTTGTGTCTTGGCTCACCTACATATATAATATAAACTGTGAGCGAAAGCCCAGTGAAATAATAACAGAGTAAAGGGTTTAATGAATGATGTCCATCACAGAGTTTATATCATAAACACAATCATATTAGAAACAGAGTCTTATGCATATTCAAATGTCAAATCAGAAGTAGATTCAGATACATGCTCACATTCATATTCATATTCAGATTTTGCATAAGATCATATGTGGTACACCCATTAGCTATCAGATCAGGCAGGCCTAAAGACCACAAACAGAGTTGGTACCAACGACCGTGAAGGTCCATATCTTGCGCGCAAGTAACCATGGTATTATTACCCCCAGGCAAGGGCCATGGGCCATGGTATTGTTACCCTCGGGCGAGGGCCATAGGCCACGGTATTGTTACCCCCGGGCGAGGGCCATAGGCCATGGTATTGTTACCCCCGGGCGAGGGCCATATGGACTAAGGGTGCCACAATACTTTTCAGAAAATTGGACATTCATTCATAATTCATAACGTAGCATTTCAGAAAGCAGATCATATCATATCAGTCAGAAAATACTGAAAGTTAAACATAACTTTACAGAGTTATTACTCACTGTGGGCGTTGATACAGGTAGACGGAGTCAAAAGGGTCAAACAGATTACGGCACGTGTCCTACATAACACATCATGGATACACACTTGAAACATGCAATCCAATTGTACAAAACTCACATCAATGATTCTAAGTGTGTACCTAACCTTTTATCCTTAGTATGGAGCCTTAAACATGGCCTAGGAATGCCTAGGATGGAATGAGGGTGCAAAAATGCCTTAGAAAATATTTTTCAAAAGTTGCTAAAAACAGGGGTTTCGCTCGAGCGTGGCTTTCTACGCTCGAGCGAACATGCAGACAATGGGTCTCCGCTCGAGCGTAAATTTCGTCACTCGAGCGGGCTGTGTGCTACAGTAAAAATGTTGGATGCTCAAAATTTACGCTCGATGGACGATCGACCCTCGCTCAAGCGTGAGACACAAGTCTTCACTCGAGCGGAGGTTCCCTCGCTCGAGCGTGCGTCTGTGTGCACCAAGATTCTGAGAGCTTGAAATTTACGCTCGAGCCACCTCCTCCGCTCGAGCGGAGCTCTGAACAAACGATGGTCGCTCGAGCGTGGAATCCTTCGCTCGAGCGAGGAAGCCAAATTCTGGAATTTTCAGATTTGCCTCCCAAGCTCAAACCAAGCATTCTATAGCTCAAAACTCAACCTCTTGGGCCCATTTTCTGGAAAAACATTTCAAACTCATAGTATATCAAGTTTCAAAGCTCAATTTGTAAAAATCAAGGGCCAAGAGTGAGTCAATTTGAACGCAAATTCAATAAATCACGAAAAACAAGGTTTGAACAAACATGCATGGGTCCACTTGAATTTCAAAGCTCCAAAACATGATCCAAGGCAAAATTAAATTTAGAATTTTGATGAATTCATGGGCATGAACAAAAATATGAGCATGCATGTCAAGTTTTGATGAAAACAAACCCAAATGGCAAGAGGGGAAACATGCATGCATGATATACTACCCAATTCAACAATTCCAAGCTAAATCTAGACTCTAATCTTCAATAGGCCATGAAATATGCAAGAACTAATTCAATTGCACGAATGAGAGGATGAATTTCTACCTTAAACCTTTAATTTCAAGTCTAGGAGCTTAATTCTTCCAAGTTGTCTACAATTCCTCAAATTTCCAAGCTAAACCTTGTAGAAATCAATTTTTCTCCTCTCCCTAATTCTCTCCCACGTTTTTGGCCCTCAAACTGATGAAAACAAATCTCCTAAGACTAAGTTCCATGGTTGTCTTAGATGGTGGGCTTCAATGGCACTATCGTAAATAATAGAACCCATAGTTTTAATGTTATTTAATCTAATTTAAACATTCCAAATCGAATTTTAATTGAACCTACCATAAAATCACATAAAATCCAACTAGTCTAAAACACTAATCAATTTCGGAATCGGGTGCCAATAAGGCTTCCAAATTGCGAATTAAAGTTTAAAACATGAACAGATATTTCGACACCGAACAGATAGAAATACATAATTCATGCAATACACATGCGAATTAATTCCAGATTTTCTCTTAATTGCTGTTAGGCATAATTAAGTTTCAATTAGCGTTAATCAGGATCGGGGTTATTACAACCACTCCCCCAAATAGTGGTGAACGTACTTAAGAAGCTGGAGGTGGTGGCAGGGTTGCTGATGCCCAACGCATGGAAGATACTAATGGCCTGCGTGGTTTCATGGACATGGGCGACTGGGGGGAAGACTATGACAGTGGAGGAATTCTTCTCCTGCTACAGGGCCTCTAGTTAACAGGAAACGTGGGTGACCTTGCAGGCGGTGGCGGGCCGGGATCTAGTGGCAAGCTTGCCATCTTCGGTAAAGGGGTGGAGGCCGAGATGGTTTTATGTATCAACGAACGGTGGGAGAGAAGTTCGCATAATGTGGAAAGCCCCCACAAAATCGGTGGAGCCAAGGTTAGATGCGGAGGTTGAGAACAGGGTGAAGAGGGTGGAGGAGTGAAGGAAGAAAGAGGCGGTGAAGTGGGATGACCTGATCCTATCTTCCACCCTGTTTGCCTTGAGCCTGGGACCACAGCAGACGGAGGAGGATCCGACGAGAGAGAAGCAAGAGGTGCAGAGGAAGACAGAGGAGGTGGAGGAGCGGAAGACCTTTGCCAAGGCAGAAAAGTATAAAGAGTCTCAGTTGAGGCCTGCTCCTAAGTTGGTGATGAGGGAGAAAGTCTGACCTCGTCCCAAGCCATTGGGAGGCAAAGACCTAACTGAATTTGCCCCACTGCCACCCATAATGGACCCGCTGAAGGAGAGGGGCAAATAGGAGATGGAGACAGTGTTAAAGAAAACGAAGAAAAAGAGGGTGGCCGCAGAGGGGAGTAAGCACGCCCCTGTTTTGAAGAAGATGAAGGATGGGAGGGCAGAGGAGACTCCAAGAAGGGAGACTGCCCAAGTGGCGAAAGAAGACATGGGCCCGAGTGCCCAAGTGTTGAAAGAAGACATGGGCTCGAGTTCCCAAGTGTTGAAAGAAGACATAGGCGCAAGCGCCCAGACGGCGGCGACGGTGGGGCTTGTGGTAGAAGTGTCGCCCAGTCTTGGTAAAAGGAAGACTGGGGTTAGTAAACTTGAAACGAGCGTCGTGTTGAAGACCGCCATGTACCATGCGCGCGCACTGGCAGGCCGCTCGGCAAAAGAAGGAGGGGGAGTCAAGGTCGTAGCCGACCGCCTCGTTGGAGTGGTGGAGGATGCGGCCGTGCGGTCTATGGCCCGATTAATGAGGCGACCTCTGAGGGGTTTTCTTTCGGCCAGATTGAGGCGGACCACGCAACTACCCTGATGAATAAAGCGGCACGTGCGAGGATAGAGGTAAAGCCGCTGAGGGCCTAGCTGGAAAGAGCGAAGGTGCAGCTGTAGAATCTGAGGGTTAAGACAGCGGGGTAGAGGAAATTTGCTCGGTGTGCGTGCGCAAAGGGGCTGGAGTATGCGCAAATGGCGAAGGGAATGAAAGTACTGGCATTGGTGCGGAGCTACTTAGCGGTCGTACCGAGCTCCTCGCGACCAAGTCAGAGCTAGAAGCGGAGCGCCACAAGGCGGTATCGCTAGAGTTCGAGTTGGCGGGTGAGAAGAGAAAGCTAGAGCAGGTCCAACAAGCCTGCACCACTGCCAATAAGAGGTGGGAAGAGGCCCTTACCAACAATGAAGAACTACGTGACCAGGCGATCAAAGATAAAGAAGCGGCAAACGATCGGATCGCGGAGTTAGAGAAGGTCCTGGCAGAGGAGAAGGCCAAATTGGCATCTAAGAGGGTGGCATACCCTAACTTATGCATGGCGGTCGTAGAGCAATTCAAGTGGTCCGCCGAATTCCAGATGGCCATTAATGCTGCAGTCGTCAGGAGCTTGGTGAAGGAGGGGAAGGGGGGGCTGGGCCGTCGGGAGTGGCCGCTGGAGGTAGGAGCGAAGAAGAAGTGATCCAAAGCTTCTAGCGGTCAGACTTCTACAAGCATGAGATAAGCCAGTACTGGGACAATGGTTGGATGAGCTTCAAGTATAAGGCACAAGAGCTGTTCCCAAGCGTGGACTTCAGTCTCGTGAAGGTGGGGGAAGACGGCGTTGCCCAGACCCCCTTGGACGAGGGGATTGAAGAAGATCTTGCCTCCAGCAAGGGGGAGTGATCTTTGTAACTAAGTGTAAAAATTTTGTTTTGTTTTTTTTTTTTGTTGTTTTTTTTTATATGTAATTTTTACAACGAATTGTATGAAACTGTAAGTTTGTTAATAAAATGATGAGTTCTCTTATTTATTGTTGTTGTTATTATTTCTCTGATTTGTAAATTTGGAATGGTGAAAATGGTTTAGTAGAATTCAAAAAAAAGTAGATGTGGAAATGAAACTTGTGCGTAAATTGTGAAACTTGTAAGTAAACTATGATGTAAAAATGGTAAAAACGGGCAATCATGCTAACTTGTATGTTCACACTTGGGAATATGAAATTTCTTAAGTAAACCACGATGCAAAAATGTCAAAATGGGCAAACAAGCTAACTTATATGATTAGTGAAAAAGGATGGTTATGAACTTGGATTTTGACTAAGTATGGGAACAACTGAGACTAGCTTTGATTCAGACCGGCTGAATTCTTCATGCTAGTTCTGATTAAGACTTAGAGGGCTCTGTCGGGTTGGGGCTTTAATTAACTCAGTCTGGCTGAGTTCTTCAGACTCGACTGGCCGAGGCTTTGTTAACTTCAGCTGGTGAGCTCTTCGGCTCGCTTTGGTTGGTGAGGCTTTGTTAACTCAATCTGGCCGAGCTTCGTGCTCACCGGGCCGAGGTTTTAGTTAACTTCGATCTGGCCGAGCTCTTCGGTGCGATCTGGCCGAGGCTTTAGTTAACTTCGAGTCTGGTGAGTTCTTCATTCTCATCGGTGAGGCTTTTAGTTAACAAGTTGTTGTTGAAACACAACACAGATAATGGAGATATAACATCATTATTATTTAAGGCACAACCTATTGATCACAAGTTTACACCATGTATGGAAAGGGCAACAAAACGAACATGTGTGCAGATCGTCAAAAGGAACATACAGCAATCGATCAATACAAAAATAGGAGATGCCATTTTACTGGAAATATCGCTTCAAGTGCTCGGCATTCCATGGATGGGGGAGGTCTCTGCCTTCCATGTCTTGGAGTCGGTAAGTGCCTGGGCGGGGTCTGGCCTTAACAACGTTAGGTCCTTCCTATTTGGCTGTTAGCTTGCCTTCGGCGAGATTTTTGGTGGCAAGAGTTGCTTCGCGCAAGACTAGGTCCCCCACTGCCAACTCTCTCGATCGGACTTTGTGGTTGTAGTGTGTTCTCATTTTCTGTTGATATGAAGCCCGTCTAATAGCAGTGGTCTCTTAGAGCTCTTTAATCAGGTCCAAGTTAGGCCAACGCAATTCTTCGGTTAGTTCTAGATCCGGGTGCGAAACCCTCGGGGTCGGCAGGCCGATTTCCACTGGGATGACCGCTTTAGTGCCGTATGTTAAGCGAAAGGGGGTCTCCCCAATAGCGGTTTGAGCGGTAGTTCGATAAGCCCATAGTATGTTTGGTAGTTCCTCAGCCCAGAGTCCCTTAGTGGCTTCCAACTTAGTTTTGATGATCTTCATGAGAGAGCGATTAGTAACTTCGACTTGCCCATTGGCTTGGGTATGACCTGGAGAAGAGAAACATGGTTTAATGTAGAGCTCTGCACAAAATTTCTTGAACTTGGCATTGTCGAACTGTTTGCCGTTGTCTAAGACGATGGCTTGAGGGATTTCAAATCAGCATACGATTAACTTCCAGATGAATCTGGTTGTGTTCCGCTCATTGATTGTGGCGAGAGGTTCTGCTTCCACCCATTTAGTGAATTAGTCAATGGCAACTACAGCGAACTTGGTTTGGCCCCTACCAGTAGGCAATGGACCAACTAAGTCGATGTCCCACTTGGCGAAGGGGTAGGGATTGTAGAGTGTAATCAGTTCTGTAGGTGGAGCATGGGGGATGTTGGCAAAGCGCTGGTATTTATCACACTTAAGCACAAATTCGGTGGCATCTTGGTTGAGAGTAGGCCAGAAGTAGCCGGTGCGAAGGATTTTATGGGTCAGTGATTTGGCACCCAAATGATTACCACATACGCTCTCATGTACTTCACTCATCACATAGGTCGCTTGAGCAAGACTAAGACACATGAGGTATGGGTGTGAAAATCAGCGTTTGTATAGTAGGCCGTTGATGAGGATGTAATTGGACGACCGGGCATTGACTTTAGCGGCTTGCTGTTTATCGTCTGGCAACTCCCCACTTATCAAAAACAGAAGGATGTCTGCAACCCATGGGATAGGTTCGTTTTGGAGGAAGTGAACCTTCTGCTGGTTTGGCGAAGTAGCCAGATGGGCCAAGTATTCAAGGCTGACGCCATGGCTGAGGTCTGACTGGTCGGCCGAGGCTAATTGGGCCATTTCATCTGCCTTGGAGTTTTCTAACTGAGGGATGTGTTTGATATGGAAAGTATTGAAAAGGCGAACAAAAGGGAGTACAATATCCCTGTAGGCTCGCATCGTGTCTTCCTTCGCGTCGAATTCTCCCGTAATTTGCCCGACGATCAATTGCGAATCACTGAACACTTGGATATGGTTTACACCAATGTCTCTGGCTAGGCGAAGACCTGCTATCAAGGCCTCATATTCGGCTTCATTATTGCTTGCATCGAACAGGAAATGGAGGGCACACTTGAAATAACCGCCTTTGGGAGCGGTGAAGATAAGACCAGCCTCACTGCCTTCTTTGCTGGATGATCCATTGACATTGAGGGTCCAGGAATGGGGGTTAGTGTTGAATTGCCTTGACGGAGGGGGCGCAGTTGGAGTGGGATTGGTGAATTCTAGGATAAAATCGGCGATGACTTGTCCTTTGATCGCCGTTCAAGGTCGGTAAGAGATTCATATTGGCTAAACTTGACAGACCATTGCATAAGTTTGCCTGACAACTCTGGCTATTGCATGACCTTCTTCAAAGGTTGATCAGTGAGGACCACTATGGAGTGAGCTTAGAAATAAGGTCGGAGTCGCCTTGAGGCTATGACCAAGGCAAGGGCCATTTTTTCCAACAGAGGATAGTTTTGTTCTGCCCCCCTGAGAGCTTGGCTAATGTAGTAGACCGGACATTTGTCTTGGTGTGTTCTGATGAGGCCATGCATGGCGGTGTTTGATCTGACTAAGTAGAAAGAGGGTTTACTTTGAGTGCTTGAGAGAGTAGGAGGGGTTGGCCATGCACTACTTCAATTGTTGAAAAGCCTCTTCGGATTCGGGGGTCCACTCAAAAGCTTGTCGGAGGACTTTAAAAAAGGAAAGGCACTTATGCATTCTTGAAATAAAGCGGTTGAGGCGACTACTGCCCGATGGCCGTTGAACCTCTTTGACTGTTTTGGGAGACTGCATTTCTATTAGGACCTTGATCTTTTCGGGGTTGGCCTCGATGCCCCGTTGACTGACCACAAAGCCTAAGAATTTCCCAGATCCTACACCGAAGGCGCACTTTTTCGAATTCAGCTTCATTTGATACTTGCATAGGGTTTCGAAGGTCTCTCGCAGGTCTGTTAGATGATCAAAGGAGAGTTTACTCTTAACAAGCATGTCATCGACGTAGACTTCTATGTTCTGGCCTATTTGGTGGTGAAAGATAGCGTTGACCAACCGTTGGTAAATTGCTCCGGTATTTTTCAATCCGAATGGCATAACACGATAGTGGTAAGTTCCTCTGTCTGTGATGAAGGAGGTGTGCTCCTGGTCAGCCGAGTGCATCAGAATTTGATTGTAGCCGAAGAAGGCGTCCATGAAACTGAGCATCTGATGTCCGGCAGTGGTGTCGACAAGCAGATCTATATGGGAAAGAAGATAACTATCTTTGGGGCAAGCTCGATTAAGGTCAGACTAGACGACGCAGAGTCGCCATTTATCGTTGTTTTTACAGACCAGGACCTCATTTGACAGCCACTTGGGGTAGTCTACGTTCTTGACGAACCGTGCCTCCAGTAGTTTGTCTACTTCAGAGGTAATAAGGGCATTGCGTTCCGGGTGAAAGATACGCTGCTTTTGGCGAAAAGGTCGGAAGTGGGGCTGGATACTGAGACGATGTGTGATGAAGGAGGGATCGATACCCAGTATGTCGGAATGGATCCAGGCAAATACATCATTGTGCTCGGTTAAGAAGGCTGTAAGGTCGGCCTTGGCCTGGGAGGATAGTTGGCTGTTGATCTTGGCGATTTTTGTTAAGTTGGTTGGTAAGGTCGATGGGGACTTCAACGAATTCTTCCACTGGTTCCCCTCTGACTAACTCGTCTTCGTCTCTGACGTCGAGTCCTTTGATAATCATAGCCTCCTTCAGCTTGACCACTTTGAGTGAATCGACGTAGCATTCTCTGGTTACTGTCTGCTCTCCCCTCACGGTGCCGACCTCGAGTTCGGTGGAGAATTTCATGGCCAGATGGTATGTGGATGTGACAACTTGAAAAGCGTTAAGGGTTGTGTGACCGAGGATTATGTTATAAGCAGAAGGATAATTGACGACAAGGAATGTGAGTAAGTTAGTGGTCTGCCGTGGATACTCGCTGATGGTGATGGGAAGATTGATGGAGCCTATGGAGGTCATCCAATCCCTCGTGAAGCCGACCAGTGGGGTTTGAAGAGGGGACAATTTTTCTTCTCCGACCTGGAGTTGGCGATAGGCGTTCAGGAAGATGATGTCTGAAGAGTTACTGTTGTCAACAAGCACCCGTCTGACTTTGTAATTGAACAGAAGGGCGGAGATGACGAGGGGTCGTCGTGAGGGTAACGGCTGCCTGTGCAGTTAGCCTCCGTAAAGGTGATGGGTTATATCCACAGTTTGGGGTGTTTGAGAGGGCGATCCAATATCACAACTTCTTTGTCGGCGCCTTGTCTGATTTTTCTAAGTTCGGCACACTGGGCCGAACAGGATGGTCATCCGCATGCAAGCTCGCTAGCGATGACTTTGATCTCTCTGACCGGGGGAGCAGGGTTGCTTGGGGGTCGGGGTTATAGTGGGGGTCTGTCGTTATCTCGGTTAGGTTGTGGGGGTTGTTAGGGAGGGGTTTGTCGGAGGTGGCCTCCGGCGGGTTCGGTCATTGGCCGCTGTTGGGGGTGGGTTGCCGTGAACCGACTGAGGCGAGCCTGGCATATCAGATTCTCCACCTGGTCTTTAAGGTTGACAAATTCCTCAGTGTTGTGGCCATGGTCCTGATGGAAACGACAATACTTAGATTGATCTCGCCGGCTGGAAGGAGACCGCGAGGGTTGTGGCCATTTCAGGTTGTAATCTCTCTGGATTTGGTTCAAGACTTGTTCCATGGGGGTATTGAGGGGAGTGTAGCGTTCGAACAAACCGAGCGGTCAGGTAGGTGCCGATCGGTCGATTCGAGTAGTTCGGTCGGTATACTGAGGTGTTTGTTGTGTATATTGGGTGGTTTTGGTTTCAGATTCCTTTCTCTTCTCTGTAGTGGTTGAGTTTTTGGTTGTAGAATCTTGGCGGGCGGCTAGAGAATCTTCAGCGTTTATATATTTTTGGACTTTGGAAATGAGGGTTGCCATGGAGATTGGAGGGTTTTGGGAGAGAGAGAAAAGAAAGTCGGATGATCGTAAACCAGCCATGAAAACCGTGAGAATGAGCTTGTCGTCATTTTCCACAACCTGCAAGGCTTTGGTGTTGAAACAAGTGACGAAGCTACATAGCGACTTCCCCTCCGTCTGACGGATGTTGAGGAGCTGAGTCGTCGAGCGCCGCTGGCGCTGGGCACCAATGAAATGGCTAAGAAAGGAATCATGTAGGTGTTGAAAAGTAGAGACGGAGTCCATCGGCAGCTGACTAAACCACAGTCGAGCCGACCCCTTAAGCGTTATGGGAAAAGCCCGACATATGATCTCATCAAGTAATGCATGGAGGATCATTAGGGTCTTGTAAGTCTCCAAGTGGTCAACTGGGTCCGTTGTGCCGTCGAAAGAGTCGATTGAGGGCATTTTGAACTTAGGAGGTAGAGGTTTGTCCCTGATGGAGACAACAAACAGTGAATTGGCTGTTGTGGAGGGTTTATTCTGCATGTTCTGCATGACTTCTTGAAGCTGGAGTTTCATGGCTCGGAGTGCCGTATCCCAGATAGGAACGTTGTCACCACTAGAATGTAATGGAGGCTGGACACCACTAGCCTCTTCCTCGGGAGCAGGTGCTTAGGCTGATGGATGTAGACCTCGAGGTGGCGGGTTCATGTCTTAGAGTGAGGGTCGCAAACCCTCCAAGTTTGAGAGGTGAGCTTGTTGGAAGGGATGGCTCGGGGTTCGTTCTTGGTTTGGTGGGATATCTTGTGGTGGTGGAGGAGGCACAGAGAGGTCTCGTTGAAGCAAAGCATTGATCAAGACTTGGTTTTGTTCGGCTAAGCGGTTGATGCTGTTGGTGAGTTCTGTGAAATACTGAGGTGGGTTGCTTGGGTTAGGAGGGTCGATTTGAGGGTCGGCAACATTGTGTTTAGAAGACATGGATCTTATTGTGACCATCCACCTTGGTGGGTGGCAAGAAGGAATTATCGAGAACGAGTCTCTGGCAACAATGAGTACAATTGTCACACAGAGTGAAAGATTTCCACAAACAGCGCCAATTGATGATACTTCTGGTCCTTGATGGACGGGTTGGGCTGATTCACGCATTCCAAACCGTTGTCCAGTCACTGGGCTTACTGAGATACCTGCACAAAAGTCCAACGGGGAATGAGAGTCCCCTAGCGAACCCTCCGACAAGCAAGTTAGAAAAGAGATTAGTGGAATGTAGAGATAGGGTGATGGTAAGGAACTTAACCTTCTTTTTGTCTTAGAAACCTACTTATATCCTTTGTTCATTATTTCTTTACCCACTCCGACCTGTCATGTTAGCCGAAAGTCTATGTTTTAGCTTGCCTTGTTCATGGTGAGGTTGTCCTGCTCCGACGTGAAGGGGTTATCGCATTAAATGCTGCAGGGGATCTCATTAATGGCTGATGTGTGGTGCAATAATTCTGCAGAATCTTTGTTTGCTTACGTGACTGGTTCTTCTCTTGACAAGTGTTTAGATGTCATTAGTTCTTGGTGTAACGTTAGGTTTCAATAATGTTGGGCTTTAGTGTTTGAATCATGCATTGGGCTCTAAGTAGTGGGTCAAAAGCTCCTATGGGCCCACCTATGTCAAATATGTAATCGATATATTTAATATATGAATAGTTTTAGTTTTGGAGTTTTTAATTTAATGGATTGGTTTAATAATAATATCAAAGTTGTCTCTATATTTGATTTTTGAAAAAATAGAAGCTAATTTAATGAAAATAAAAACAACCACTTATTACATAATCATTATCCAAATGCATAATAAAAATTAATTTGGTAAAATAAATAAATAAATGTGTAATGGTATAAATAAATAAACACATAATTTTATCTTTAGTTGGTAAAAATAATTTTAAAAATTCAAAAATATTTTTTTGACATTTATTTTTGTCAAATTAGTTTATGATGATACTACTAGTCCTTGATGGACGGGTCGGGCTGATCCACGCCTCCCACACTGTTGTCTAGTCGCTGGGCTTACTGAGATACTTGCACAAAAGTCTAACTGGGAACAGGAGTCCCCCAGCAAACCCTCCGACGAGCAAGTTAGAAGAGAGATTAGTGGAATGTAGAAATAGGGTGATGGTAAGGAACTTAATATTCTTTTTGTCTTAGAAACCTACTTATATCCTTTGTTTATCATTTCCTTGTCCATTCCGACTGTTCATGTTGGCCGAAAGTCTATGCTCTAGCTTGCCTTGTTCATGGTAAGGCTGCTTTGTTCCGACGTGAAGGGGTTATCGCATTAAATGCTGTAGGGGATCTCATTAATGGCTGATGTGTGGTACAATAACTCTGCAGGATCTTTGTCTGCTTACGTGGTTGGTTCTTCTCTTCACAAGTGTTTAGATGTTATTAGTTCTTGGTGTAACGTTGGGTTCCAGTAATATTGGGCTTTGGTGTTTGAATTGTGCATTAGACTCTAGGTGGTGGGCCAAAGGCCCTTATGGGCCCACCTATGTCAGTTTATATTTTATTAAATTGACAATTTTACCCTTAAAATTAAGTAATGGTATCTTTAATTGTTCTTATTTAAAATAAAATTCAAAATTTAGGATCAAATATGTCACAATTGAAAAGTAATTGACCAAAGTGACGCATGGTAAAATTACAAATACACCCCCTGAAGTTTGTTTAAAATACGAATTGACCTCTATGGTTTGGAAAATTACAAATACCTCCCTGTCAAATATTTTTATTTAACATAATTAATTAAAAAAGTGAAATTTTTAAGTGTTTACCTATACAATAATAAAATTCTCTGAATTATTAATCAAAATAAAACTTTAACATTATTAAAAATTGTTAATTAACTTAATGATTTATTAATAAAATGATCTATTTATTATGAAATTAGAAATCTGAAAGGTCATAATGTAATTTCTAAAACTATAAGAAATAATTTGTAAATTAAGTAAACTTTAGAGGATATGTTTGTAATTTACCTTTTTTTTAATAAAATTACATACAATATACATTTAGGTCTTGATTGGGAATAAGTTATTTTAGTAACTTTTTGACTTTTTAGCTAAAATATGAGGTAAAAATAACTAGTATGTTTGGAGTGATTTTTTAATTTTTTTTATAAAAAAATGTGCAAAAAATAGAAAGAAAATAAAATATTTAATTTTTTGATATAAGTTATAAATTTTTTAATTTTTTTAATAATTTTTTAATTTTTAAATTAAAATAATTACTTGTCAAACGAAACCTTAAATACTGAAATATTTCTCAAAAAATATTGAACAAAATGAAAAAGTAAAGGAAAATCATCCAACATAGTAGGGCAGCACCCAAAAACCAAACCACCACCCATTGAGTGGGCTGTCTGCATTCTTATTTTGAAAACAACACCGCAGGTGGTATGAGAATTCATGATTTGAATAGTTCGAAATATTTAAAATGATGTCGTTTTAAACGTAAAATGATGTGATTTCGAGTCATTCAAATTATTCGAATCATACAAATTCGAGTTACTAAATATTTTTTTAAAAAAAAGATAAAATTAAAATATTGTATAAGAATTTAAATAATAAAAAATGAAAAAGCAAGTCAGTCCTCTTTCCACACCTTTCCCTTTGCCAGCTAAATATGTGTGTCAGCCACCATCATTTCCTCTTCATTTTTTTGTTTGTCCTGAGTCTCTTCCTTTCCTCTGTCTTCGTAATGGGTCGCAGTTAACTTCACCAAAACACAAGTTGACACTTTTATTGGAGTTAAAAAATGGAATTAGCTCCTCTCTGATCCGTTATCGGACAGAAGGGCAACGTTCGATTATTGTGAGTTTTGATTCAAGTTTATTTTAATAATTTAAATCGTTCAATTTATATAGTTTGTTGAGTAAATTATTTATGTTAAAAATTATATTGATTGGATATCGATAGATATTTCATTATATTACATTTCCGTCAATGGCATGTATAATTTTCAAAATAAATTATAATAGAAATATGATCTGATTAAGTGACTATTAATAACTGATTACCATGATTTTTTTATAGGGATGACGTAATCGATGAGTTCTACACATTGAACGGTTTAGATTATCGAAATGAACTTATATTAGGGCCTAAAATGACCCAACAGTATCATCTAATCCAATAACAGACTGGAAAAGAGCCAACTCCTTAAAAAAATATACGAGAATTTATTGAAAAATCCTACTCAACACGCTTGTAATTAATTAACTCAGTTTTTTTTTTCTTCTTATATTTTATTAAATTCTATCAATTGAGACTTCTATTCCAGAACGTTCTACTTTCCATTTTGTAGTATTTTTTTTGTTTTACTGTTTTACCCTTCTAGTTGGTTATTCAACATTTTTTTGTTATAATATCTTTACATATATTGCGTGATTTTTCATGTTACGTTTGGCATGTTCGTGATTTTTGTCGAAGGTCCCAGAGTTCTTGCAAGATGCGATTTATGTTACGATTTCTCCATATATTTTAGTGTGCAGATTTACACCCTTAAGATTGGGACAATCAAAATAAAATCACATTTAACATTTTATATTGTTTTCAATTGTTTTCACAATGAGAACATTCACAAAACAATTTCAACAATACAATAAACCTCATATTTACAAACCCCTTCAATATACTGCCTATTCAATTATTAATGTTACAACGTTCACACAAAAGCAACATTTTACAAACTCAATATGACCATACATAATACTAATAATAACCAGTTTAGCTTAGACAGCTCAGACGATGACAATGCTAGCCAAACACTAGCCCAAAACAGTGACAATGCTTCAAGGCCTGCTAAAGGTAGTCTAGTGCATATTAGCAAAATAATAGTATATGTTAGAAAACCCTCTTAACAACTGTTTGTTAGTTTGTTAGATGTTGTCCTTTTGTATATAAATATATCAACCCATTGTTGTAAACTCCAAGAGAGTTAGTTCATTTCATTAAATAAAATCAGTTCAGTTCTTTATCTCTCTCTCCCTTCAAATACACGGTGGATATTCACACTCCTAGAAATGTGACAATCAAAACACAATCATATTCACATTGGATTGATTTTAAACTTATGACAATGCAATAGCCTTACAAGAGACTTTAGATTTCAAAACCCTACATGTGTACATGTGTACATCGTGCCGTATACATTTTAGTAATTTTTATTTTTTTTATAAAAAGGTGTGCAAAAAAATAGAGAGAGTAATGTAATAATTTATAATGATTTTTTGACTTTTTGACTAAAATTGAAAGTTGCCAAACAAGAATGTGGATTTCAATAGGGTTTTTTTTTTCTTTTTTTTTAATGATTTTTTGAAATTATTGTAGCCGTTAGGGTTTGATTACATCTCACAAAACAACATTAAATTAAAAAAAATGACTTACATTTCTTGCCCTTCATAAAAAACGATGTGGAATTTTATAATGGCCACTAGTTTTGTTCTTCATTGTTAAAATGATGAGTATTTGGATATGGAACAATGTGAAGTAACCGATGGCACAATACTTGATTAGAAGTAGAATATATAAGAACATGGAAGCTAGGGCACTAATTTGGGAAAAAATTCAATCCAACGTTTCCAACAGGTCTTAATACATGACGATAGTATTGTCAATTGGCTATTAATGGGACTAATTAGAATATAAGAAAAAAAGTTAAATGAATTGATGCATAGGTACTAAAGTGTGAACTTGTGAAAAAATGTCACTAAAAAGAAGGATAGTTATTCAATAATTTTAAACCATTAATTTTTATCTTTTCAAAAGGTGAATCCTAAGGCCTTGTTTGGGATTTAAAGAATAATCTAAAAAGTCAAAAAGTTACTCAAAAAGTTAAAAAGTTAATACTATTCACCAAAAGTCAACAATTACGGCTGCACAACTCCCAATTCAAATTTTTCTCTAAAAATTAATTTTTACAATTTTTTATTACACATTTTCCCATAAAAAGTCAAAAAGTTAACCCAAACATCCATATTTTTAACCTCACTTTTTTAGTCAAAAAAGACAAAAAGTGCACTTATTTAGTCTTCCCAAACAAGGCCTAATTAAGGAAAATCTCAAGTTTAACTTCTTTTTTTTTTTTTTTTTTAAAGTGATTGATCCCAAGTGACAAAAATCATAACTTAGGGCTGGTTTGGAATGTCCTAAAAAAGTACACTTTTTGTCTTTTTGGACTAAAAAAGTTGAGAAAAAAATATGGAGGTTTGAGTTAACTTTTTGACTTTTTATGAAAAAATTGTGTATTAAAAAATTGTATAAAAAAAAGTGTGTAGGAGATGATTAGAGAGGGGTGGGCTCCAGCCGTACAACCGGCAAGAGTGAATTGGAGTTGGAAATTATTGGTTAATTTTTGTACAAAGCACTGGACGGTTTTGTTTGGCCCGTGGGAGTCATCACGGGTCCCATTTTAATAATCTGAACCGTTCAATGTGTGTAACTCGTCGAACACTATGTACCTACAAAATATCACGTTAATCGGATATCGATAGCTATCTGATCAGATTTATTTATTTTTCAATCATTAATTATAACACCATCCATTTGTTGTACATAACTGATTTGATCATATAGTTGTCGATATCCGATCAATGTGATTTTTTGCAGACATATAGTACTTGACGATTTCTACACATTGAACGGTTCAGATTATCAAAACGGGACCCGTGATGGCCCCCATGGGACGAACAACGGTGTGTGTAAAAACCACACCCAATCATTTCTTTTTTCTCCACTGCCGCACACAGCAGCTGCACACACATTAATTCGATGTGTACTTTTTTTTGAAGAAAATTGATTTTTTTTTGGGTGAATAGTGATATCTTTTTGGATTGGAAAATGATTTGTCCCCCTAAAAAAGTCCACCCCTAATCTCCCTAATCCCCAAAACGACGTCGTTTTGGGCATTTTTTTTTTTTTGGCCTTGGTTTGAAATTTAGGAGGATTAGGGGGCCAAAAACTAGGGGAATGTAGCACAGCCCGTTTGGATTTTGGAATAATTTTTTGACTTTTTGACTTATTTAAGCCAAGCCAAACCAGGCCTTAACCTTTTGAATATTTTTTTCAACTGTCATTCATAAGCCACTGCATTTGCAATTCGAGAGTTGTTTCTTTATTTTTAATTATTTTTGGTTCATCAATACCAAAAACCATATTATTGAATATTATGATTTCTGATAGGGGAATATATGTGGAGGTTCAAAATACTACACAATTTGCATTGATCCACCTGTTAATCACGGATTAGTTTAATTCACGATTTTGAAATTTATAATTCACTTTTGAAATCATTGCCCTGCCATAATTAATACATACATATATATATATATATATCAACAATGCTACATACACTCAGTTTTGAAGACCCCCACCCCACCCCCAGTGACGTGGCAGCGTGGGGTTGGCCGAAAAAAAAAAAAAAATTGTTTTTGGACCAATCTGCCAGTGACACCTCACTGGGTGTCACTGGGTGTCACCCTTTACTGGGTGTAGCAATCTTTTTCCTATATATATATATTGTTTTTAATAAAATATTAAAGTAAAAATCAATGTGAAAAATATCTGTAAAATTTGTACAAACTAGCATTACATATATCTAATAATATAAATTAATATTATATATTATATAAACAGTTAATAATTATTTAAAATTATTCATCAATTAGCTAACATGTTAAAATAGTCCAAATCACAATTTAATTATAAATAATAAATTTACCAATATTCACTGTCCACAATTTAATAATACAATAATATTTAAGAGTTCTAATTTAAAAACTTAAATAGTAAGTCCTGTTGGAAATGGTTATAAAATTCTGGGTAAAACTAAAATTTTTTCCTAAGTTTGGTCTAATTTTTAGGTGGGCCTCGTGCATCGATTTACACGGGTCAAAGTGGTAACGCGTTCTATGCCGCGTCGTGATTCACGTGGTATATTTGGTTGCGTAAAACCATTACCGAGTGAATAGGAAATTGAAGCCAAAGTGTGCTCCATGGAAATGGAGTTTTGGTGAAAATTCCTTATTGCTTGAATAAGGCTTGTCCCACATTGATTTGGTGGGAGATTTTGAAAGGGTTTATAAGGCTTGGGTTTGGTACTTGGGGTGTGCCCTAAGGGGTACCCAAGTGTTTTAGAGAGAGAGGTTATGGGCAAAATGAGCTAGACCCATTGGACTTAAAAATCACCACACGCGCGCGCGCCGCCGCCGCCGTCCGTCCGGTCCAAACAGGACCCTTCCCGTTTTCGAACAGAATTAAACTGGT
This sequence comes from Camellia lanceoleosa, assembly GCA_025200525.1. Lineage (NCBI taxonomy): Eukaryota > Viridiplantae > Streptophyta > Magnoliopsida > Ericales > Theaceae > Camellia > Camellia lanceoleosa. Next base: position 21,802,837 of record CM045766.1, on the reverse strand, counting down.
TTGGCATTTTGGTTCATCCAAACAGGGCCCTTCCCGTTTTTATCTGTTTGAATAGTTAACCAACAGATTCAAATCTGTTGAAATTCAAACCCAACAGGTTTCATACCTGTTCAATTCAAATCCTACAGCCACCTTAACATCTATAAATAGACCAGCCTCCCATTTGGATTAATACACCAATTTTCGTATTCCATCTGTGCTTTAAATCTCTGCCATATTGCTGCATTTTATTTCTAAAAGAAAGAGTGTAAACACTTAGTGTGTTCGACGAACAATTAAATTGTAGTGCTGCATTTAATTGTTGATAAGATCATTTCATCCTGGGAGATAGACGTCCAAATTTTGAAAGCACCTTGGAGAGGACGAATCTGTCTTAAGGACACAGTGTTAAACACTGGACTTGATCAGAAGAATTATTCAAAGAAATTAACCAAGTAAGTTGCTTAATTTTATTCTGTTTTTAATTTGTTTATTTAATCAGATTTTAATTTTGTTTTTTTTTGTAACAAAATAAAATATGTTATTTATTTATTTATTTTTATTTCGAGTTTGATTTTTGTAATCAAACATATTCTCTCCTTTTTCTTTTTATTTCTTTATATTCTGATTGTTGTTTAGTACACAACAGAATTTAATTTATTTAAATACAGTGAAGATTGTCCAACAATCTTAAGACAGAATCCTTTTTGGTATCTTCATTGTATTTAATTTTCTGTTTTTCAAAGTAATATTCTGGTTGGAAAAACAAATAGTGATTTATGCTATTTGACAGATAGTAGTAATATACTGTCTCTTTTCTTTGACAACTAGTAGTACGATACTGGTGTCATTAACAATTTCAGAATATTATTTGGTATTACAGAAAATTATTTTGGTATTTTATTATTCATGTTTTAGTAACAAGAAAAATAAAATTATTTTGTGTTATATTTTATTTTCTGGTTTTAGTAACTGGAAAATTAATTTGTGTTTTAATTTTTTCTGATTTTTGTAATCAGAGATTATGGCTACTACAACTGAAACTGCATCTGGTAGTGGTACTCCTGTTGTTACACCAACATCGGTCCCTATTCAGAACCATGTTCATGTACCAATCAATCATGGAGAAAAACCGGAAAAATTTAATCTGCAGAGTTTAAGAGATGGCGGCGAAGATCTTTGTTCTATCTTACAACTCTTAATTTGGCCCGGTTTCTCCATGAAGAGGCTCCAGCACTGAAAGAGAGTGAAAGTGATCGGCAAGTTGTTGCCGCTGTAGATGCTTGGAAACATTCAGATTTCTTATGCATAAACTACATCCTCAATGGCCTTGACAACATGTTGTATAATGTATACAATCCTCTGAAGTCAGCAAAAGAATTATGGGATTCTTTGGAGAAGAAATACAAAACAGAAGATGCCGGCACGAAGAAATTTGTCGTCGGTAAATTTCTAGATTTTGTAATGGTCGACTCCCAAACGGTAATATCTCAAGTTCAAAATTTTCAGATAATTTTGCATGATATTCATTCAGAAGGTATGTCTCTTAGCGAATCTTTCCAAGTCATTTGCTTTGGTGGAAAAAGTTACCACCGGCTTGGAAAGATTTTAAAATTATTTAAAACATAAGCATAAAGAGATGACCATGGATGAGTTAATTGTAAGATTAAGAATTGAGGAAGATAAGAAAGGTGACAAGAGGCATGGGAAAAATCCCATTGAGTCCAAGGCTAATGTGGTTGAACAAGTTCAAAAACCACATAACAAAAAGAGGAAGTTCTTGGAGATGGTCCTAAACAAGGCAACAACAATGGCAAGAAGTTCAAAGGAAAATGCTATAAGCTGGCAAGGCGGACATCGAGCTTACATTTGCCGCCGCCCTAAGAAGGATCATGGAAGTACAAGCAAGAAGACCACCAATCAAGCCAATGTGAGAATTAGATTACATCTCGGACGGAGTGAATGACATCAACCTCTCTGCTGTGGTGTGCAGGCTAACTTGGTTGGAAATCCCAAAGAATGGTGGGTTGACCTTTGGAGCAACTCGTCACATATGCGGACAAGAAGATGTTCACTACCTACAATGAGGCCGCAAATGGTGAGCAACTTTTATGGGAAATTCTTCTACTTCTCGTGGATGGACAAGGAAAAGTGATCTTGAAGATGACATCGGAAAAAAAGAACCCTCAACAACGTTCTGCATGTACGATATCCAGGAAGAATTTGGTTTACGGTTCTTTGTTAAGTAAAAATGGTTTTAGGCTTGTTTTTAGTCGATAAGTTTGTATTAACAAAAGAGTGGTATGTATGTTGGTAAGGGATACATGAGTGATGGTCTCTTTAAACTTAATGTAATGAGTTGTACCAAAAGTTGCTATGAATAAGAATAACTGATCTTTTGCTTATATTCTTGAGTCAAATTTTTGGCCTGGTAGATTAGGACATGTAAATTTTGATGCTTTGCGTAGATTAATTGGTTTGGATTATATAACAAAGTTTGAAATTAATCCTTATCATAAATGTGAAGTTTGTGTAGAAGCAAAATTAACTAAGGCTCCATTTAAATGGGTTGAAAGGAAAAGCGAACCTCTAGAATTAATTCATCTTGATGTATGTGATCTAAAATTTATTCAAACTAGAGGAGGCAAAAAGTATTTCATAACATTTATCGATGATTGCACAAGATATTGTTATGTTTATTTACTTAAGTAAAGATGAAGCCTTAGAAATGTTTAAACTCTACAAAAGCGAAGTTGAAAATCAACTTGGTAAAACCATTAAAATGGTTAGAAGTGATAGGGTGGTGAATATGATGCACCATTAAATGAATTTTATTGCACAACATGGCATTATTCACCAAACTCTGACTTATTCTCCTGACAAAATGGAATTCTTTGAAAGGAAGAATAGAACTCTAAAAGAAATGATGAATGCCATGTTACTAAGTTCAGGCTTACCACAGAACTTGTGGGGGGAAGCAATATTGTCAGCTAATTATGTTCTTAATGGAATACCCCACAAGAAAACTAAAAGCATTCCTTATGAATTGTGGAAAGGTCGACCACCTTCCTACAAATACTTGAAAGTGTGGGGGTGTTTGGCAAAAGTTGAAGTTCCTGTTCCTAAAAAGACTAAGATTGGACCAAAAAGCATGGGATTGTGTGTTTATTGGTTATGCTCGAGAATAGTAGTGCATATCGGTTTCGACTTATAAATCGAAATACGATATAAATGTGAACACTATTATAGAGTCAAGGAATCTTGTGTTTTTGAACATGTCTTTCCTTATAAGAAAGGACAGAATTAAGTTCACAGAAAGAACTTATGATTGTACACAAAGTCAAGAGACTAATAACAATCAAGCACAAGAGACTAGTAATGGTCTCAACCAGCGATTTAACTCTTGATGAACCAAGAAGAAGTAAGAGGCGAGAACATCAAAATCCTTTGGTCAGTTTTACGACATACTTGTTAGAAAATGAACCTCAAAGCTTTAAAGGCAATAGCGAGTCTGAAGCACCTTTGTGGAAAGAGGATTAATAATGAAATTGAATCCATTATGCAAAATCATACTTGGGAATTGGTGGATCTTCCACTGGGTTCTAAACCTCTTGGATATAAATGGATATTCAAGAGAAAAAAATAAGCAGATGGTTCAATTGACAAGTATAAAAGCAAGACTTGTAGTTAAAGGTTCTGAGACAAAAGGAAGGTCTGGATTATTTTGACACATATTCCTGTGACAAGAATAACATCCATTCGCATGCTTATTGCTATAGCAGCGTTGTTTAATTTAGAAATACATCAAATGGATGTTAAGACAGCTTTCTTAAACGGTGATCTAAATGAAGAGATCTATATGGAACAACCCGAAGGGTTTGTAGTATCAGGGCAAGAAAAGAAAGTTTGTCGACTTGTAAAATCTCTTTATGGATTAAAACAAGCACCTAAGCAATGGCATGAAAAATTTGACCATGCAATGCTTACTAATGGGTTTAAGATAAACGAATGTGACAAATGTGTCTATGTTAAAAACACTGACCAAGGATATGTCATAGTTTGTCTTTATGTGGATGACATGCTTATCATTGGAAGCAGTCAACACATGATCAAATCAACTAAGCAAATGTTTAACAAAAGATTTGATATGAAATATATGGAGGTCGCAGATGTTATATTAGGAATGAAAATAACTAAAACATCTGACGGATATGCATTATCTCAATCTCATTATATTGAGAAAATTCTTAATAAATTTATCAAGGATGATTTGAATTTAGCAAGGACACCTGTAGACATCAGTTTTTATTTATCGAAAAATAAAGGTGATGCAGTGTCTCAGTTAAAATACTCCCAAATCATTGGAAGCCTAATGTACCTAATGAATTGTACTCGTCCTGATATAGCTTATGCTATCAGTAAATTGAGTAGGTACACTAGTAACCGGAGAAGACCATTGGAAAGCGATCATTCGAGTTCTTAGATATCTAAGATTTACTCGTGATCATAGTTTGAACTTTACTCGATATCCAAAGATTACTCGAAGGTTATTGTGATGCCAATTGGATATCGGATACTAAAGATTCAAAATCCACTAGTGGATATGTCTTTACTCTAGGAAGCTATTCTTTGTTTCTTGAAATCCGAAACAAACTTGCATCGCACGATCTACAATGGAATCGAGTTCATTGCTTTAGACAAAGCATGTGAAGAAGCGAGAATGGCCGTCACTTCTTAGAAGATATTCAATGTGGCCAAAACACATGCCTATTTGCATTCATTGTGATAGTCAATGCAATAGGCGAGACGCGAATCATATGAATAACGGTAAGTCACGACATATTAAATGTCGACATAATATCGTTAGGCAGTTGTTGTTAAACGGAATAATCTCAATAGATTATATAAAATCTAAAGAGAATATTGCGGATCCATTTACAAAAGGTTTGACAAAAGAGTTAGTGTATAGTTCATCGAAGGGAATGGGATTAAAGCCTATTACATAAGAGTCGTCATAATGGTAACCCTACTTATATGGTGGAGATCCCAAGAACTAAGTTCAAAGGGACAACTAAGTTATGTATGGCTCGCGAGAAATCACCAAGGGATTAAAATTCCTACTCATTCCTATGGTGAGAGTGATATCGAACATATGTTGTCTGCGGGGCATAAGGATAAGCTTTGCTTTTAATGATTACTTATATCTTGATTAAGGCATAAAATCAAGGCAGTATAAGAAGATACTCACAATAAGAATCACCTATATGAGTGTTGAGCTGGGGCGGTTCTATGAGAATGAAAGAGGCTACATTCTCTAGAAACACTCATGAAAACCGAGGCGTTCAAGGCCAAAATGAACACAACGGTGAGAACTACGATGTGTTAGAAAATATTTTGTGTGAAATCTATTGTCTTGGCTTATACAAGCAATTTGAACAATTCAAGGCATCGCGTCCATTGGTTAGCCATGAAGTCCGATAGGTTATCACTAGGGAAGGTTCAAGTAGAAAACTACCTATCTGATGCAAGATATTTTCGACTTATACTCTTTCGTTAAGTGCATATTGTTGCATTTCCGTTGTCATCAAATTCCATTCATGTGGGAGATTGTTGGAAATGGTTATAAAATTAGGTAAAACGAATTTTTCCTAAGTTGGTCTAATTTTTAGGTGGGCCCGTGCATCGATTTACACGGGTCAAAGTGGTAACGCGTTCTATCTTGGCGTCGTGATTCACGTGGTATATTTGGTTGCGTAAAACCATTACCAGTGAATAGGAAATTGAAGCCAAAGTGTGCTCCATGGAAATGGAGTTTTGGTGAAAATTCCTTGCTTGAATAAGGCTTGTCCACATTAATTTGGTGGGAGGTTTTGAAAAGGTTTATAAGGCTTGGGTTTGGTACTTGGGGTGTGCCCCAAGGGGTACCAAGTGTTTTAGAGGAGAGGTTATGGGCAAAATGGGCTAGACCCATTGGACTCAAAAATCACCATCTTGTGCCGCCTGTCCCGTCCTGGTCGTAATTGGTCTGGGCTTCAGGCTTGGTGCCAAGTGCGTGGTGTGTGTGTGTGGTTGGGTTTGTTATTTAATACTAATCTTTTGGGCCAAAAACATTTGAATTTAATTCAAATAAAGCTGTTTTGGATTTTCTGCTCATCCAAACAGGGGCCCCTGATTTTCGACAATTAAACTGGTTTTGGCATTTTGGTTCATCCAAACAGGCCTCTTCCGTTTTATCTCTGTTTGAATAGTTAACCAACAGATTCAAATATGTTGAAATTCAAACCCAAAGTTTCATACATTCAATTCAAATCCTGACCACCTTAACATCTATAAATAGACCAGCCTCCCATTTGGATTAATACACCAAATTTCGTATTCCATCTCGTGCTTTAAATCTACGCCATATTGTCAGATTTTATTTACGAAAGAAAGAGTGTAAACACTTAGTGTGTTGACGAACAATTAAATTGTAGTCTTGCATTTAATTGTTGATAAGATCATTTCATCCTGGGAGATAGACGTCCAAATTCTGAAAGCACCTTGGAGAGGACGAATCTGTCTTAAGGACACAGTGTTAAACACTGGACTTGATCAGAAGAATTATTCAAAGAAATTAACCAAGTAAGTTGCTTAATTTTATTCTGTTTTTAATTTGTTTATTTAATCAGATTTTAATTTTGTTTTTTTTGTAACAAAATAAAATATGTTATTTATTTATTTATTTTTATTTCGAGTTTGATTTTTGTAATCAAACATATTTTCTCCTTTTTCTTTTTATTTCTTTATATTCTGATTGTTATTTAGTACACAACAGAATTTAATTTATTTAAATACAGTGAAGATTGTCCAATAAGTCCTATATAATGATATGATATTTTTACTTAAATTTTCATTTTTATTTTTTCTTTTTTGTTTAACACCTCAATAGAGTTCATAGGAAAGATCTATTTGAGTCTCTATCACTGCCCTTAATAATATTCTCAAACCGCAGCAACGTCCACCCTAGGCCTAGGTTCAACTCTCAATTTGCAAGTCCCGACCAACCTCAATCTAATGGGTTAGCCATGTAGGCTTGGTCCGAATAAATATGCACTTACACAATCATAGGCTTATTATTGATCGATGGAATCCTACTGTCAGACATAATAAATTATATCATTGCAATTGGTAAAACGTTTAAATATATATATATATATATATATATGTTTGTTAAACTTTTCTTCTGTCAAAAAAGAAAAAAAAAAAAAAAAAAAAGTAAATTATATTGATACTTTCTGAAATTTGATCCAATTATATTCCATTTCTTAACGTTTGAAAAATTATATTGTTACCTCTGTGGTTAATAGTCTTATTTCACAACTGTCCTAATTATATAAAAGACAACAATTCTTAATACAAAAATAGAGGAAATTATATTGAAAAAAAAAAAAATAAAGCAAAGGAAAGGGGAAAAAAAAAAAAACAGACAGAGTAAAGCAAAGTAAAAAAAGAGAGAGTTTATGACTTTAATATTTTCATATCGTCTAAATAATTAGAATGACAAGAAAGTGAGTATAATTTCTCAAACGTCCGTGAGTGATATATATTAAACTCAAATCTCAGAGATTTGTAATTTAGCCAAAAAAGAAATCCAAAAACACATTTTTTGATACTGTTATATTAATTTAACTGCATCTCATTTTTTAATAAGGAATATCTATATGCCAATCACAATATTATTTTAAAAAGGACGTCCTATTAATAAATCATTAAAAATCTTATCCATAAATAATTATTTTGTGTTTCATTTTGAATTTAATTTTAATATTCGCAGCAAAATTTTATAATGAGTTTACAACCAGAAAATTTATACACAAAAATTATAAATGAAAAATAGGCATCCATTCATTTTAAATAAAAAAATTATTAAAATAATTTTTACTTTTCAAAATTCTAGCATTACATTATGAAAAATGCTTGGGAGGACTAATTAGTACTCCCACTAATTAGGTGGCAGTGGGTCCCGCCAGAAATGATGTGATGTTTTGGTCTTTGAGTTGTATTTTTTTTTTTTTCTATTTTTTTAATGCATTAGTGCTATTAGTGGTGGTATTTTTAGTGGGATGAATCATTATTGTTACATTATTTTCAAATCATTTTGTTTGTATAATTATTGAACAATAATGTTACAGACTCGGACATAAAAACTCAAAAAATTATCTAAAATTTTATATCAATAACTCAAATTCATTTTATATACGATTTTCACACATCATCACAATATATATCTATTTCTGAGGAAATTTCCAGTCCCAAATACTGGTCCCTATCGTTTTTAATTATTGAAACATTGCGTGTGGTAATCTAAGTCCTCAATCCCACACCTACATCTTCAAACTCAATTTAAAAGCACGCACATCCCCACCCTTACATTCACCATACACTTCTGAGTTCTGAGTCCTCCACAAGAACTCACAAAAACGAAAACAAAAACAAAAACAAACATGACCCCATATTTCATTCTCTCCTTGTTCCTCCACCACCTAGCATTCCTCTTAGCCGGACCATTGTGCCGGAATCTGACCCACGCCGCCACCGGAGGAGGCCGGTGGACCCTCCTCAAACCCAACATTGGCATAACCGCCATGCACATGCAGCTTCTCCCCAACGACCGTGTCGTAATCTTCGACCGCACCGACTTCGGCCCCTCCAACATCTCTCTCCCCAACCACAAATGCCGACTCGACCCCCACGACATCGTTTTGAAATCCGACTGCACTGCCCATTCCATCGAATACGACGTCGTCTCCAACTCCCTCCGCCCTCTCACCGTCCTCACCGACGTCTGGTGCTCCTCCGGCTCTCTCTCCCCTGACGGCCGTCTGATTCAGACTGGCGGTTTCAACGACGGTGATCGTGCTGTCAGAGTTTTCAAGCCCTGTAATGGTTTTGATTGTGATTGGCAAGAAATCAAATATGGGTTGAATGCGGAAAGATGGTATGCCACCAATCATATATTGCCGGACGGTCGACAAATCATTGTCGGTGGTCGCCGGCAATTTAACTACGAGTTTTATCCGAAGACCGGCTCGACTAATCGAGCTTACAGTTTACCCATTTTAGTAGAGACTAATGAGCCCAAAATTGAGAACAACTTGTACCCATTTGTGTTTCTTAACGTTGATGGGAATTTGTTTATTTTTGCCAATAATCGTGCGGTACTGTTCGATTATTCGAAGGGTATTGTCGTCAAGACATACCCGAATATGCCAGATGGCAATCCTCGGAGTTATCCGAGCACCGGTTCGGCAGTTTTGCTGCCATTGAAGAACTTGCAAGGACGAGCAATTCAAGCTGAAGTGTTGGTTTGTGGAGGTGCACCAAAAGGATCCTACACCAGCGCTCGAATGGGTCAATTTGTCGGAGCCTTGAAAACATGCGGGCGGATCAAAATAACCGACCCATCTCCCCAGTGGGTTATGGAGACTATGCCTCTGGCTCGGGTCATGGGTGACATGGTATTGCTTCCAAATGGTGATGTTTTGATTATTAATGGTGGGTCGGCAGGGACGGCTGGATGGGAATATGGTAGGAACCCGGTTTTAAATCCAGTTGTTTACCATCCCGATATGACAATTGGGTCGAGATTTGATGTCCAAAACCCGAGCACTGTACCCCGGATGTATCATTCCTCGGCAATTTTGCTTCGTGACGGTCGAGTTCTTGTTGGTGGTAGTAATCCTCATGTTACTTACAAATTTAAAGGGGTCCTTTTTCCCACTGAATTAAGATTGGAAGCTTTTTCGCCATCGTATTTGGATCCAGGATCCATTAAATTGCGTCCAAAGATTATTTCACCTGCTTCTCAAGTCAAGTTTGGGTATGGTCAACAGATTACGATCACTACTAAAAACAGGGCCTTTTGAGTCGGTAGAGTGCCGTCGCAAATAGTACATTTGCCGACACAAAAACGTTTTTTATGACGGCGTTCGACCAAGAACTCAAGGGTCGAAATTGGTGGGGTCGAATGTTTTTGAGTCAATCACGACGCATAAGGTTTTATTTTTGTGACTAAGATCGTCGACTCAAAAAGTGGTTCAATGTTTTAAGAAATTTAACCCATATTTTTCTTATAGCGCCTCCTCCCAAGTTTCAACCCACAACCATTTGGAAGCTTTGACCGGACCCAAACTCGCCACTCTAAATCCACTTCACCACTCTACCTCTTTCTTATTAATTGACATATTTATTATTTATAGTATATACACTCAATATTAATATAAAAGTATATCTATAAATATATATATACATATAATTATAATTTCATTATTATGATATTCAAAAAATTATCTTGATATACAAATAAATAAAAGCGAGAATGCTTAATTACATGTATCGCACAAATTAAATTTATTTTTTATTTTTATTTTTATTTTTTATCGATCGATTGATGTCTTAATATTAATTTATATTTAATTTTTATTTAACATTAAATTATTTATTATCATTAAATTATTTTTATTTAACATTAAATTATTTAATTTAAATTTTTATGCCTATATTAAATTATTTATTTAACATTAAATTATTTTTTATTTAATCTTTTATTTATTTAACATTAAATTATTTATTTAACATTAAATTTTTATGCCTATATTAAATTATTTATTTAACATTAAATTATTTATTTAACATTAAATTATTTTTATGTCTTAATATTAAATTATTTATTTAACATTAAATTATTTTTATGTAACATTAAATTATTTAATTTAAATTTTTTATGCCTATATACACTATTTTCTTCTTAATCCAATCACAACATATTTATATTTAATCTTTTAAATAAATTTTGTATAATTCTATTTCTACATATTTTTATTATCCAAATAAAAATAAAAATAAAAATAAAATAAAATAATTAGAATCACTTTTAGTTTTATATTACTAATTCTCTTTTAATTTAACTATTATTTTTAATATCGAAATGAGTATTAAATATAATATATTTATTAAATATAATCAAGTAAATATATATATCTTGGTTATAAAATATATTTTTGCTACGGCATCTCTGCGACACAAAAGATGTAATTTTTTATGCGGCACAAATTTGCCGACTCAAAAGGTATATACCGACGCAAAAAGTCTATCTTTTGAGTCGGTAAATACTACCGACTCAAATAATGCTATCAAATATTAGTTTTTTGTGTCGGCCAACGGTGCCGACTCAAAAGGTATGGTATTTGCGTCGGTAACTCTGTGCCGTCTCAAAAAGACTACCTTTTGCGACGGTAAAATTTGCCGACTCAAAAAAACCGACTCAAAAAGCCTTATTTTTAGTAGTGGATTCAGTTTACGGTAACTGATACTATAAATGAAAATTTGGTCACCGTAACCATGGTTGCACCATCATTTAACACACATTCATTTTCCATGAACCAAAGATTATTGGTGCTTGGTGGCGGAAATGTGAAAATTATTGGAAAATCCACATATCAAATTGGGGTGGTGACACCGGGTTCGGGTAAACTTGCCCCATCCGGATACTATCTTTTATTTGTGGTCCATCAACAAATACCCAGTGATGGCATTTGGGTCCATATACAGTGAAACTTCTCTTTCTTTCAAAATTAGTGTTGAATTTGTAGGGTGCGTTTGGTAACGTTTACGTTTTCAGTTTATATTTACAAAAATTTTATAAACTGGTTTTTGTTTATTTTTTGTTTATTTTTAGAAAAACATAAACTACAAACGCGTTTGGTAATTGACAAAATGTTTAAAAAAATTAAAAACATAAAAAAGAGTGAGAAATGACAAGTGGCGGCGGAAGACGGTAGTAGAAAGTGGTGACGGTGGGTGGTGGATAGCTGGTGGTGGTTGGTGGTGGCGAGTGGGTAGTGGTGGTGGTGGTGGTGGTGGCGGGCGGTGGCGACGGTGGTGGGCGGTGGTGGTGGTGGCGGCGGTGGCAAGCAGAAGCGGTGGCAAGGCGGTGGTGATGGTGGTGGTGGGTGGTGGCGCGGTGGCGGGCGAGGTGGTGGCGGTGGTGGCGGGTGGTGGTGGCGCGGTGGTGGCGGTAAGCGGTGGTGGTGGTGGTGGTGGCGCGGTGGCGCGGTGGCGAGTGGTGAAGTGGTAGGGTGGTGGGTGGAAAGTGGTGGTGATGGCGGTGGTGGTAGATGGGTGGTGAGTGAAGAGTGGTGGAAAATGGTGGTAGGTGGTGGCTAATGTTGGGTGGTAAAAAAAAAAAAACTGAAAACTCAAAATGGAAACACATTTTTTGTGTTTTCATTTTTTAACCAAATTTATAAACTGAGACCACTGATTTATAAATCAAAAAGTTTACCAAACAAGTTTTTATTTGAGTTTTTAAAATTTTTGTAAATATAAACAGAAAACTGAAAACGTAAGTGTTACCAAACGGCACCGTAGTATATAAAATATTTCCACTTTTTTTTTTTCAAAGATCAAAACATAGTAAAAGTAGGTTGTTTGACAAATTTTTTTTTTTTTTTCTTGCAAGGATGGTTATGATGTCATCAAAATTGTATTTACAAGATTAAATAAAAAAGCTGGATCTTCATGTTATGAATTGTACTTTACATGGATAATTCTTCCATGACATTAATTAATAAAAGATGGTTGTTATTTATTAGTGGAATGTTTTTATCAATTTTTTTTATTATCTATGTAATTTTTCATGTCATGTATTATAATGATTTCTATTGTTTTCTTTAAATATAACAAGTCAAAGCCTACAAATATAAATAATATTTATTTTATAAAAATATATGAAATATGATGATAAAATATATCTAGTAACTAATGTCATTTCAATGAAATATGAGTACCTTTTATGTCAATTGGACAAGTACTCGGCAACGTTTCGTATCATCCATAGCCTATTATTGACTTTTAGTAATAATCATTCAAGAGGAAAATGTTTTGGTGTTGTTATGGATTCCATATAAAAATGATAAAGATTCAAAAATAATATTCACAAATTTATTTTAAAAATAAGTATGGGTGAAGATTGAACTTGATGATGTGAGTTCCCTTATAAACAATGAATTTCATCCACACAATTCAAATTTTGAGCCCTTTCCCTTTTTTTTTTTTTTTTTTTTTTGTGAATTCGTAGAATTGTTATTGTTCCATAAAATTTTTTGGATTGTTTTTGTCAAAAAGTATATGAGATGTTATGATATATGCATCATATTAACATGTACTTTCTAATAAAATTCTTGAACATTTATACACATTAAAAAAGCTTGTATACATGTAAAAGATTTTTCTATTTATTAACATTATACCTGTTTGATTACATCAATTTGGTTTTTTTTTTTTTTTTCCTTCATTGATGCCAATCAAAAAGAAAATCACTTATAATTAAACCAAAAAAAAAAGGGGGGGCTTTTTCAACCAAATTTTTGTTCAAAATCATCAGAGGTGGCAACATTTCATTAGATAATAATGAGTCTTCGCTTTATCACAATCCAATGACAATACAACATCTCAATTACATCCACACAAAAATTCGACCTACCAATGATTATTGTAACGCCCCAATTTTCATGTTCAAATAGTAACACAATAGTCATGATCCTTTAAAGTAAAATTAATAATAAATCCTCATACTTGCATTACATGATGTAAATATTCTTCATGCGATAATACAATTAATTAAACAACAAATACCCTTAAGGGTTTACAAGTTTCTAAGGTTTGAGTCTAGTTATACAAAACGGTTATTCAAACCCACACATACAAAGCCCCTGGCTTACAATCAGATTCATAGCAAATGAGCACATTATACTCTCTGCACACACCTCCACGTCTTCAGTTGGGCAGAATCACCACATCTTTTCCTGCACAAGAATCCCGTAGGGTGAGCATAAAGCCCAGTAAGAAATCCTTAACTAAGTATATACGTTTTATACAATTCTCAAGAGATGAATGCACATGCCATGCCATGCCTTTAAAAATAAAACACATCTTCATCTTTTGAAAACCATCATACTCAATGATATTATGCAACTTCAACTGTTCAAAATTTATCAATTTAGTTCAAGGGGCGGTAAATACAACTTTGGTAATCTCTAGGTCGGTGTCTGCAAGTAGACTATACAAGTACTACCAATTTGTCATTTTTACCAGCATTGACTAGAAGGCTCGACACCTATAATTTGTCATTTTTACCAATATTAACTAGAAGGCTTGACACCTATAATTTCATCTATACCACCTGTCAAGACTTACCACCGTATTTACCCCAAAACTAATTCATGAAAACTTGTTTTTTAGCATTCTTTTCTTAATGCAAAGTTTTCAAATCGAATTTCAAAGCTCTTCATTATCAATGAATTGATATGCTAATGTATCAATTTATGCAATGCAACATTTTATCCATTTTTCATTCTTCCACACAATATTTCCATTGTGATCAAAATTTTCATTTCTCCTTTCGCTACAATTTCACAAAATGAATAAATACATTTATTTCAATTCATCCAAGGGATGGCATAACTCTCACATTTCAAGCCATCTCAACAATTTCCCATATTCCATGAAAATACCATTTATATAAATATAAATAAGAAATTTTCATACATCCATTTATTTTGGACATACAAAATAAATATGACATCATCGTCCATCATTTCTCAACATTTTTTAAAAACTCTTATTTTGTAGGTTTTCTTACCAAACAATTCATCTCTAAAACATTTGAAGAAATCTCACCAAAAACATCTTTCTTTAATTAACATAGTTCAAAACCCCCAATTTCTATCTCAAAGGATCAAATAGTAAACCCACTTTCAAAATCACTCTTTTTCTTGAATCAACAATTAATTTTCAAAATAAATCAAAGGATGATTTTGAAAATCATTTAGATCTTGCAAAAACATATATATAACTCAAAGAAAATCCCTACCTTAAGTTTTGAAGAAAGATTGAAATGAAACCCCAAAATTTACGGTGTCGAAACTCGATCTCCACTGCACAACACGAAGCCCTCGAGGAGATAACCAACTTTGGTAAAGAACTTAGGCTAAAATCCCAATGGATTTGAAGAAATCAAAGAGAGATGGTAGCTTCTGGAGAGAGAATTTGCAGATTTAGGGTTTTTGAGTGAAGAGGAGATCAAAAATGAAGCAAAACGGCGCTTCTGGAAACTGATATACATCAGGCTTGCTCGAGCGAAGGAGTTCTCGCTCGAGCGACCATACACAAAAAGGTCACCTCGCTCGAGCTCAAGAAGCATTGCTTGAGTGTAGAATGCAAAGCTTCAGGTTTGCCGTCAACGTTGACTCATGCTTGAGCGCAAGAAGTCTCGCTCGAGCAAATAAACAATTTCACAAGGCTCGCTCGAGCACAAGAAGTCTCGCTCGAGCGAAGAACAGATTACACAAGGCTCGCTCGAGCGCAAGAAGCCTCGCTCGAGCGAAGAAGCCAAAATCTGGACAACAACATTCTAGGCCAACTAACAACCAACCTGTTCCAAATACACCCAACATAATCCAAAATTCAAATACAAAGAGTTAAAAGAAGGAAACAAGACATAGACAACAGTATACAATCACAGAATCGAGTCCGAAACACAACGAAAGTTGGGGTAAAAACATGGGTCGCTATTACTATCCTATGAGAAAATTGAGAGATTTACGTGTAGGTTCTAATGTGTGGACTTATTATCCAATAGACCATATAATAATTAATAGCGTTTTTCATAAAACACTATTAAAAAGAAGTTACTAATTGTTAATTTCAACGATAGTCTGAAAATTTTGTCACAAAAAATGACATTAATTATAAGTTTTAGCGACGATTTAAAAAAAAATTGTCACAAAAAATCATCACTAATTTTTGACTGTCAGCGATAATTTGAAAAATTCCTCCAAAAAAAGTCACTAGTTGTAAATTTTAGTGACAATTTATAAAAAAACATGACAAAAAAGTCACTAATTGTTAATTTTTAACGACATATATAAAAAATTGTTATAAAAAATTATTTTTAGCGACAATTTTATTAGGACTTATTTTTAGTAGGACTTGATGAGAATTAAGTCTAACTATTAAGACCTATTTATAGTTTGCCCAAGAAAATTTGGCTTAGATGCCGTTTAGAAGCTTGCAAGGTTAAACTTCTTTCAAGTTTACATCTCAACTTGAAGGGCCTTATCATGAGTCCTATTTTGATCATATGAACCGTTCATATTGTAAGACCCTCCGTATATTTCATCCATAAAAAAGTTGAGTTGATACGATAATAGTATATTTTTTATTTTATCGTATTTTTCTTTAAAAAATTTGATGATCTATTTTCAAAATATATTTATCGTCTATTTTTTTAGAGATATACATCGATAAAATGAAAAAGTTACAATTATCGAATCGAGTTAATTTTTTTCATGATAGATATATATTAAGACCTTTACAAAATGAATGGTTCGAATAATTGAATTGGGACCTATGATAGGCTTTTACAGACATCTCAAATTCTCTTAAATTAAAATGTAAATATGAGAGAAATCTAATTTTTAATGTAACTAGCATGTGAAAGACACAATTTCACATCAAATACATTGTATATGCAACAAAATACTCATTTTGAAGATGTAAAAAGAATTTAATCTAACAATATCAAGTAAATTTATAACGATAACTTATTTTTGTCATGCCCGGTATCAAATAATAGTTATTGGTTTTTATAAATGAATGTGAACTAAGGCCATGTTTGTTTTGGGTTATAGGGAACAAAATTGAATTAGGATAGATGTGAAATTTATTAAAATTGTTTTTATTTGTAAAATTGAGAAGGGTGTAGACACCCCATTTTTGACCGTCCTCAAGACTTAGACGTCACCGCTTGAACACTCGGTGATTATCCATGTTTGTGTTCGTTTGGAGTTCCCGGAGTTCTCGGCTACGCGCCTTGTCTCAGGATCCCCGAACTCGACCGTTTTGTGTCTGGTTTTGCACCAAACACTTGTGTTTTGCCTTGGAGGGGCAGGGAATGCCTTGTGAGGCATCCCCACACACCACCGGCAGTGGCTAGAGGCCACCGGCTGGTTTTTGTTGCCACCGGCAATGTATATTGCCGGTCGGCACTCTTTGTTGCCGATCGGCAGTCATTTTTGTCAAAATGACATTTTTGGCCAGCCGACTACTGTTCATCTGCTTTTTCAGATATTTTAGGACAGCTGTTTGGCATTTTGTTTCCCTCCATACACGTGTATGGAGGGATGCTCTTCTTGTTAGCTTTCTTGACAAGCTTTACAAGATTGGTTGCCTATAAGAGGAGCCCTCCTCTCTTGGCATTAGGGTTAGCCATTTTTGAGCAAAAAAAAAAACCAGAGCTTCTATATCTATATATCTGTGTTATACCTTCTCTCTCCTCTTGTGTGTGTGTTTTAGGGCCTAAATAGTGTGTTTTTACCTCACTTTTGCACTAATACACACACCATTACACCTTAGTTCGAGATTGAGGGACTTGGAGGGTTGTTTGTTGAGATTTTGGACTGATTTTGATCATTAGAAGGGGGCTGCACCACCTGTTCTTTAAGTGTTCTTCAAAGGTGAGCACTTTACTTTAGATTTCCCATTTTTACAACAAGTTTTTACCTATCTTGCTTTGTGTTTTGAGCTTTGTTTATAACTGAAAAAAAGTCTTATATTTTCTTGCTTTTGAACTTTCATTAAGGTCACTTTGTGGTTTGAGTGCAAACTCACTCTCTTAGGCCTTATTTTGGCCTTTTTGGTGCCTTTACTTTTGAGCTTTGTTTGCTTTGTTATTTTGGTCTTCTCACCACTGAAAACCAGTGGGTTTTTAGTGGTAAGGAAGATGGTTTGAAGTCTTGTATAGGGGAGGGACACCCCTCTCCCCTTTGTCCCTTTTTTGCCTTTGTCTTTGGCTTAAAAGGGAACATGCATGCTTGCTTGTTTTTGGCGCCATTTCAGAACTTTTTTGGGTGTTTTGGATCATCTTTTATCTCTGTCTGATGGTGTTTTGTTGGCGTCTTGCATGCTTAACATATTTGCTTAGCATTCCTCTATTTGGCATAGAAATGCATCTTGTGTTTAGGCCATGATTCTTGCATGTATTAGCTTAACTCCATGAAGATATTAGCCTCATTTTGTCATGTTTAAGGACTGTGAGCCACTGATTTTTCCATGTTTGGCATGCTTGATGTGGTTGTTGTGCATTTTGGGCTTGCAAGCCTTGAGTATTTTGGCCTCTAGCATGCTCACCTTAGTCCATCCTCATGATTTGGCATCATTTAGGATCCTATTTCAGTCCGTAAATCATGTGCGCATGCTTGCATATGTGACTTCTCTCATGCTTTGAAGGTGTCCCCTTTTATGCCTTGAAATAGGCCTTGTGCATGCTTGTATGTTTAAGGTATTTTGGGGCTGCCATATCAAAGGGTTTGGGTGTATTTTTGCATGCTAAAATTCTATTTTTACTTATCTAATACATGCCATGAATGGTCATCTTAGTAGGTAGTGGAATGCTCCACTTTGTGCCTTAGACTTGGGCCCTTTTGGTTTGCATGTTAGCATGAATCATTGTCCACCTTTTTGAGCATTTTTTGCCACTGTTTTGGGGAGGTTGGAGGTCTGCCCCTCATAGCTTGAGTCCACCATTGTGTGATTGTCTCATACTTGTTGCATGGTTGATCCATAATATGTTGTTACATGCTAGTTCTATTGCATGATTTGTCTATGTTTTCCATGTATTTACATTTTGCATGCTCTAGCACTTTGCATTTTCATATCTAGTTTACATCACATTTGGCATATTTGCATCATAGCTTCTTATTGAACTTTTGAGCCATGTTTGCATAACATGCATTGCATTACTTGGTTTGGGGTGTCAAACCAAGTGTAAGGGTTGAGAGGAGTTCATACCACAAGTGATGCAACTTGTCTCAACTCTTGGTCACTAAGGCCCTTGATCTTGACATGATAGGGACTTAGTTCTCATTTGTGTGTTGCATGCATATTGACATTGAAATGCAATCTTGGTTCCTTAGGCTATCATACACCAAGATGCATAATTGATGGCCCAAGAACCAAGGGTCATGCTCTCTTGAGTCTAACACATGATAGGGAGCATTGGCCATGCTTACATATGCTCAAAATCCCATACCATGCACTGCTTGTCTGCTGTTGCTGTCAAAACTGTCTTCTGCAGGAATTTTCTGCCAACCGGCAGTATAGAGTGCCGACTGGCACTATATGGGTGGCCGATA
Source organism: Camellia lanceoleosa (assembly GCA_025200525.1). NCBI lineage: Eukaryota > Viridiplantae > Streptophyta > Magnoliopsida > Ericales > Theaceae > Camellia > Camellia lanceoleosa. Next base: position 21,783,626 of record CM045766.1, on the reverse strand, counting down.
ACCTTCTAAGCAGTCGATGGACATTCTACATGGCCGGTGGCCATTTCATCCAGCCGATGATGATCCTCAGTGTGTAGGGAACATTTACTGAGACTTTGGAAGTTTTCCAGGGAAGTAGGACAGTAAAAACAGAGGCGACAGTGGCATGGCACGGGTTTCCCGGGCGAGTCGGATCCGAGCATGCATCATTCGCGCATCACGAGGCGGGGCTGCGGCCTTTTCCCTTGTGCATTTGATTTGTTAAGTAATTAGAAATTTTGTAATATTTTATTTATTTATTGTTCGGACTGTAATATTCATTTGGTCCCTCCGAGCGAGGGCAAATCTGTAATAAGCGTGTGTGAGTGGTATGCATGTCTTCCAACCCCACGTCTTTCTTCCCTTTTATTTACCTGCTTATGATGGTAGATTAGGACATGTTTATTTTAGCATACCTTATGCAATACATGCGTGCATCCATACATTTGTCTTACATGCACCGGGTTCGGTACATCATACAAACCGCATTGTATCTTCAAATCTAACTTGAATACGTGCACCGAATGATTGCATTTCACATGCCATTTTAGGGTTAGCCGAGCCTATCCTAATCACATTATGTATGCGATGCATTAATCATTCTAACATGAACTAGGGCATGCATGTTTGCTAACTAGTTTATTGTTTTGGCACGGAGTACGATGTAAGTATTTATATGACAGCATGATTACCATGAGGCTAAATGCTTATGTGAGAAAAACTGTTTGAATGCCTGTGGGTGGAGGTTGGATTGCTTAAGTTGGAAAAACTCGTTGAAGTTCGTGTTTTAGCCTACTTGCGAGTAGCAAATTCCGAAACGCTTTCAAAACGAACGAATATGCAATGCTTGTTTCCAAATTAGGTAATCTAGTCTATACTTGTTTGTTGTGCGCATAACATAGTAATTCTAGGCTAATAACCAGAATAAGAACGTGTAATGTTTTCAAAATCGGATATCACGGTTAGTAGAGGCCGGTCTTCGAATCGGGCGAAAGGGGGTGCTCATAGCTGACCTTCCCCGATCGTACCCAAGCTCCCGAGCCAAGACAACTTTGGTGATGACGGACATGTGGCCTTCGGCACCGAGTCAGGGTTTCCTAAATTTCCCATTTAAAAAAATATATATATTTAGGTAGCGACTCTGTATCTAGCAAAGCAGTCCATGTTTGGCACTTCTTTTCAAAATCTGTTTTTCTCAAAACGATTTGACAGAGTTGGACTCTTTGGTTCAGATTACGAACCGCAACAAACAAAAAAGGGGGAGTCCGAACTGTAGCATCGAGGTCCCTCGCGGGCTTGTTACAAAGAGGGTTCATAGTCTTAAGGGACTATTGGAGGAAGGAATTAACAAAGGCATCTGGGCCGTTGATTTTAGTCCAAAGGCCATGGGATTGGACTAATAATTCCATAGATCTCACAAAAATTGTGTTTGATTGGAACTAAAACTCTTAGGAGTAATAGTCTCTTGAGACTATTAATACCCTCCAAAGAAGGGACTAACAACCCCATGAGGATGGTGTTGAAAAAATTATTATTTTAAGCCACGTAAAAGGCATGAATAAATAAGTTGCATGCATGCAAAAAGTGACATTATGGATTTGTATACATGAACATTAAATATATTCATAGCTAAATGTAGTGATGAAATCCAATTAATATGTTTGCTTGTCAAGATATAATTACTACACAAATCAGGAACTCAAGATTTAGAGCACAAAATACAGACACAAAGCACAAAGGTGATTAGCAAACATTTGGTGTACAAGACAATTTTAATTGCTTTGCATGAAGGAAATATGAAATCTTTCTACTCAAATGTTTAGAGTATGATTCCCATATGGTACCACTAGACCTTTGCTATGGTAAACTTTTCTTATTGAAAAATAATTTGGAGCTCTAATTGAATGTCCTTAATTTATCTCTAATGATGTGGAATGGATTTCACTCATCACTTCTCATTCTTCCTCTCTCTATCTCTCTCTTTTCTACCTCATTAAAGATTAAAGGAGTTTTCTTAGGTGTGCAACTCACAAAATATATTACGGAATATATTAAAATATATTATGGAATATAGCACGACTCTTTCTTATTTTTATTTACAATGTTGTCAATTTAGTTCTTTTGGGGTGTGTAGTGATTTTAACTCCATAAAACTACTCGCTATTAAATATGAATGCATTTATTTTTGTTTAAAGAGTAGTAGGACAAACAAAAAAAATATAACTTAAATTCTAATCCATAATGATGTGGTAGTCTTATGTCGTATCATTTTTAAATAAAAATCCATCAATTTTTTGACTTAGAGTTGTTTTGACAGTGGACTAAAATAGTCAAAAAGTCAAAAAAATATTACAAAAAAATAACTATTCTCTCTATTTTTTACACATTTTTTTCGTAAAAAATTAAGAAAAGTCAACTAAATAGCCAATTTCCAAAACAATCCTTTCAAAATAATATTATCACATCATTCCACTACAAGAATTCACACTTTTAGCAACAAAAAAATTGGTCGCTAAAAGTCAATTTTTGGTCGGCAAAAGTTATCCGCGACCAATTTTTTTGGTCGCTAGTTTGGTCGCCAATTGAGGGTCATGAAGTAATTGCACCAAAATTTCGTTAGTCGGCAAAAGTTGGATTTGCCGACTAAATTTTTGGTCGCTAAATATTTAATTACATGACTAATTCATTTTGTCGCTAAAACACTTTAGTCGCGAAGTCACCTTTTGCCGACCAAATTTCTTAGTCGCCAATTGACACATTTCGCGACCAAAAATTTGGTCGCCAATTAGACATTCTCACCAAAATTAGTTTGGTCGCCAATTGTTACTTTTCATGACCAAAACTGTTGGTCGGCAAAAGTGAGTTTCCACGACCAACAATATTTTTGGTCGGCAATACATGTATTTTTTGCGTCCAAAACTCTTGGTCGGCAATTGTCATTTTTTGCCAAAAAAAATAAATTATTTGGCACGTCTAATAAATTAATTAGTCGCCAAAGCAAGAAAACAATACACTGTAATTCCTAATAATTCATTCAATCCATAATAAACCTATAATTTTAAAGCATCATTCAAATTCACTTAATCATTAACATTCGACACAATACATAATTCATTAACATTCGACACAATACAACTATTCTAAGTTTTCATTCACAAGTCGCATCCATCTAGCATAACAATTTGAAATATAACTATTTGTTATCCATGCAATGACTATCAACAAATAAAACTACTAATATTTGTTATCCATACACATCCATCCAAAAATATTTAATCCTCCCAAAAATGCTTATCTTGCCAAGTAGTCTTGTACAATTTAGCTTACTGCGAGATCATCCATCATCCATCTATACCAAAGAAAATGAGAAATAATGTTAGGTTTGTTTTTAATGAAAATATTTGAAATGGGTAATTAAATTATCAATTTCAGAGAATCGTAAGTTCAAATCAAAATTTCTAACTCATTTGCAAGTAATTAAATTATCAATTTCAGAGTATAAGCTGCTAATTACAAATTTGAAATGGGTATTAACAGATTGGACAATGTAACTCATGTTTACACAGAGAAAAGTGCAAGGTTCATATATGGTCATGGCAAACACAATCAAGCTTGACAAGCATGCATGCATATAGAAGACTACTACAATGTTGAAAACAATCTCCCTCTTACTTATGGCTTTCTCTGTTTTTTCGTTTCCTCTCTTTTCTTTTCTTGTTCTTTGCTTATGGTGTATTTCTTTCTCCTTATGTAGTTACTTCAAAGAAATGGTCTTGGAAAGTTTGTGGACCTGAGAACCGACCCTCCTAAGGGTGTTCTATGCTATGGTCCACCCGGCACCCAGAAGAAACTTTTAGCTAGAGCTGTGGCTAATAGAACTGATGTGTGTTTCATCCGTGTTATTGGAAGTGAACTTGTTAAGAAATATGTTGGGGACGGTGCCCGTCTGGTTCGTGAACTATTTTAGATGGCACGTTCCAAAAAAGCTTGTGTCGTGTTTTTTGATGAACTAGATGCCATAGGAGGTGCACGTTTTGATGATGGTGTGGGTGGAGACAATGAGGTTCAGCACACTATGCTTGAAATTTTGAATCAGCTTGATGGATTTGATGCTTGAGGGAACATCAAAGTTCTGATGGCAACAAATCGACCAGACACTCTAAACCCTTCTGTTACTAGTGGATCCGTGGTTGGTGCTATTTGATTATATAGTCCATCAAATGTATCATCATGACAGTTTGAGATTTGCAATAGCTTTGCTGTGCTAAAAAAAAAAAAAAAATTGTCTAACTTTTTATGTGCCACCACCAAGGTCGAACACAAGGATGTTCTTCTCACCACCTTTACTGTCGAATCCATAGGCAATAGTTGCAGCAGATGGTTCATTTAAAATTCTAGCAAAGATTCAACCCAAAGAATAATACTAGCATCCTTGGTAGCTTACCTTTGGGCATCATTAAAGTAGGCTGCAGGTTGCAAAAAAAAAGTAAAAGGGAGTACCACAGCATCCTTGGAAGAGTGGAGAATAATAGTAGTAATTTAGAAGAGTTCTACTCACCAACAACTGTGACAACAACATCCTTAATTGATTTTCTTCCCAAGGAATGCCTCACAGTCTCCGTTATCTTAATTCAAATCATAGCACTGACCTTCTCAGGGCTAGATACCTTGGGCTTTGCATCCTTAATCTTAACTTCGATACAAGGCTTACCATCTTTATTCACAATTTTGTGAGGAACAAGCTTCATATCCCTTTGACATTATTTTGTAATTTTAAAATTGTATTTGATTTATTTAATTTATTTTATTTGATATTTGCATTTTTTAGGAATAAGTTTATAATGTTATATTAGTTTCCTAGTTTTTGGATTATCCTATAATATCTCCTAAATATCTAAATTATGGTTATTTAAAGACATATTAATGTGTATTAATTGGGCTGTCTGGTTTGTTTTTTAATTGTGTATGTAATAAGACTTCAAGTAATCATCTAAAGAAGTCAAAAATCTAGCAAAGATTCAAATGGTAGAGAGTCCATCTAGCAAAACATTATATCATTAAATCGAGCTTCTAGCACATAAAATTTATTGGGGAAAAATTCAAAAGGGCATCTAGTATATATTTATCACAAGCTTGTCAGAAAACGATAAGAGTAGATAAAATAATGACATCAATGGTGCAATGGTCGGCAACCAAAAGAGTTTCTTGTCCCTTTTGATGAAGACAACAACAACCACGATGCAGACTACCATAACACAACAGCTCCAAGCGAAAGCAAAGAATCACTGAGCTCCAAAGAATGGCCAAAGCAGAGCAATAGCTCCAATAGTGAATTGTGTATTGTCAAGGCTAAGTAGTTAGTTTGTTAGAGTTTAACTATAGTTTAATTAGACGGTTATGGTTAGGTTAAGTAGATCACTCTTGTATATATACTACCTTCTCTGTATAATGTTCATTCATTCAGAAAATCAATAAAATAGATATTTTCTTGTTTTCTTTACCTTTACCCGCATCACGTAATCACAAAGTAAGTATACACTAGAATTGTGGTAGACAAAGAAATTGTATAGACCACCACCTATGTTTGATCTTGGTTATTTTTGTTTTTATGTGAAAAATAAATAAATAAATAAAACAACAAAAAGGAAATCACCAATTATGGTTGTTACTTACCAGAATCTAGTAATTAAAATGAAAGTAAGAAATGAGCAACCAAGGATGAAGTCAGAAGGATTCCAAACCATTCTTTATATGGTATATCCGAAGAGAAGCACGAGGAGTTTAAATTCATAAATGAAAATCGAAATCTTCATGAATCGACCGCAATCGATGCATTTATACTATTTACAATTGGTCTTTGACTCTTTGAGACGTATGGCTAAATATAGAGAAGATTTTTTTTTTTTCTGAGTAAGAGAATACAGAGAAGAACTAAAAAGGACTCTAGATGTCGATTCATGCCCCAACAGTGACTAAGGCAAGCAAAATCATTAGTAATGATTATCATAGATTCTTCTAGTTAATAACTTATTTTATACATCATCTCCAAACACATTTGATAAAACAGTGCAAATGCTCATATAATTCACAGTTAAGGCATCTTGAAATTCTAACCTCGCTGATAAATATAGTAGAAAATGCAAATACGAACAAATTTAAAGGGCAGCTCTTTAAAAAATAAATTGTTAAGTTAAAAAAACAAATTGACATCACAACATTCTTTACTTACTGCTGTGGTGGAGAAGTTAACACATGAGATTTTCCTTAGAAGAAAAAAGCTTCAAACTACATATGAACACACAAGAGAACACACAAGACGGGACTCCTATAAATATTAATGACAAATTAATAGTGCTATGACATTACACTAGAAAGCCTTCAATAAGAGAGTTTTACCCATATCCCTAGTAGATGCACAAACAAGAGCCCCTGTCTAACAACATATGAACACACTCCGCCATCCTTGTCGGCCGCCAAGTGCAATGGGGTTGCTCCATTTTTATCTCTTATATTCACAAACCTTGCAAATCCCCTGCCATCAACTTCAAATTAAACCAAACAAAACAACCACAACTTTAGCAACTTCATGGATATTCTCTACACACAAGCATATATATATATATATATAGAGAGAGAGAGAGAGGGTCACCAGGAATGTGCAACAGAGGTGGAAAGGGCAGCAGAAAGAATAGCTTGTAGGCAATCTAGATGGCCATAGAAAGCAGCATAATGCAAACAAGTTCTTCCATGGAGTGAATCAAACATCAAAATCTAATGAAATTTCACACACAACCAATGATCAATTTATCTTCTACAATTCAACCAATGATAGTATTTTGTTTGCATAAAAAACAAGTATTGTAAGTGGGGGCGACATAGGCTAGCGGTAAACCAGGCCCCTATTGTCAGCAATTGCACCCATGATTGCAAAAATTTCACAATGTGAATTGCAAGGACTAATCATGACAACCAAAATAAATATTAAAAAAATAGAAGCACATCTGGTTATTTATATTCACATAACAATAATCAAATTATTTATTTAAACATTGTCACAATTCTTTGAGGGGCCAAGCTGTGTGAGAACATGTCTGTCATCAAATAGAATTGCAATCCATGAAAAATAATTTTAGTTTAGGTAATGGTCATAGAGCAACCGCAAAATATGCAATGGCTATAAATAGGCCTAAATTCCATGAATTTGGTGAAATTCATGACACATCTTCATGAATTATTTGTAAGATTTTAATTTATCATAATCAAATCTTTCAAGGCTATTATAAACAATAATTTACCATTTGTATTGCTAATCAGTGCTTGTTCATTGTTCAATAATTGCATCTACTAGCTTTTCAATCTCATTAATAAGTACTAGTAGCTCTCATCTTCATCTTTGGCAGAGAAAATTGATATAGTTGACCGTTTAAGGCATATGGGCAAATCAAAACACGAAAAGTGAAACTAGATTTCCAAAAACTAGATTTCCAAAACTAAAAGCCCAAGAATCTCATCTATGAAGTACTTAAGTAGGAGTGCAACTCATGTAGATTTATGCTAAATGAGGTATTGCAAGTTTTTACAACTTTATGTGATAATAACCTTTTATTATTTAACTGGTGTGCTTTTTTCTTTTTCTTTTATTAATGGTTACTTTTCTTAAACTATATGTATGAATGGCCAACCATGCCATACAAAAATGTGGGAGGGATTTTGTTTTTTTCAACAATGCTATGAATCCATTACAAATTATTCAAAAAAAAAATAAAAATCCAGAATTTGAATATGTGGATTAAATTCATTTTTGTTGTGATTCATACCACACAAAATTTAAATCTACAACAATTATTCAAATTATGGATACTTTCCTTTTCTTTTTCTTTTTTCTTTTTTCTTTTTTGGGTGTATAACATTTCTACTATTTTCCTTTCTTGAAATGTGCAATGATGCAATTTTTGCAATTCAAACCTAACTCATGTTATTCTCAACTTCTTTAAGGACAAAAAGGTTTTGGAATTTTGGTTAAATAGTGCAGTGATTATAATAAAATATCGTATTTAGGCCCAAATATGTTGCAGGTGATGTGCAAATTAATTTACAATTCATATAAAAAATTGTAATTTTGAACTTACCCTTCAACTCAACATCTTTAGTTACTCTTCTAAGAATCATTGGTGCAATATTGGCCAAGCGAACTGTTTCGTTGATAATCTGTTTCATACACAAAAGGATGAACATTTTCATAATGAAAACAAAAAAGAAAACAAAAAAACAAAAAAACAAAACAAACCAAAAACCAAAAACAAAAGTAAGACAAGATTAATTCAATTGCACACCATATGCGTAAAAGTCATCGATTTATATTCCTCCCATGTCATTTCAGACTCCTCACTCTCTCTGCTTCTTAGAATTGTCCCGTGCTCTTTCTGTCACGCAATAACTAAATCACTATTAAAAGGAAAAAACAAAAGAACAAGCCAAAGTATGAGAAATGTGATTTGATCATTTCAAATGTTTTGAATCACAAACCGTGAGTTCTGCAAGCGTCGAAGGATGATCAGCGAGAAACTTTGTGGCAAATGTAACTGCTGTAGAGGTAGTCTCATAAGTAGCAAAGAGAAGCACAAAGACCAAGTCCATAGCAATTTCCTCCGTTAGAAATGTTCCTTCCTTCTTCACTTCCTCAAGTAAATGATCCAAAAAATCATGGCGGGGCACTTGTGATTGTTTCCTCTCTTTGAAGACATCCTTAATCACCTTTACTACATTTTTACGTCCCTATATTTTGAATTTAACTAGTCAAATAATTGCTCCTAATTTTTTACGAGCAATACTAAGTATTCGAAAAATATTTTAAATTTGAAATGCTAGTTTAATACACTATTGATTCAAATTTTGAACACCTTTTTTTTGGGTAAATAAAATTGTCATCTTATTTTTTAGGTAACCAAATGGAACACAGAAATAATATGTAAATTTGATTATAAAAATTTGATCATCCTAGCATTAATCTTGTATGTTTGCTTGTGCCTACATTTATGTGTGTGGATTATGAATATGGTACCCGCATACAAGCATAGTAAGCTGTTCTGGGAATATTCAGAGGAAACAAGATAAGCCCATTCAAGAAAGCTTTGTAGTTCGCTCGCAATTTCTTCAAGCCCTCTTTGTCATCATAGCTAAACAATTTCTTAGCAAAATACTCAAAAATCATCTGCAAACCACCAAAGAGTGCTTATTCTTAGCATGATGATATGGTTGATTTTTTAGATACCAACAAAATTTCTTATGTAGAATAAAAAAAGAAATTGACATGAGAAGGAACTAAATATTTAAACCTGAGGGTGATAGGAAAGCTTGGTTTTGAAATACACAAATTGACACTCACCTTCCTAGTACTTTTTTTTTCAGCAAAGAAAGAAAAAAATAAGGAATATGCATTAATTAGAGAGAGTCAAAAAGCTAACACCCAATGCAATACGTTAAACATGTACAACTGAAGAACGGTTAGCAAGAAGCCAACCAACATAACCAAAACTTTGGTTTCTGACACTGTATTACCACAGGAAAAGACATTAAACTATGTTCAAATTGGAGAAAATAAGAAGAGTGAGCAAATCTTTTTAGTTAGCATATTTGATCATTTTTTAATTTTATGGATTTTTTTGTAAAAGTTGTATAGTGGACTCCAACAACCAGAGAATAAGTATTTTGGGCTTGTTTTGCTTCTTCTGAATTCTTTTCTTGTTATAAGTAAGAGTAATTTTATTAGGTATTACCCTCAACAATGATCTAGTGGAAACTAGGAAGTAAGAGTAATTTCATTAATACAAAATGACACAACATAGCAGCTTTAAAAGGACAATGTATTCAACACTTCCAAAGGTAATCACACACAAAACAAAATGATACCCCAAAATCCTTTTCTGAGACCTTGCCACAAACACCTCCACTACATAATTGGAAACTTGTAGCCTCAATAGCCAAACTCAGCAAAACAAAAACCATGATGGATCATGAAGCAAACAGAAGGAGATAGGATTATATTTGAGGACAACGATTCCATTGAAATGAATGGAAGTTATTGATGAAAACAAAACAAGAGAATTGAAAACAAGATTGAAAGAAATCTAAATCGAAATCTAAATCTAATTCGAAATTAGCTACTTAGAAATTGAAAACAAAGAGAAAAGAAACAATAACATTTAGAAAACAATATCAACAATCTTGAATTGATCCTATTATCTAAAATTAGAAACTTTAAGAACAAAATGAATGAAATTAATTAATAGTTTAAAGATGAATACAAAAATTAACCACATCATACATATAAAAATGAAATTAACCCTATTGAAAAATGTAAGGGGGTGGGAGGTATCACCTTCTCTGAAACTACTCTTGAATCTGCGAGGTCCGTTGCGGAGGTACCTCATCTGATCTGTCCCAGTCGTCTTCCTTTGGATCGCCTTCACACTCCGGCGATCTGAAAATATGCCCACATCAGATGAATACAACCAACCAATATATATATATATATAGAGAGAGAGAGAGAGAGAAAGAGATAGAAAAGGCTTACATGTCCTCTTACGGGCAGCAGGGAAAGCACAAGCAGAGCATCGGCTCTTCTGGAGATAAAAGCTACGGCGGCCACACCTCACACAGAGGATGTGGGTCTTGTTCCTTCTCTTACCAAAACTCCATGTTCCCTTCCCCTGTTTCCATTCATCCACTTCTATAAGCCCCTACACATATATTTGTATATATATAGAGAGAGAGAGAGAGGTTACCATTGTTGCACGGCTGCAAGAAACCCTAGACCTGTGAGAGCTGTTTTCGAGAAGATGATAAATATATATGGTGAATGAGGTGAATGTGTGTGAGTTGAGAGGTTTAGGGCTGGCTAAGTTGAATCTTCTTTGGCGTCAGGCCCAGACTTGAGCCAGTTTCACCGAAAATAAGGTGGAGGAATTGGAAATGGAGAAAGCAGAGCGAGAGGGACAAAGATAAAGAGAAGAAGAGAAATAGAGAGAGGAAGAGAAAAACCTCAATGTTGAAGCAAAGCAATGCGAGCGGCAGTGGCGATGTAATGATGCGCGACAGTGGAAGATCGGGAGTGAACAACGGTGGAAGACCGACGGTGACTGTGAACGGCGAATCAACGATGGTGAGTCTGAGAGAGAGACAGAGACAGAGAGAGCAAGACACTGAACTTGTTTGGGTCTATGTACATATTGATAGAAAATAAAATTGGGCGGTAATGTAAGAGTGTATTCCCACCAAAAAATGAATTTGTGTTTTTGAAATTGTTTAACTTTATTGCCGACAAAATGTTTTTTGGTCACTAAAAATAAGTATTTTGCCGACCACATTTTTGGTCGGCAAAGATCAAAAATAAAAAAATTTCATTAATATTTGGCGACGAAAATATTAGTCGCAGAAAAGGTACCTTCGCCGACAAATCTTTTTAGTCGCCAAATCTCAATCAACGGCGACTAAAATATTAGTCGCTAAATGTATTAATTTGGCGACTGATTTTTTTGATTGCTGAAAATAAATTTTTGGCGACCAAAAGACCATATTAGTCGCAAAAAAAAGTATCTTTGCCGACAAATTTTTTTAGTCGCCAAATCTCAATCAACGGCGACTAAAATATTAGTCGCTAAAAGTACTAATTTGGCGACAAATTTTTTTTGGTTGCTGAAAATAAGTTTTTGGAGACCAAATTTTTGGTCGCCAAAAAAAATTTGACCTTCCGCGACCAAATTTGTAGTTGGTCGGCAAAAGTATACCACTTTCTGTGACCAACTCATTTTTTGGTTGCCAAAATATAACCTTCTGCGACCAATAATATTTGGTCGCCGAAAATAAAGATCATTCGCGACTAATTAATATTTGGTCGCCAAATGTCATTTTTTTGCGACCAAAATTTTTTTGGTCGGCAAAAGTGGTCGCAAAATGTGTAAATTCTTGTAGTGTTTTAATGTAAAATTACATATACATTTTCTGTCTTATTTAAAAGGATGAGTCTTTTGTTTAAAATCTTCTATTTTTTCCCCCTTCTTTTTGTGTGAGAATAAGGAAATATTATTGATGAAAAATATCATTAAAAAAAGACTTTACGCTATATTTGGTTGGAAAATTTGAAAAAAGAAAGAGAAAACGTGTGTGAAATTAGATGAAATGTAAATATACTTTATTTATATTTTATCTACCTTTTTGCTTTCTCTTTCAAAATCTCTTTCCACATTTTGCAACCAAACAAAACGTTAAATTACTAATCTTACATATATTTGGTTAAAACACAAAAGGAGAGAGGGATGTCACCAAAATACTCATTTGATTCCCTTAACTTCACCACTGAGTGAGAAAACCATCCACTAATCATTGTGAAGGATCGATAATTTTGGTTTTCTTTTTCTTTTCTTTTTTTTTCAGTGAACGTATCTTTTTCCTTGTACATAATGCAAATCCCGGCCATAATGGAACATAGTGTGAATGTCACGCAAAAAATACAAAATCCAAAAAGATAAGGTCATTGTCGACTTCCATCACCTTCAGACTAGGCTGTTACAATGCCCAGTTCTAATCCATATATATATAAGTTATATATTATTGGTGGTCCAAGCTTTTAAGTTTCCAAAAGCAAATACATTTCCACACAAAATAAATAAATAAATAAATAAATAAATACAAAGCTATATCCATTGGCGTTTTGCTCAGCTGGTGTATATGTCCCCACACATCCTGCATAAGGTTACACATCCTGCATAAGGTCTTTGCCTTTTGAGTTTCAACCATCAATTATCTCCTAAATATTTTTACAGGCACCCAAAAAACAAAAATGATAAATTATACAAATAGTCCCTGTAATTTACACGATGTGTCAATTTGGTCTATATAGTTTCAATTTGCTCGATTTTACCGCTTAATTTAATGGATTGTGTCGTTTTAGTCCAATAAATAATGGTTGTTAAGTTAATTTAACGGAATGTCAAATAATGTGTCAATTTGATCCATGTACTTTACACGATATGTCAATTTGGTCCTTATAGTTTCAATTTTCTCCATTTTAACAGGGACTAAATTGACACATTGTGAAAAATACAGAGACCAAATTGACATATTATTTGACTTTCCGTTAAATTAACTTAACAACCGTTATTTATTGGACTAAAATGATACAATCCATTAAATTAATGGACAAAATCGAGCAAATTGAACTTATAGGGACCAAATTGACACATCGTGTAAACTATTTGCATAATTTTCCCAAAACAAAAATAAAAACAAAAAAATCTGTTTGATTTTTCAATTTTTAAGAACAATTGTCGAGTTTTCAATATGTATTTTTTAATTTTTAGAGATTGAATAGTGTACACACCATCGGTCATGTTGGCTTGACCATTTAGGCAAGTTAGATACTCACCTAAGCCCAACACAAAAAAGGAGCGTGGTTTTGCTAGTGTCGAGCTGGGTACGATCACTTCCGATTGATTACATGTTCAACTAGTAACTTGTCACGTGTATTTAACAATTACATAAACAATAAACTAAAATGAAACGGTGAGTTTCACTGTTATATTTTCCCATGTGGGACCATCATCTACTTTACGGATGTAATCTATAAAGTGCGTGAAATGAATATATTTAAATTGTGCATTTTATATTTAAAAACTTGATTAATTCTATTTAAGATAAATGTACGAAATAAAATAATCTTAAATCCATCCTCCTATTCAAAATAAATAAATAAAAAATCCATGCTTCTATAAAAATATAACTTCCACATATATACACGTAATGGAAAATTCTATGGTACATACCCTTATGCTATATGCACCTTCTTACATTTTTTTTTAAATAATAAATATGGTGTATTTTTGTGATAAATATTATGTATTTTTCTAGTAGGAGTTACGAAAATTTGTGGTTAAGAAATAAAATTACGTATTTTATGGTAGTGTATGTATTTTTGTGGTATTGTTATCCATTTTGTAGTTTGAAAATGTTTGGATAAAAAATATGTAATATTATCACAACAATACTTAACATTATCACAAAATACGTAACTTCATTTCACTACCATAAAAATGCCTAAAGATCACACTTAAGAAAATTAAAACATGACACTTTTAATAAAGTGTGATTAAAAAAATCAAATTAATATTTTAATCACACCTAATTTAATTTAGTGTGATGATATTTATTTTTATGTCATTTTTTAATTAAATGTGATTATATCTTCTTTTTTTTTAATCACACTTTTTAATTAACGTGATTATATATTTTTTAAATTTGTTAAACAAATGAGAAAAATACTACTTTTTTTTTTTTTTTTTTGAATTGCTTGCAGCAGCCCACCACTACACCAAACAAATCATTTTTATCTTTTGAAATTCCAAACCAAATAATCTCTCTCTTTTTGGGTGAATACCAAACCTATCTCTCATTCCTGTCTCTCGTTCTCTCCAAACCCTAACACTAGTCTTCTGCATATTCTTGGATCGGCCGGCACTGTCTCCATTCTTTGACCGGCGGAGAGTGACGAGTAGCGAGAATGGAGGCGATCGGCTAGCGGCGGCAATGGCAGCAATCGGCGAGCGGTGGCGACAATTGAGGTATATTTTTCTCTTCTCTTTTCTTCTTCTCTTCTTATTCTTCATAGAAACACTTTTGTGCTTTAGATTATTGCTTATGGTCATTGAGATTTTCCGAGTCAAAGTTGCCATTGCACATATGTATTCCTCTGAATGTTTTATACTATACAAGGTCTACGACATAAGAACATTAAACTCATTGTACCTCATTTTGCTCTTTTTTTATTTTTTAATAATATTTTTGTTGCTTATAAGAAAGAAGAAGTGGGTGAAGCAGAAGAAATGTTGTTCTTATTTAGCTAAAAGCAATATGATATACAAAATTGTTATGCGATGTAAACTTTGTTCTTTTGATTTGTTTCTTAGTGGCATATTGATGTTTCCATTGCATTGCTGTTCACTTACACAGTGGAACATGAGAGATTGGTTGAAGCATACTCTGTTGTAAACCAAAAACTGCAACATTCTCTTTCTGAACAAACTAATTTGGGGAGGACCATCAGGAATTGAAGGTTTGTGATGTTATCATGGTCAAGGGTATTGTTCTTTCATTTAAGCATTTCCCACGACTTAGACTTGCACACAAGCACTGCTTGGGCTTATATCGTTTCTAATGCCATGTGATATATTTTTCTTTTTTCTTTTTTCTTTTTATGCTTTGGATAGGTTGCAATGTACAAAAGGTTATATGAAAAGGAACATAAACTTCATTCTCCTTACCCCCGCACTGTGGAAATTGCTCCAGGTTCTCTCTATACAATTTTTGTAGTATGGTTTTGCTGTCTAATTGATTTAATTATACTAATTTTTAGCCAGGCCAATATTCATTGTTAATTGAGATATTAAACCCATCTTCTTTTATTGAGTAAGTGCTTGTCTGACTAAATATGCAATTGGTAATAAAGAAGATTCTCATTGATATAAATTTTTGCTAGTGCATGCTTTGCTAAGTTAATATTGATAGATGTTGCAATTGTGTGTGTGCCATTTCATGTCTGTTTTTTTTTTTTTTTCCTAAGATTCTTTGCCATATGTGCAGTAAAGCCAGAAATAGATAGACAAGTAACATTTGACAAACACAGATAAACGACCCCTGGAGCACCACCACAGCACCAAAAATAAAAATAAAAAATAAAATAATAAAATAAAAAAGAAGAAAAAAACAAAAGGAAATAAGAACCCACATCACCCACTTTTTACCTTTTCTCATTTTTGATTAGGTTGAGACCCCTTATATTTGACTCTAGTGCCTAATCAGTATTGTCAGAAATAAGAAAACTAAACTTGTTTATTAATTGTTTTTTTTTTAATATACTAACAGCTTCACAGCATGTTGATTGGTTTGGAACCTCTGAAGCCTAACTGCTCATTTTCTTCTCTTCTCTTTGATTTCTATGTTCTATTCATGTGGCGTTAACAAGTTGGTTTTCTCTTCCTCTCTTCCTCTTTTGTTCTCTTCCTATCTTCTCTTCTTCTCAAAGGGATGAATTTTCTTCATTGTTTGAGAGGACTTTTTATTTGTCATTAAATTTTTTTTCTTCGTATAAAAACTGATTTGGAATTTGTGATGAAAAAATTTGTTGGCTATTGTTTGTAAAAAATCACGTGCTTTTAGATTAGATACAATGAAATCCTAAAAAATTCGTTTGTTTTGTAAGACTAGAATAGTTTCTACAAATAGTAAGTTTATTCATATGCTTCTAGAGGTCTTAGAATTAATTTGTATTTTCATTTTTCAGGTCAGAAATTGCTTAGAGAGATGCAAAATATGGTCAAAGAATTCACGAACTTTGTGCTTCAAGTTCTTTTATTTTTTAATATATGTAATCACAGTTAAAAACTTTTTATTAATTTCTTTGTATATACTTTTGAGCATTCAACTTTCATTTATGAAATATATGATGTTATTCCATTCAATATGGGTTGTGATTCAAATGCTAGTATATAGTTTGTATTACATCTTCAAATGTGCGTACAAATATAATATTGATTATTCTTCAAATATGTTGAACTTTTTTATTTTTTTTATTATCACACACATTAACTGTGATGAGAAATGTATATAACATGTAATTTTATCTCATTATTAATCATATGTTTTATTAGATATTAATCACATTTAAAATCTGTGATCTAAATATTTATTATCACAGGTACACAAAATCTGTGACAAACCTTTCAACGGTTGCTGGTGCATTGTAAAGCCCAAAGGTCGTTACACACACGCTAAATTGTACCAAATTCTTTAGAATAATGGTAAGTCCAGGTATCGATTCACAAGGACAAATGTGAAATTAAACTAATTTAATTGTTAAATTCCTAAATTAATTTTGATCGAAGAAATGATTGATTTATAAACTAATCTAATAATAAATAAAATAAACTAAGAGATTAAACTATCAATTAAGAATGAAATTGGGATTACTGATTGTTGGAAAAACCTATGATAATGAATTCACCACTAGTTACATAAATAAGGTTTCAATTTGAAAATCAATTATATTACGGTTCGAATCAAATAATACTTTGCAACTACAAGCTTGAAGCATTGATTAAGAGAATTAACACATTCAATGTATAGGCACGAACCATCTCAAATAGTACGAGTCGTTCGCTCTAAATTAGGGTAGCTACACGACTCGTCTCTCGTAGTATGACTCGTCTCATACCTTGAACATCAAAGAAAAGAAAATCATTGCATGGAAAGCATTCAACAATCACAGAAAGTAAAATACATGAAGAAATAATGAAAAATATATTTCAAAACTTATTGAATACCATACACCTGTTCAAACCATTATATAAAAGAAAACCAAAATAAAAAACCCTATTTTCTTGGCTAGGGTTTCATCAAAACTCTAAAAATAGAACCCTAGCCACTCATGGAGGAGTGGGAAGAGATAGAAGAAGTAGAAACTCCTATGAAAATTGGTTTTCAAGCTTGAGAATCCCCCTTTTCCAAACCCTAGCCCCTTCTCTCTTTTGGAATTTTTTAGAACCCTAATCTAGCCTCTTTTTTTTTTTTTTGTCATTTTATACCTTTGCAATTTTCTCCACATTCAAAACATCAGGCGTGCTTCTCGAGGTATGACCGCATGTGCGGGAAATTCTACAGTGCGTGCAGCGAGAGTTCTGTACGTGCGGAAATGGGCCTCTGCACATGCGATTTCCTTAGGCTTTGTTTTGCTGCGATAGATGGGTCGCACATGCGGGAATGGTTCTCCGTACATGCAGGAAGTATTTTTCTCTAAAACTTCTGCATTTTATGCTCCCACTGTATCCAACCTGATTGACATTAAACAGGCATAAAATATATAATTTGATAGGCAAGTAAAGTTAAGAGATCCTAGTTATCGGTCTTAGTTCTGTACAATTCGGCCTCAATCAACATGTACATCTGAAAAATATTTTCAACCACATAGGGTGAGCATAAACCCTAGTAGAGAATATTTCAAAAACTAAATATGCTCCACAAGCATAAATGATCATGATGTAATACATATATACAATATACCCAAATGAATTTTCAAATCTATTTGATTTCTCAACAAAATCCTTTTTTTCCAATTACCAAAACTTTACGTTTAATCAAAATGTTTTCCGAGTTCAAAACATCTGTTTGATATAAAATCGCTTTTCAAAAACCGATCCAGGTATCTCAATATCAACCAGCAAATACATTGCTAAATCAAATGCGAATACATTGCTAAACAACAGCAAATACATTGCTAAAACATTTTTCAAAAACATCCTTTCAAGCCAAAATGATAATAAATAAAATAGGTAAATCTCCAAGGCAAGTGTTCTACGAGTAACTATATAAGTTACAAGGTCATTTTTACTGGTGCTAACCGGAAGACTCGACACCTACTGTGTTGGTTTAGGTCTTTCACCATGGACACACATATGCCAAGTTAATTCTGCTTTAACACCCCCTCGTAGCTTTATCATTTTATTTACCTTTTTTCAATAGCATAATACGTATGATTCAAAATATTATTTTCCAAAACAATGTAAATGTTCCAAAACATAATATGAGAATTTCCAAACTCCTTTCCAAACATACGGTTTTAAATTCTAAAAAAAAAATAAATAAAAAAAAAAAAAATCCATTACATGTTCCATGATATAAATGATTTCAATTTGCCTAATCCATATGTAATTTCTAACACACGACAATGTTATCCTCCATCGATAACCAAAACAGCTATCTCTAATGCAATAATTATTAGATAACAATACAGATATACTTTTCCAAAAGAATAACAACACCCATTTTCAAAATCCCACAACCGGTTCCTTTCCATCTCTTTCCAAGCAAACCATTTACCAAAATATCAATCAAACTCCCAAAACAATATCATTTAGGGTTTTTCAACAAATTGGAGCTTCTCCACTTTTAAAAATCCATATGCAATTTTGATTACCGAAAATAACTGTAGTAACAAAATTATAGCCCAACAACCCCCAACTTCACAAAACTCTCAAGCCCAAAATAACATTTCAAAATCAACCAAATGACAACCAAATATAAATAACAAAATACGTTACAAATATACTACCGAACTCATATTGAGTTTAGGAAATAGACCCTAGCTTTTGAAGGGAATAGGAGAACTTGGAAAAACTCAAAGTCAATGAAACCACGAAACTCTTAGATTAAAAGAAAGCCCTTGATGAGATCTACAACTTTTCTTTTCTTAAAGGACCAATGTGAAAAGATGTCTTTAACCAAGTAGATCTAGAGATATGTGTAAGAAAAGTTGAGTTTCTAAGAGAGAGAGAGAGAGAGAGAGCCCTTGATGAGATCTACAACTTTTCTTTTCTTAAAGGACCAATGTGAAAAGATGTCTCTAACCAAGTAGATCTAGAGATATGTGTAAGAAAAGTTGAGTTTCTAAGAGAGAGAGAGAGAGAGTGTGTGTGTGTGTGTGTGTGTGTGTTTGGGGTTTATTTATAGTGATAGAATAATAGCTCTAAAGTTAAAGAAAAGAATAAGTCAAAACCCCTAAAAAGTAGGGCCCAAAGCCGAACTAAAAATCTGGAAATAACTCACAGGGGTCGACCCCCAAGGCAGTGGTGTCGACCCTCAAGAAGGAAATGCTGAGACACTAATGTGTGCAATAGATAAGGGTCGACCTTGGGAACTCGTGGTGTCGACCCTATAAACTAATCGCAGCACCCAGAACATAGCAACAATAGACAAGGGTCGATCCCAGAGCTCGTGGTGTAGACCCCAAAAAACAGTAAAAACACCAAGAGTAAGGCAACAAGGTAGTGTCAACCCCCAAGAAGACTAGTGTCGACACCAAAACAAATTTTTCAAGTTCCCAAAGAACTTTTCAACGAAAACAAGCACGAACAAACAATTCCAACAAGTCTAAATCAAATTGTACTCCTTCAAAACCAAAATACAACAACTCCAAAGACTCCCAAAATGAAAATAAAGGAAATAAATACACTTTCCAAAAGCTTAAAAGATACAAGTGTTACAACCTCCCCACCTTAGGAAATTTCGTCCCCGAAATTGAAGAAACGCCAAAACCAAAAAGGCCACCTAACGGTACTGGTGAACACGACATCACCTCACACTTAGATCCATTTTGGGATAAGTTCCTGGATCTCGATCCAACTCCTCAGGGCCCCAAAGACACCCGAACACCAAGAATGATAAGAAAACCTCACGGATGACTCTTCGATCTACATAACTCCGTTGTCTATGGGACAAGAAACAACAACCACCACAAGAAGAAGAAGAAGAAGAAGAAGAAGAAGAAGAAGAAGAACTCCTCGGACTCAAAGACTTTATCCACGCCTCAACCACCGATAATACCCAAATTGCTACTGAGTGCTTAACGCTTGGACACAGAGAATAAGAAAGCTACTCGCACACAAAGCTCTTAATCAACTCTCTCGTAGCACGAGAACATAAAACAAAACACGATTAACCTAACAACGTTGCGACACACCAATGCTCGACAATTCTATGTCTTTGCAAAAATAACATACAACATATAACTAGCAACTCAAGCTAGGTCAAAACACAACTTTCCAATACAAGATATAAGGTATCCCATTTACGTTATAAAAAAAAAAATTCCTTATTTTCCCTATTTATTTCAAAACACTTTGCTTTCCCAAAAGATGTTCAAACTCACCATCACAGCCCAAATACATTTTTAACTGTCCACAACAAAACTTAGGGATTTTCAATTTGTTTTTTCGAAACCACAAGTGTTACTCATAACACCAAAATCAGTTTCATTTTCAAAATGTTGTTATTATTATTATTATTATTATTATTATTTGAGAGGGTAATTTATACATAAATTGGGGCGAGCTAAGTAAGTCCGTTGGAATGAACTAAGATAGATATAGTCTTGGGCTGAGCCACGGACCGAGGTAATTATCTCGGTAGCCTTGGTCCTTGGTCGCATTGGTTCGGTCAAAGGTGGGCTATCAGTGGCCTGATCTAGCGGTCATAGATCGACGTATCTATGGGAATCGGACTGAGCTAAAAGATAGCTCGGCAAGAGGTCATTCCAAAGACTAGGTTGACTTAATTGACTTAATTAGCACCATGCTGTGTAAGCACGGTTATGTCTTGTGCTAGCCAGAGTAAGAGTTGCAACTATCTCACTTACACAGCAGTGAGTAAGAAGTTATCAGAATATGCATTATCCTTGTTCCTAGGAAGACTCTGCTAAAGAGAGTAGAGTCCTACTATGATTGTGCAAACCATTTCACTTGGTTGGTAGTGAGTAGGGTGTGTGATTCCTAGGAGGACTCTTATAAGGAGAGTTGAAATCCTACTAGGATTGGGCCAGGTAGAATCTATAAAAGCTCATAGCGGACCTATGTACAGGTATCCCAATTCTTACTCTGGAATACACAGAACTTTTGTGTCTATTGTCTATTTGCTGATTTAGGCATCGGAGGGGTTTCCTGCACACACCCGCCGGTTAGCTCACGTTTGTGTTTTCAAGTGGCAAAGCAACGTTGTTTGGAGGAGTGCAAACTTGATCAACAGGATTATACGAGAAGATTATTTCGCGCTCGTACAATTGGCGCAGTCTGTGGGAATTGCAATAAAAAAGAACGAACCTTTTGATTAAGTTTTCTCTCAACTGATTTCAATGGTGCACAATGAAGACTTGCCACACTTTGCCATTGGTAGGCAAACCCCGGAAGGGGGCGGAAGGCGCGAAGGCTTACCTTTTATCCCGCCCATGGCAAAGTTAGATCTCCAGTGACGGAAGCCGTGGAGGGATACGCGTGAAAGACGGGGCTCTAGTCCTCGTCGCTCCCAAAGCCCTGAAAGGCAAAGGTGAAGGTTGGATCCTTAAGTTCTAGAAGATCGGGTAAGGGAGCAAGACAAATTGATACAAAGGATGGCGGCAGATATGGAGACTATGAAATGCCAGATAAAGGGTAAAGGGGCAGCAAAAGAAGAGGTGGGCAAGAGTAGAGAGCACCCTCGCCACTCAAAAGATCGTGACAGACAAGTCACACCATCACAAGCTAAAAGTAGAAGCCTCAGGTCAGGTAATACACAATCGAGGACTTCCAGGACTCGTTATTCCAGGTCTGAGAGAATGAAAAAACTTACATAGAAGGAAGCAGCTATCGGCCCACACATTTACACCAAACGGCATCTAGGCACACAAAGTTGCCTAGGTCGGCGGACTTGCAGATAGTGCTTGAAGAAAAGGCTCGAAGGAGAGAAGACACTCAGGCTCACGACCCCCGCAGAGTCTCTGCATTACAACGATTGGCTCTTAGAGCACATGAGAGTGTCCAGGTTGGGATCCCAGAGCCGTGCCTTGCCTTTGAACCAGTAGACAAAACGTTAGCAAGGTTGCAGAGCTCGCCGTTTATTCTGGCAATAGAGAATGCACCATTACCCTCAGGCTTCCACCAACCCAAATTCACTACTTATGAGGGGAAGTCAGACCCCTACATGCACTTTCGCCACTTTCGCCAGGCTATGGCCGTATATCGGCGAAACGAGGCTCTGATGTGTATCCTGTTTCCTTCTAACCTCGGCGACATGGGTTTAACATGGTTTGAAAGGTTGCCAAAAGGTAGCATAGCTTCATAGACGCAACTAGCGGAGGCATTTGTGACCAGATTCAGAACAAACACGAAGACGCCAGTGGAGATTGACCAGCTTCTCCCCATAGACATGGGCGAGAAGGAAACATTGAGGTCTTACAATAACCGGCATTGAGAGACTTTTAATTAGATTAGAGATTGCCTCACAAACCTAGTTATCGTATAGTACAAACAAGGTTTGTCGGCTGGCAAAAAATTAAGGGATTCAATGACAATGACGCCACCTCTTACTATGGAAGCCTTGATGGAGTGAGTGCACCAACATATCTTGGTAGAGGAAGATGGTATGTGCACCATGGTAGAGTCTGACACAATAGCGAGGTCGGACAAAACACCTTCGGCAAAAGTTAACACGGTCGACAAGAAGGACCGACCACGCAAAAATCTTTGCCCAACTGGGGGGGCAAAGGTGGTTGGCAAGTTTGACCAACAAAACTTTCTAGATTCCTTACATAATTGGGGGGCAAAGTCGGTTGGCAGGTTTGACTAACAAAGTTTTTTAAACTCCTTGCACAACTGGGGGGCAAAGGCAGTTGGCAGGTTTAACCAACAAAACTTTCTAGATTCCTTACACAATTGGGGGGTAAAGGCGGTTGGCAGGTTTGACCAACAAAATTTTTTAGACTCCTTGCACAAGTGGGGAACAAAGGCGGTTGGCAGGTTTGACCAACAAAACTTTTTTGAACTCTTTGACCGGGATGGCAGTTACCTCGGCCAAAGCAGGTTGGCAGGTTTGACTAACAAAATTTTTGAACTCTTTGATTGGGATGACAGTTACCTCGACTGAAGCAGGTTGACGGGTTTGACCAATAAAATTTTTTGCACTCTTTCGCTGGGATAATAGTTACCTTGGCCAAGTGTGTTTAACCAACAAGTTTTTTTTGATTCCAAGATCATCTCGCCAAAGAAGGGCGACAAGATCGTAAGGCCAAGCTAATTAGTTTGGCTAGACATGCGCATGGAGAATGATGCAAAACATGAAAAAGAAACACAAGAATCACGCCAAGAGATCAAAAATTTTCATTAATTGGAAGATGATTACAAAGGTGGGACATATAGGTTACATAAAAAAAAGAACGAACTGCATTTATTGTAAACTCAAGGATATATATGAAGGCAAAAAAAGTAGACTATTCAAATTTTTGGCATGATACAGAATAGAGAAGGGAGAAATGAGGGCGCCACATGCCATGCTAGATTAATAGAAGGATGTGCTGAGCAACTAACAAGACTTATTGAAACCGAACAAGTTTTCTAGCTCAGCAGAGTCGGGCGTTCTTAGCTCGGCTGGAGGAAAATAATCCCAATCATGCTACGCAAATGGAATTAAGGGGCAATTGAGAGGGCAATTTATGTATAAATTGGGCCGAGCTAAGTAAGTCCGTCGGAATAAACCGAGATAGATATAGTCTTGGGCCGAGCCACGGACCGAGGTAATTATCTTGGTAGCCTTGGTCCTTGGTCGCATTGGTTCGGTCAAAGGTGGGCTATCAGTGGTCTGGTCTAGCGGTCGTAGACCGAGGTATCTGTGGGAATTGGACCGAGCTAAAAGATAGCTTGGCAGAAGGTCATTCCAAAGACTAGGTTGACTAAATTGACTTAATTAACATCGAGCTGTGTAAGCACGGTTATGTCTTGTGCTAGCCAGAGTAAGAGTTGCAACTATCTCACTTACACAGCAGTGAGTAAGAAGTTATCAGAATATGCATTATCCTTGGGAATGTAATTCCTAGGAGGACTCTGCTAAGGAGAGTAGAGTCCTACTAGGATTGTGCAAACCATCTCACTTGGTTGGTAGTGAGTAGGGTGTGTGATTCCTAGGAGGACTCTTATAAGGAGAGTTGAAATCCAACTAGGATTGGGCTAGGCAGAATCTATAAAAGCTCATAGTAGGACCTATTTACAGGTATCCCAATTCTTACTCTGGAATACACAGAGCTTTTGTGTCTATTGTCTATTTGCTGACTTAGGCATCGGAGGGGTTTCTGGCACACACCCGCTGGTTAGCTCACATTTGTGTTTTCAAGTGGCAAAGTAACGTTGTTTAGAAGAGTGCAAACTTGATCAACATGATTATACGAGAAGATTATTTCGCGCTCGTACATCATTATTATTATTATTATTATTTTTCGATTTATTGGATTTAGCTTTTTATTAAACCAAAAACTTACATTTCAAATCAATACCATTTTAGTTCAAGAAAACTACTCAAGGCCACAACACCAAATATTTTTTTTCTTTGTTTTCCTCAAAATCATTCCTTAGCGTTTCTCTGGTGATCTGCAACACAGTCACCCAACAAAACCCATCACAACCACAGTGATGCCACAATACCAAAACAAAACTTCCACCATGAGAATCCCTAAAAATTTTCGAAATGCTAGCAACGCAATAACACGAGAAAGAAATTTCACACTCACCAATCACATAATGACGCAAAAGCACAGTATAAGACCAAAGTTCCCAATCGTAACCCCAAACCGGTTACCATAAACTCAAAACAACTTCCCAACTGTCCATACAGGACTTACATGCCACACCATGACGCCGTTCAATTACACAACCCTCAATTTCAACCTATTTCCAAGGTGACTATATGTCAACCAACCCAAATACTAACCAATCAACTATCCAACACCACTATCACGTACCAGTCTCCAAACATCGACATACTACTTAACTTCACATAACCCAACATCAACACCAACACCAACACCAACACCTTGCCTAAACTTACTAACTCCAAAATGGAGTTCCATACACAACCTCACATGTTCGTTGAATCCTTCAAGATTCCTCAAAGTTAACCTACAGTACTCTGGTTCTCAATTCACCCATCATACATATGCCTATGTGGCATGCACATCCTCACTTCACATTTGAGTCCGAAATGGACTTCTCAAGTTAAAATACAACACAGCCCCTCAAGTCAATGCATACACCAACATTTCACACCACGCACACAAGGACCGATAAGGTCAAAACAACTTTGACGGAGCGCCCTATTCGCTCCACACAATCTTACTACTTCACTCGGAGTTCCACTATCTAAACCAAACAACAAACACCGACTAAAGTTACTCAGCACTATCGGACATTAGACCACTCTTAATAACACATTAAACACACTATTGCTACACCAAGGCAACCTCCTAGGATAGTCCCATGACCAATCCCCTTCGATACATCATCGAACAACCCCCAACCATGCACTGGTACACACCACACAAGCAAAACCCATTACTTACTGTACAACATCTCACCCTTAACCCCAAATAGATTATCTTAACACTAATGCCCTCACTCTGCCAATGTACTCACAACCCGACCAAGTCCATAACAACGAGTTTCACATATTTATTCTCTTGTACCAAGCTAACTCACAAAAGCCTACCACGCTATAACGCCACCGACACCACGTAACAACCCAAACTGAACAACAAGTAAACACAACACCTCCATCCATCAGTGACCAATAAAGTTAACTCTTTAATCCACATTCTATCCTATTACCCATTATACAAGTATAACCAACACACTAAGTCCCCTAGTCAATCTACCAGTTGCTAATACTTACTAAACAATTACCCTGAACCAAACCCCGACACATACACACGACACTTACAAGGCTTTCAAAGTCATACTATCCTAACTCCACAGAAGAACAAAAGAAGTTGTCAACCTCCTCCGCTTGAGTCATAGAACACTACATTCCCAACTACTCTTTCAACAAACCTAGAACACTAAGTGAGCCAAAACACGACCCATCTCCGAAAATAATCACCTCCTCACCATCATTCCAAACCTCAACCAATAAACAGTAAACCACTGTGACCCTAGATATAGGTCATGCACCAACCATGGGTTACGTACCCGACCAACCCTTCCGAAAACATCTCTTAACTTAACCAGAATTGAGGTACATGTCTCTTGCACCCCAAATACAATAAATGAATTCTAGAACTTAGGAAACATCCGCAGTACCATTGCCAGAGATACAATACAAGCTGTTCAGAACACACCACCCACCAAACACTAACAACTAATATTACAATAAGGGACTAACATCTCTTTACAAGAAACGACTACCAGATAATACCAAGATTCTCTAACATTACCTATCATTAAGGTACAAGTCTATACCCAACGAAACCATACGTTCTTCTCAAAACACAAGTAATCCTAAGTCTCTCTATACCTAGGATAAAGGAATATTCCACGTTTGCATGCATCCTTACACTACATTGTACTAGTTTACTAGGTCCATCCCAGACCAGACCACCATGACAACTCATCGCCAAAACACTAACTCAAAACCAATCACACCATCCACAATCTCTTAACACACCTCGTGCATTATCGAATTGCCCACAACAATGATAACTCTACCTGGTATTCAACCAATTGCCTCGCCCAACAAAAAGAAACAACCACACCTATTTTAACCAATCATACATCATCTACAATAAACAACTCATGGCCTAAATGGCCTAACTAACTTCACCAACTCTGAGGGAAGTCATACCACAACACTACATCCTAATCAACCACACCCCACAACATGGATTTCTAGGTTACCAACACCGAAGTCAGATCCATACACCACCACTTCCAACACATACAAGTTCAAACCTAACTCTTCGTGTTCTAGAAATTCTAACACCACCTACATCCCTTACACTTGACTGACCGAGGTTATGACTAACTGTAATCATACTAGTCCAAAGATCACCAACCAATACCAAACATACACGATACCACCTAAGTGAGCATCAGAACTCAACCCGCACACACCGTCACAAAGGACTCGAAAACACTACTATCTCTCAAAGAC
The DNA here is from genome assembly GCA_025200525.1 of Camellia lanceoleosa. Classification (NCBI taxonomy): domain Eukaryota; kingdom Viridiplantae; phylum Streptophyta; class Magnoliopsida; order Ericales; family Theaceae; genus Camellia; species Camellia lanceoleosa. Next base: position 21,756,065 of record CM045766.1, on the reverse strand, counting down.
GTTCCAACCATGTCATGACCCAAACCTGCTCCTATAGGTTTAGTATCGTAACCGGCCAGTAATCCTGAGATTACCCAAGACCTCTGAACAAATTACCTCAATAATAAGGGGCTGCAGAAGCAGATATATAAAACATACATAGTCCATAGAGCTGTGCAGACACACATGGGACGACAATTTAAAACTTATATACATAAACCCATATATGACATCATATACATATCCGTTTTACATCGTCTTTAAACATATACCGTATAAGAACTGGTCTAAAAACAAACAAAAGTCTCAAAATATATTCTGATTCACAAAACTCGACCAGTGGCATTTTGGGAACCTCTTCGGGAGGCACTATACAAAACTGACCTCTAAGCAACAGCTTAGACCTGGTCACGCGCTTGATTACCTACATACATAAATAATATAACGAGTTAGAGCCTAGTGAATAATAGTAGAGTAAAGATTTTAATGAATGATGCCATAACAGATCCAGAAGTCAGATTTCGGATTTCAAATCATAAACATAATCATACTCATATTCATATCGAAAATTAAGTCATGCTCATATTCATATTCCATTCATGTGTGGTACATCTATTAGCATTAACAAATCACATTGTCATTCATATCAAGTTCCATAATGGAACCACCAATAGTGGATATCTAATCACATAAGTAGGCCAAGATATTGTTTCCCCTGGGCGAGGGCCTATGACCATAAGCCACAATAGTCTTTCCCCTGGGCAAGGGCCTTTACTAAGGATATCACAAATACATTTCATAGAATTGGGCATTCATTTACAATTCGTAAAATAACATTTCAAAAAACTGTTCATAGCTTATCATTCTACAAATACTTTTAAAATACTTGTAATCAAACATAGCTTTATAGAGTTATTACTCATAGATAGCTTCGATAGCAGAGCAAATGGATCAAATAGCTCACGGCGCGTGACCTACACAAACATAACAAATACACATATTGAAACACATACTCGGATAGTACTTAACTTATTTCGTTTCATTCTTAGTGTGTTTATAGCCTTTATCCTCATTATTATGTCTTAATTAGGGCTTAGGAATGCCTAAGATACAATAAGGATGCCAAAATGTACTTTAGAGCACTTAGCCAAATTGTCAAAAACAGGGCAGTCCGCTCGAGCGCAACATTGGTCCCTCGAGTGGTCTGCAAAAGTACTGGTTGTATGAATTTTTTGCTCAATGGACGCCTGAACAAAAAAAAGTCTCCGCTCGAGCGGACTGCAAAAGTCTGTAAAACTTCTGGGAGCTCTCATTTCAAGTTCGAGCGCAACGTCGATTGCTCGAGCGGAAGGTTAAGAAAATAAGGGTGGCCGCTCGAGCGCAGACTCTGCCGCTCGAGCCAATCCCCAAACTCTTCAAAAGTACTAGGAGCTCGCATTCTTCGCTTGAGCGCAGACTCCACCGCTTAAACGAAGGATGCAAATTATGGAATTTCCAGATTGCAGATTCAAGTTCAAAACTTAATTCTAAAGCTTCAAAACACAACCTTTTGGGCCAAAACTTGGTAAAACAGTGAGAAACTCATAGTAAGTGAAGAATTAGAAACCATTTTGCAAAATCAAGCCCAAATGCTTTGTCAATTGTACCAAAACTTAACTTGAAATGTAGAAAACATAACACGAATGGGTTGACATGAACTTCAACATTCCAAACATGATCAAATGACATAAAATGACATGAAACTTGATGAATTCTCAAAACTAAGGTGAAATAATAACATGCATGAGGAAATTCTTGGGAAAACAACTTCAAAATGCTACGAAATGTATATGCATGCATGCATGGCTTGAGTTTTAACTCTTCAATTTTAGCTCAATTCTTGTGATTCATCCCAATTCACTTGAATTCTAACATTAGCTATCTCAATTACATAACTAAAGGGTTGAGTTCTTACCTTAGCTTCTCCATTGTACTCTAGATGGCTAATTGTTTGAGTTTCCAAGCCAAAACCTCCAAGTTCTTCTAATTTCCTACAATCCCCAAGTTAAATTCAAGTCTTCCTACTCTCTCTCTCTCTCTCTCTCTCTCTAACATTTGAGCTCAAAAGATGAGGGAATGAAGGTACATCTCGTGACTCTAAGTCAACAAGTCGCCTTATATAGGCTTGATTAGTGGACTTAATAAAGCTAGGCTTAAGTTAACTAATTTGTATTATTTTATTCTAATTATTTAGTTCCGAATCGAATTTCATTCGAACCTACCATAATGTTCTAAAAATTCCAAATAACACACAGCCCAAGTTAATTTCGTGTTCAGATGCCGATAAGGCTTTCAATTCGCATAACAGAATAGAAACACAAATAGATATTTCTACGATAGACGGATATAAACACAAATAATGCAATACACATGCAATTAATTCAGAATTTCATCTTAATTACTTACAAGGCATATTTAATCATGGATTATAGTCTAATCACCGATCGGGGTTATTACAAACAGCTACCAAGGCAATCAATGTTAACTCATAACTAACGCTAATACATAACCGATATAGCACACACCAAGGTACCCATTTCGAGTTCACTACTTATTTCCAGACGTCTCTATAAAAGACAGAATCTCACAACCTAAGATACATAACACTGGTACCCTTTCCCAAAATACTAACACAATCACATAACGATTATTCGAACAACCACATTAAGACTCCACTCAAATCACGCATCACCTACCACATAACACATAATCGTGCTAAGTCTACAAAGATAGTTATCCATTCCAGCACTCACTTAGATTTTCCATTAAAAACAACGTTGATAAAGAGCGTATCCAACAAGACCTCCAAGTTAGCCACCTAGATATCGAATAATATCTTTGAGTCTTAACACCATACCCACATAAAGTGCAACACATAAGCATGTTATCACTTAGCACACAACATACAAATGTCCTCACCGAATATAATAAACCCACTATGACTATACATTTCCCATGAGCCCAAAGTTTTCAAACCCGGTTAGCTCTGATACCAAGTTGTTACACCCTAGATTTATAGGGTCCGACTTACGTGAATAAACCACCCAACGATGAACAATAGATAACAACTCTCATGCAAATGAATATAATATAGTCATACAATACATGTGTTTATCCGATTTCATACATTCCTATGTACAACATCTAAGTCAAATGGATGTTCTGTATGTGTTATAAATTAAATTGAATGCCCTAAGGCTTACATCATATACAAAGGTGTAGCCCTTACAAGAATGGCACATGGCCAATAAATAACATAAATGGCACATGGCCTATGAATAACTGAACCACCCTACACAGTTCCGAACACAACTTCACGTCACAGTTCACATCTACACATGTACACCTGAAAAACATTTATAGCCACGTAGGGTGAGCATAAAATCCAGTAGAGAATATTTCAAAAACTAAACATGCTCCACCAACATAAATGATTATGATGCAATACATATATACAATATGCCCAAATGCATTTTCAAATCCATTTGATTTCTTAACAAAATCCTTTCTTTCCAATTACCAAAACCTTACGTTTAATCAAAACATTTTTCGAGTTCAAATTATCTATTTGATATAAAATTCCTTTTCCAAAAACCGATCCAAGTACCTCAATACCAACCAACAAACACATTGCTAATTCAAATGCAACTACATCACTAAACAACAGCAAATACATTGCTAAAGCCTGTAGACACCCCATTTTTGACCGACCTTAAGACTCAGACGTCACCGGTTGAGCGCTTGGTGATGTTGCACACTGTGCTCGTTCAGAAGTCTCAGAGTCGCGGCCGTGCGCCCTACCTCCGGACTTCCGAACTCTCTTCTGTGCCTTGTCTCGGTTTGCTAACTGTGCTCGGTTTTCTCGCTTTTCTTTCGAGGGAAGAGAGTGGTCTCAGAGGCTATCTCTCGGTGGCCGTGAGCTACATTTCGTGGGTCAGAGGCCATTTTGCCCATTTCGAGCCGCCTCCTTGCTGGACTGCTGTGCCGTGCCTCGGTTCGGGACCGCCCAACCATCTCTGATTTCTCCGGTTTTTGGCAGGTGCCTCTGTTTTGTCATTCCGAGGGACACTGGGGTCGCAGATACCCACTTCGCTGCCGTATGCCACTTTCGGTGCCTGTAGCCGGTTTTCGGGACCCCGAACTGCGTGATTTGGGCCCCGAGCATTCATTTTGCATCAGTTTTCTCCGATTTTTGGCAGGAACCTCTGTTTTGTCATTCCGAGGGACACTGGGGTCGCAGATACCCGCTTGCGGGTAATGCCACTTTCGTGCTCAGAGTTTGCTGACCCCGAATCGCGGTTTGGGCCCCGAGCGTTCATTTCTCATTAGTTTTTGTTCAATCTTGTCAGGTACCTCTGTTTCAACACCAGAAATATCACTGGGGGGTGGGAGGCCAGAATTATCCCAGATAACCAGTTGGTTTCCTCCGGCGCCTGCTTTTGCTCACTTCCGCCAATGTTGAACACCCCGGGATATTTTCTTCCAACCAAAGCTACATATTTGTGATCGGGGACATGGGAGGACCCTAAAAGTGCATGGTCCAAGAATTGTGCTTTTCATTTTTGAGCCTCTCCTTCAAATGCAATGTTGTGACTCCTGCTTCAGTGTTGCCAATTTCCAACCTTGGATCCTTGTTCTACACACATGGGAGGACACCAAAAAGTGGTGGTCGGCCAGTAATTGTTAATTTCATTTTGGAGCCTCTCCTTCAAGTTCTATGTTGTGACTCCTGTTTCAGTGTTGCCAATTTCCAACCTTGGAGCCTTATTCTACACACTTGGGAGGACCCTAACACATGGTGGTCGGCCATCAATTTTGCTCTTCATTTTTGGGCCAGGTGAGTGGTGGGTCGACAGCTTGGGGTGGCCGGCCACCTTCCAGAAATTACAGCCGGCCATTCGCTTCAGCTCTTTTTACCGTCTGATATTTTTGCAAAATATCTCCCCCTCCGGGGGATATTTTGGGAGGGAAATCTTGCCTCTATTTCCCTCCCCTTTTACACCCTTTCTTGCCTATTTAAAGGGCTGCCCTCCTCCTTTGCTAGGGTTACAAAAATTGGTTTCAAATACCTCTCTCTCAAAACCTCCATTTTCTATCTCTAAGACTCAAAAAACCCTCAAGCATCTAGGCCAATCCTTCATCAACCCTAAGCACCACCATCAACAACTCCATTTCAGCAGCAAGGGAGTGATTTTCAGAGGCCAACAAGCAACAATTTCAAGTCAAGAAGCCACCAAAGTTGGATCTCCAAGGGTAAGCCTCTAAATCCCTTTTTCTAGCATTATTTTCTATCAATTCTATGCCCTATTTCCCTTTTGTTTTGGGCTTTGACCCCTACTGGTTTTGTGCTTATTTTGAGCCCCTCTACAACATTGTAGAAGGGCTCAACCTCACTTGGTGCCTCTATCATACACCTCTTTCAATATCACCCTTTATGCCAATTATTTGCATGCTTTGTTTGGCTTTTGAATGATCTGATTTCGAACCTCATATATACTGTTAGTGGGCTTATATTGAGCCCCTCTTCAACATTGAAGAAGGGTTCCATCATGTTGGGTGGCTCTAGCATGCACTTCCTTTGAAATTCTCCCATTTTACCGTAAACTTGCATGCTACTTTTAGCCTATATGCATTTATTTTTGGAGCATTCTATAAACTGATTATGGGCTTATTTTGTGTCCCTCTACAACATTGTAGAAGGGACCAATCTTGTTTGGTGCCTCCATGAATGGCCTCTCTTTGTACCTCTCTTTGGCCATGTTTTGCATACCTCTTTGAGCTTATTTGGTCACTGTTTTGAGTCTTCATCAGGCCTACAAAGAGCCTTATTTTGGCCTTCTCATCATGTTTTGTTAAGATTCTTAGGCCATTTGATGATTGGTTTTGGTACTTCATGTTATATCCCTCACATTTTCCGTAAAATTGCATGCTTTGTTAGGCTTGATTAGCCTCTGTTTTCAGCCTTCATCAGGCTTAGAAAGTGTCTTATTTTGGCCCGTTCTTCATATTTTGTTAAGGGTCCGAAGTTGTTTGGTGTATGTTTATGGTACCTTGTGTTATAGCCTTCATTGGCTCATTATTTTGCATGCTATTTTGAGCCTATCTACATACTGATTTTGGAGTTGTCATTCACTGAAAATATGCATATTTTGGGCTCCTCTTCAAAGTTGTAGAAGGAAATTTTGTGGTTTGAATTTTCTATATACTACTTGCTTAATAAATCCCCTCTTTTCCCCCATTTTTGCATGCCATTGTTGCCATATCTATGCTCACAATTTGGCCATGTTTTGTACTGAAAAGATGCTATTTTTGGGGCTGCCTTGCCACTGTTCTTGCTTTCATGTGCCAATTTTGCATGTTTAGCATAGCCGTAGGCCATTTCGGGTACTTAAAATTACATTTCGGGATGATTTCATGCATTGATCGTCATTTCGTACCATTTCGGGGCTGTTTTCCCCTTCATTTAGCTGCTGAAATTTGTTTTGCATGCTTGCATATCATTTTCCATGTCATTTCATGCCTTAGTGCATTGCCTCGGTTTGCGTGCCCGTGGGCACGCACTTCGAGGCACTCCGTTTTCATTCATCGGCATCTTATGTGAGTGCGGCTGAGGTCCTCTCATGTTAGTGTAAGCCCGATCTGCATTTTTCATGCCTGTACATCACCGCCTCGGTTTGCGTGCCCGTGTGCACGCATTTCGAGGCACTTCTTTTTTATCCGACGGCAGCTTATGTGAGTGCGGCTGAGGTCCTCTCATGTTGGCGTAAGCCCAATTTGCATTCCGTATGCCATTTCATTCCATTTTGTCATCGCCTCGGTTTGCGTGCCCGTGTGCACGCATTTCGAGGCACTTCGATTTTATCCGATTTGCATTTCACATCATCGCCTCGGTTTGTGTGCCCGTGTGCACGTATTTCGAGGCACTTCGGTTTTATCCGATTTGCATTTCACATCATCGCCTCGATTTGCGTGCCCGTGTGCACGCATTTCGAGGCACTTCGGTTTTATCCGGTTTGCATTTCATCATCGCCTCGGTTTGCGTGCCCGTGTGCACGCATTTCGAGGCACTTCGATTTTATCCGGTTTGCATTTTGTGCCATCGCTTCGGTTTGCGTGCCCGCGTGCACACTTTTCGAGGCGTCTCATTTTCATCTCATTTTCATCTCATTGTGCATACTAGGTTGTATCTTAGATTGCATTCATGCATTACCTCGGTTTGCGTGCCCGTGTGCACGCATTTCGAGGTTACTCATTTTTATGGCATTGTGTATGTTAGGATCGCATCTTAGCTGCATTTCATGCATACCATGCATATTGCATCGTGTTCGGGATAGGTGTTAGCCCGGACACGGGAAACGAGGTACGCTTTCAGACCGAGTGAATGAACGTCTCAATTCCCAAGTCACCGACACTCCGGATTACCCATGATGGAGTTAGGTTTTGTTGTAGCATTCATCTGCATTCATCCTATATTGAGTTGTGCAATTCGGCTCCTCGGCCATCATGCATCGATATGCGTGATTGATGGCACGAGGATCGAGGCATGCATATATTCGTGAAATGCATTGCTATGCCCTTTTCCTGCTCTCTGTTGCAGCAAAACCGAGAACCAACAACTTTTCGGAGTCCGGCGCGCATTTCGAGACACAGTGCAAACAGAGGCTAGTTGGGGCATCCAAAGGATTTCGCGCCCAAGGCGCTCAAATTTACACTATTCATCGAAGCAAGGCACTCGCTCGCATGCCGCCATCGCTTTCTTAGTTAATTTGTTAATTAATTAGGAATCTGTATTGTTTGGACTGTAATATTTCGGACTGTAATATTCTTTCATTTGGGATTGTATATTTATTCGGACCCTCTGCGCGAGGGCACAATTGTAATAAGGGTGTGTGAGTGTGGTGTATGTCTTCCAACCCCCATTTCTTTCTCCCTTTTATTTATCCGCTTACAATGGTTAGATATAGGGCATATTTCAATTAGCATACAAAGATGACAAAGATGTTTGCATCATTCATCTGTTTTGCACGCACCGGGCTCGGCGCATCATACAAACTGCATCTGTATTTCAATTCCAAGTTGAGTACTTGATAGCTGCTGCATCTCATATGCCATATTTAGAATAGCCGAGCCTGCTATAGTTGCATTTTGCATGTGTTGCATTAGGCATTTCAGCACATTTAGAATCATGCATGATTTCTAATCAGCTTCTGTTTTGGCTTGGAGTACTCGGTGAGTTTTATGCTTTAGCATCCTTGCATGCGTGTGAGTGTTGCCATGATTGCATGCTTACCATGAGGCTAAATGCTTATGTGATATAACTGCCTTGAATGCCTGTGGGTGGAGGTTGAGTTATCTGAAGTGGAACAATTCATCAACTGTTTGTTTTAAGCCCACTAGATAGTGGCAAAATCATGTTTTACTAAGCCCACCTGAGGGTGGCAAATCCGCATTTTAGCCTATCTGCGGGTAGCACCTTCACACCATTTTCAAATAAACAAACATGAAATGTTTTGTTCCAATTCAGACGGCCCAGTCTATACTTGTTTGCTGCGAGCATCACATAGTAATCTAGGCTAATAACCGGAATAAGAACTCACAATGTTTTCAAAAACAGATATCATGGTTAGTAGAGGCCGGTCTTTGACCGGGCGAGCGGGGGTGCTCACGATGTGACCTTCCCCAATCGTACCCAAGTTCCCGAGCCGAGGCAACTTTCGTGATGACGGACACGTGGCCTTTGGCACCGAGTTAGGGTTTCCTAAATTTCCCATTTTAAAAATATTTAGGTGGCGACTCTGTTATCTGGCAAAGCAGTCCATGTTTGGCACTTCTTTCAAAAAAATCTGTTTTTCTTCAAAACGATTTGCCAGAGTCGGACTCTTTGGTTCAGATTTAGAACCGCAACAAAATCGAGTCCGAACTGTAGCGAGGTCCCTCGCGGGCTTGTTACAAAGCCCTTTTCAAAAACATCATTTCAAGCCAAAACGATAATACATAAAATAGGTAAATCTCCAGGGCCAGTGTTTATATGAGTAACTATACAAGTCACAAAGTCATGTTTATCGGTGCTAACAGGAAGGCTTGATACCTACCGCGCGAGTTTAGGTCTTTCACCATGGACACACAGACCAACTTAATTCTGCTTTAACACCCCCTCATAGCTTTACCACTTTATTTACCTTTTTCCAATAGCACAATACGTGTGATTCAAAATATTATTTTCCAAAATATAATACGAGAACTTCAAAAACCCCTTGCTAAACATACGGTTTTAAATTCCAAAAAAAAAAAAAAAAAATCCATTACATGCCCTATGATATGAATGATTTCAATTTGTCTAATCCATATGCAATTTCTAACACACGACAATGTTATCCTCCATCGATAGCCAAAACAACTATCTCTATTGCAATAATTATTAGATAACAATACAGACATATTTTTTTCAAAAGAGTAACAACATCTATTTTCAAAATTCCAAAACCATTTCCTTTCCATCTCTTTCCAACCAAACCATTTACGAAAATATCAATCCAACTCCCAAAACAATATCATTTAGGGTTTTTCTACAAATTGGAGCTTCCCTATCTTTAGAAATTCACATGCAATTTTGATTACCGAAAATATTACGGTAGCAAAATGATAGCCCAAGAATGCCCAACTTCACAACACCCTCAAGCCCAAAATAACATTTCAAAATAAACCAAATGACTACCAAATATAAATAACAAAATACGCCACAAATACGCTACTGAACTCATATTGAGTTTAGGAAATAAACCCTACCTCTTGAAGTCAAGAGGAGAACTTGAAAAAACTCAAAGTCGATAAAATCATGAAACTCTTGGATCAAAAGAAAATCCTTGATGAGATCTACAACCTTTCTCAAAGGACAAGGTGAAAAGATGTCTCTAATCAAGTAGATCTAAAGATCTATGTAAGGGAGAGAGAGAGAGAGAGAGAGAGAGAGAGAGAGAGAGAGAGAGAGAGAGATTCACGTTTTAAAGAACGAAGAGAGATAGAGGAAAAAACAAAAGGTGAACGAGAAAAAGTGTGTTTGTGGTCTATTTATAATGATAGAGTAATAGCCTTAAAGTAAAAGAAAAGAATAAGTCAAAACCTACAAAAAGTAAAGCCCAAAGCTGAACCATAAATCTAGAAATAACTCACAAGGGTCGACCCTCAAGACAGTGGTGCCGACCCTCAAGAAGAAAACCCTGAGACACTAATGTATGCAGTAGACATGGGTCGATCCTGGGAACCCGTAGTGTTGACCTTATAAACCAGTAGCAACATCCAGAACACAGGAGCAGACAAGGGTCGACCCTAGAGCCCGGGGTGTCAACCCCAAAAAATAGTAGAGACATCAAGAGTATGGTAGTAAGGTGGTGTCGACCCCTAAGAAGACTAGTGTCGACACCAGAACAAATTTTCCAAATTCCCAAAGAACTTTTCAATGAAAACAAGCGCGAACGAACAATCCTAACAAGTCTAAATTGAATTGTACTCCTTCAAAATCAAAATACAACAACTCCAAAGACTCCTAAAATGAAAATAAAGGAATTAAATACACCCTCCAAAAGCTTGAAGGATACAAATGTTACAACTGGTAATAGAATTACACAACAAGGAGTTACTTCTCACTACCAAAGGTGTTGGCAACAAATCTGGCGTGGTAATAGCATACACACTCCATGTAGGTCTCTGCTCTACCTGCTCACCCTTCGGAGCATTAGTTTGAAACACTAATTGAGTTGAAGAGGCTCCCTGATTGGCCTTTGAGGCATGTGCTGACGGTGTTGGCTGGTGGCTCTATGTCTGCCTCAAACCAGACGCACTAGATGTGACACCCGACTGAGAGAAAAACCTCCTCACGTTCCCCGACCACCCACACTAATAACAGGAAGGCAGTTGTCCTCTCTCCTAACTCTGGCTTTGAAGACAAGTTCAAAACGATACAGACTGTTGCCCTCCTCCTTTCTGCGGGCAAACTAAAGACTTGTAGCCCAACTGACCACACTTGAAACAAGTGATCCCATCTTGACCACCTCTAACTGACCCAAAACTCGGTTAAGAAAAGTGGATCTAGACTGTGCTCCTAGGATTGCTGTGAAGTGGAACCCCTCTACCTCTTGCTGTCCCGAGTCTCTCCTTAAACCTCCTGACTCATCTGCTTAAAGCCCCTCATCCGTTCCTCTTTCGATTGAACCACGGTCTCAAGATGAGTTGCTGCCTCCACAAGGCGTCTGTAGTCCCTAATCATGGACCCAGCCACTTTAAAAAGAAGGCCGGTCCTCAACCTCTTCTTGAACTTAATGCAACGGCGTTCCTCCGTCACCACAAGTTTCAATGCAAACCTCGACAAACTAGTAATGGCAGCCTCAAACTCGGCCACCAGTATGTTCAGCTATTTGAGCTTCAAAAACTGCTCTCTCAACTTCTCCCTAGTAATGAGAGGCAAAAACTTATCCTGAAAGATGTTGACAAAGGCCTCATAAGTGACCCCAATGCGCCCTCATGCATACTTTCACCACTGGCCAACATCTGCTTTCAGCTGGACGTATGCCAAGGTCATTCTCAGCCTATCATCCTCGATGTTAAGCATCTCGAACGTCTTCACCATTTGCTCTAACCACTCATCCGCCTTCAGTAGCTCCTTCAGATCCCCCAAAAACTCATCCGGATTAGACCAGAAGAACTGCTTTAGAAACAATGGCCCTATCTCAACAATATAGGCCTAGACTTGATTCTCAGCTCTGAGAATGTCTATTGATTCTCGCAAAGCTCTAGCCATCTCACGAGCTAAAGCACCCATAGCCTGCTGACCTAGTAGTTCATCCACATTGGCCTGACCAACCCCTTCCTCTTCTGCCAGAATATCATCCGGTAACAGCACCTCCTGCCATCTAGGCCTGCCACACCTACGTGTACCATGTCCACGTCTTGACATCCTAATGAAGGTAACACAAGAGATTAGCACATTTACAAATGTGACGAAGCTAATTCACTTGTGTCCTAATGTGATGGACAACAATTAATTCACTCCACATAAACACATAGTCACATAAACATGTACAAATTTCCTTTATAGATAATGTTTGTCCTGCAACATTGCCAAAGTTCTAGTTAGAAATAGCAGTGATCAAGTGCTTTTCTAACAGGACTTCTAGAAACTTGTAGACCCAATCAATATCTTATAAATTAAATCTCATACCCATCTAGTCACATAAGCATGTTATCACATAGTATACCAAGTTTACTTCTAACACAACTAGCAAGATAAACCATTGTGGTAAAAACCACATCCCACGATCCCAAAGTATTCAAACCTGGTAGCTCTGATACCAAGTTGTAACGTCCTAAAAATAATAACCATAATTCATCCCACAATAATTATTAAATAACAATACAATTCTCAATATAGTATCTTTTCATTCATATGATTCCATTATACAAAAGGTAACACATGCAATTATACATTCATAAGTCCTAACCTTGAATCTATAGCATGTGCCACAAGTTAAAGATATGAAATAAAAGTTAAACAGATATATAAATGCCCTAATGGCAACAACTTTCCAAGATGATGCTTGGTAACAACAAAAGTGAGTTTAAACTTAATACAAATAAAGCCCTAAGCTTGTACAAAATAATTACAATAATGACAAAAGGAAGCTCTTGGCTCCAAGTCCTCCCAAGCTACGACCTTGGTGGAGACATATCATCATCACCTGAAAATGGTTTTCCACATAGGGTGAGCTAAAACCCAACAGAGATACTCTAACACAGTGTATGAATCTTAACAAAGCTATAAGGTGAATGCATATGCAATACTCATGTCAACATTTTATATCTCTTTCCAAAACCATGCAATGCCAAGTTTATATCACAATTCATGAAATCATTTCTTTTACAATAGAAAACAGAGTAGTGGATAACACTAGAATCTCTAGGTACGTGTCTACAAGTAGGCTATACAAGCACTACTAATTGCCATTTTTATCGATACTAATCAGACGGGTTTCTAAACTTTCACCAAAAACACACAGGCCAACATAATACCACAACCACACACCCTACCCAGATTCACCAAGGTATTTACCATTTTTTTTCTCAAAATAATATACATTTTCAATGTGCCAAATATGCAACAATGCTTAATGAAAATGGATGAGAAATAAGTTTCAATTCTCCTAATTCTGATACAATTTCTATAACAATTATAGCAATCCTCCACCGATAGCCCAAGACAGATATCTCTAAACAGATAGATAATTTCCAATAAAGATAAACTTTTCAAAATTTCAAGATAGGAGTAATAATGCATATCAACTCCACCACCACCATCATCATCATTATTCCAATTACATAAAACCTAACATCATTTCCATTTCCTCTTTACAAAATCAAGCATTCACATTTTAGAGCAAAATCCCAATATATATATATATATATATTTATTATAAATCAACTCCAAGGATAAAAATCCACCATTTTATCACCACTCAACCGCATTTACAAATCCCCAATCATTTCCAAGAAACCATTTTGATAACTCCTCTTTTGATTTCAAAACCAAAGCCCTAGGTTTATCCAAAAATTCCCAAATCATAATGTTGTTTAGAAAATCAAATAACCGAGTTAAAAATCATACACAAGTGTAAAGAAATCCCTACCTCAAAGCTAGAAGACAAGGGAGAGAGTGGAGAAACCTCGATGAAGCCAAAACCCAACATTGTTTCGATTAAAATGAAGCTCTAGGTGAGCTCTATCTTTTTATCAAAGGGACTAGAGTGTATAGATCAATAGATTGAGAATATTTGAAGGTTGAAAATGAGTTTTAGAGAGAAAAGGCCTAGACTTAGGGTTTTGAAATGTTTAGAGAGAGATATATAAAAAAGTGACTCAAAATGTGGTTGTTATGAACTGATATACGCACAGATTGCTTAGGTGACGAAAACACCGCTGGAGTGAACAAAGTGACAGCTTGAGCGAAGAACACCACTTCCTAGTACTTTTGCAGACAAAGGCTAACCGTTCGAGCGAAAAAAACACCCTCCCAGTACTTTTGCAGACTTGCCAATATACTAGACATTCTCAAAGACCACTCGAGCCACCAAAGGACTGCTCAAGCAGACTGACCAAAATCTGAGCAACAGTTTTATTGAAAAACAAACTCTCAACTGTTCCAAATGCAACAAAGACATCCAAACAACCAAACTCAATCAAGACTAAGATGAATAAGGATATGAACAACCAAATAAGACAAGGAATCCTGGATCCAAAACAATAAACGAGTCGGATCTAAACCGGAATCGTTATAAAATAAGTGCACTTGTTTAGGGGTTGTTTGGGAAGTGCTAGATTAGTATAGCTTTTGACTTTTTATGAAAAAATGCAAAATATGGGTTAGGTTTGAAGTGATATGGTAGAGAGGTGATGTGACCCAAATAAGATGATTGTGACCCAAATAGGATAACGTGTTAAGCATGTGCTATTTTAGCACATGCCAAACAAGCACTTAGGGGATGCCGAGAAAACTTGACAGTGATAGTTAGCAAAAATAAGTACAAAAAATGGTAAATATTAATAATTAAAATCATAATTTTTTCATCATTGTATAATAATTTTTCAAAACTGTCATGACCCGAACCCGCCCCTATAGATGAAGGTCATAACTGACTAGTAATCGTAAGATTACATACGGCCTCTGACAAAACCAAACACAGATTACAATAGTAAAGGGGCCAAACAATAGCAGTTTTAAAAATTTTATCCATTGAGCTGTGCTTACATGGCATGCCAAAACAATTTCTCTTTATGTTATAATAACTCACATCATAACCAAAATAAACATCTTGTTCATCCAGGATCATACAAACATATGGCCAGCCAAACAAAAGGTCTATATACATAGGTGATCAAAAGGATTCACCAAAATCGCAAAAAGGGGTAAACAAGAGAACAAAAACAAAGTCTCGTGCGTGAGACGTTCGGGCTAACTTCACAAAAACTTGGACTCCTCTCACATCCTTCACTAAGGCTGGGGTTGGACATTTCTTTGCTCACCTATATACATATAAAGAAGAGTGAGCGAAAGCCCAGTGAATAATACCAAAGTAAAGAGGTTATATGAATGAAATTCTCTAATAAGTAATGTTCTTGTTAAGCATATCAAACGGCCTTAGGCCCATTCATATTCTTATCAAATACGGCCTCAGGCCCAAATATATCAAACGACCTCTCACCTATTATATCAAACAGTCTTGGGCCCAATTCATTCATATCAAACGGTCTCGGACCCAATTCGTTTATGTCAAACGGCCTCGGGCCCAATTCATTCATGTCAAATGGCCTCGGGCCCAATCATATCAAACGGCCTTGGGTTCATTAATTCCATATTCATATTTATGCACATTACATATTTGTAATCATAATCGTATTCATAGTCAAATGGCCTTAGGCCCAATGCATTTGTATTCAAACGCCCTTAGGCCCATTCACATCCTTATCAAATATATCAAATGACCTCAGGCCCAAGTATAACAAACGGCCTCGGGCCCAATTAAATTATATCCAATGGCCTCAGGCCCAATTCATGTTCTTCATAGACCTTATACAAAAATTTGGCATATAGAATACTTATTCATAATTCAAACCAACAAATTCATGGAGCTTATATGAAAGTAACAGTTGGAAAGTAACATACCTGAAAATATCTTTACTAAGATATTACTCATAGTGTTCCGTCGATGGATTTGCCCTCATGCTTGACCCTACACATTTCATAACACCTTGGGTCATAAACAATTCATTCCGTTCTTAACTTATTATTTATCTTAGGCCTCTTTATTATTCCTTTTGTTCATTTACATTGTTCAATACATGCCTAAGAGTGCTTAGAAATGAAAGAGAATGGAAAACGGAACGTAAAACAACTTTTCAAAATTTCTAAAACAGTGCCCTTTGCTCAAGCGGTCTGGAAAACTTTGTAAAAGTACTGGTTGCATGAATTTTACTCTGGGGTGAGACTCTTGTCGCTCAAGCGAGCGAGTAGTCTTGCAAAACAGGGTTTGCTTGAGCGCACACTTTGTCGCTCGAGCTACTATGCAAATCTTTGCAAAACTTCTGGGAGTTTGATTTTTACGCTCGAGCAAGGCTTTCTTCGCTCGAGCGAACATGTTGAATTTTGGAATTTCCAGAATTCTATTTGAAGTTCAAAGCTCACTTCCAAAAGCCAAAATCATGCATGACTTATTCAAAAACTTCAAAAGTATGCATTTGAACATTAACACTGGAAGAATTACATTTCTTATACACAAAACATCATGAATTTGGCAAATCATCACTCTACATTTCCATGCAAGCATGAATTCAAACTTAACTCTTTTCTATTATCATCAAGACATGGATTTGAGCTCTATAACTTCAAAGGTCATGCAACCAAGTTCTATAATTCTATAATTCATGGATGCATGTCTAAAATAACCATCAATTCTACATGTTTAACATGCTTCAAGCTCAAATGTACATAATCATGGTGAATGCTTATATGCATGTATCACACAACTCTCAATACAACATGATCATCATGCTTTATGTTCAAATGTGTAAAATTAAGGCCAATTCTTTCATGCATGCATCAAATGATCTCAAGTTGACCAAGCTTAGCTTAATTCATGTAATTAACTACATACTCAACTCAAATCTTGTTCTTGATTGCCAACTCTATTTGAATTCACATAATTACAAGCTTTAACTCAAGAATTAAGGGTTGGTTACTCACCTAGAGGCTCCAATTTCTCAAAATATGGCTAGTTCTTGAGCCTAGCCTTCCAAACCTTCAAGGTTTGAGGCAAATCCCCAATTTTCCTTTTCCTCTTCCTCTCTCTCTAGAACCGGCCCTCTCTCTATCTCTCTCTCTCTCTCTAGTGTATTTTCAGCCAAGTTGTATGGAATGAGCTCCAAGAAATGAGTTTAAGTGTATATAGATCACTTATATATGCTTGCCTAATCAATCTTGATTAAGGCTAATTAATTGTGCCTATTTCAATCAATTTAATTTGATTAATTTTGTCCAAATCAATTTTTAATTAAATTTTACCATAGGCTCTAAAAATCACGCTAATCACAATGGTGCAGACAATTTCAATTTCTGTAACAGCTACGGTCTTCAATTTTCAAATTATAACAGTAAGTTGGACAAATTTTCTTATGGTGAATAGATAGAGTTTCAAAAACATAATTAATCACCAAAAATCACATAAGCAAAAAATTACAATCATAATTAAGTGTAATTAACATAACACAGAACATGGTTATCATAAAAGCCCACCCTAAATGATAATTTTCCCAAATAATTACACCCTTCCATATTTGAAATTATTTTTCGTCAAATACCTTGACTTGTAGCTGTGATTTTTCTTTTGTATTTTGTTTTTGGAAATTAGATGGATACAAATTAACGTAAACAATCATAGCTGTTAAATAAGCTAGCTATCCCACATTTTGGTTTGGACATTTCCGTGATGATAATAATGTCTTAATAGAAATGGTGATCAATATAGCTGTCAATTCTGCTCCTTTATCAAAACTGTTTTCCAGATTTGAACACGAAGGCTGCCCAAATCATTACAACAAAGCCAACAGATTTCCATTTCCAAGATTTTGATGGATAAGCTTATGAAAATAAAATTATCTAACAATATTAAAATCTAGACTTTGGTTTCTCTCTAGTTTAAAATCAAACTGAAGCATACTATTTTACGGAGTTCATATCGATAATTCGAACTTTTAATTTATTTTTAATTTGCTGAATCAACAGAGGTTGGTTTGTTTGGTATCATTTTTCTTTTGTGTTTCCAATTTTAGAAAATACAGTATATATATTTTTGAGAACCTGCTTTCAATAACTATTTAAGAAAAATCTACTGGAAAACAACTAATTTTTTAAAACAATACTAAAAAATTATTTTTGAATTTTTAAAAGCTATTTTGATACAAAAATTAAATGACACATAAAAATGACGGGCGCTTTTTGAACCTTACATTGCTTTTGTTTTATGAAAACACAAAAAAAGGAAACAATTCTAAATAGGGCCAAAAGTTCAATTTTAAAAAACAAAAGCAATCAAAGGTAGGTTTTTCCTATAAAAAAATTAAAAGAAAAAGAAAAAAAGCAATGCTTCAATTACTTACAATCTTAATAAAAACATACATGTTCAAACATCATTGGTTGTTTAAATATCATCACTTTTTTGATAATCAATCACATTTGACTTCTTATATTTTTAATAAGATTGTTAATATAGGTAGAATTGTTATAAAAAAAAGGAGGGGGGGGGGGGGGGGGGGGGTCAAGTTCACTTTTTAACTATCTGAAACCATTAGGTCCAACAATATTTTAAAATCTCTGCTATCCACCATTCAATTTATGGCACAATGAAAAACCTTATTCAATGATGCAAAGCAAACTAATTCAATGTTTATCAAGAGAAAAAGATAATTAAATGGAAATGCAAAAAATAAATTTATTTTTGGGCATTTACTCACAAGTTCTAATTTATGAACTTATACTTCATTAAATTCTAACTAAGATTTTTTGAACCTTTAAGTCCCATTAAATTTTTAATAATTGGAATTGTCCTTCAAATAATGATTGTTCATCATTTATGATAATCTATAAAAGAAAATGATGATTTGTCATTTATTTTGATTTTCAAAACTTTAAAATATTAACTTTCAAATTAAAAAAAAAATTAAAAAAATAACGTGCAAAACTGGAAATTTTGTTTATAAAGGAGCATGATGATGGAACATCGATGTGCAAAACTAAAAAAAAAAAAAAAAACTTTAAAAATGGAAAAATTGCTAATGTTCTCAGTTTTAAAACTGGAAAAAACTGTAATGTTCTCGGTTTTATTGGATAGCTGAATCAAACTAATAAGTAGAAGGGTAAAAACGTTCAATCTCATGCTTTTTTTTTTTTTTTATCAGTTAGTAAAACAATTATCTAGAACATTATTATGCAAAATTGAAAATGTTCTTAATTTTAAAAATTGAAAAAAAAAAATGGTAATATTCTCTGTTTTACTAAATAGGACTTATTAGCTCAAAAAATCTTAAATAGTACCTAAACTATTATAACATTTGTAAGTAGAACTTTTAAGTAACTAACTCTTTACTTTTTTATCTTTTGTATTTTATTTATTTTTTCATTCACAAATCTATATGCACCGAACCTAAATGGCTCTTTGTTACTTTTTGGCTACATGCTCAAAGTATTTTTAAGGGTATATTTAGGTTTGGCTTTTTTGTTGATATATTTTTTTTTAAGTTAATATATATATATATTTAAAAAATTTCAAAAAGATTTACGCATTCAGGTTATAGTTGACTAGATTGATTTTTTTTTTTTTTATATGAAAAGGTCATTTTTTTTTGTTTTTATTACTTTTTAAATCTTTTTACACCAGACATACTCAAAAAAATAAAATTTTGACATAAATGTTTTAAAAAAAATATTAAAAACACAAAATAAAAGAGCATTTTTTAGGTGAATCCCAAACTCACCCTGCCATATGATGGGAACGGACGCTCAAAGTACTTCCACGCAAAACAATGTCAAAATACACAAAATACCTTTTAGGAGTTGGTTAAAAATGCTTATATTTTTTCTAAATATTAACTTTGTTGTGTGTTCATCTAATAATAAAAAATTATGTGTTTAGAAGGTTAAAAAAATAGAAATAATGAGCAAATCACTAATCTCAATGTATTCTAGAATCATGCGATAATTCTTATCATTTTAAAATACTTTTTAGTTATAAAAATATGGCTATCATTGACAACGTTCTGTATAAGAGTTCTATAAGAATGATATTAGGAGGGAGGCAAGAATGGAACTAATCGAAGATTATAGAGGGTTATGATCATTTGCTTTGTGAAAAATACTATTTTCTATAGCACTTAAAATATATATATATATATATATTATTTTATACATAAAATGGCATCTCCGTATAAAAAATATATATAACTCATTCTTTATCTTGAATTCTTTTTTGATTTTGCACAAGAAAAACTTTTTCATCCTATTAGAAATTGTTTCCTTA
Source organism: Camellia lanceoleosa (assembly GCA_025200525.1). Lineage (NCBI taxonomy): Eukaryota > Viridiplantae > Streptophyta > Magnoliopsida > Ericales > Theaceae > Camellia > Camellia lanceoleosa. The sequence continues at coordinate 21,735,933 of CM045766.1, read as the reverse complement.
GTGTTTGAATTTTTTTATTTTTATGTATATATAATTCATTTATCATATTATATATATATATATATATATGTTTTTGTAACTAACGAAAAAAATTTATTCGATAATAAAATTCTAATTCCGTAGGAATGTTAAACAAATAACAGTCAAGTGTTTCAAAAAGTATTTTATAAAATATTGATACTTCTTTTGTCGGTAAAAAAAATAAAAAATAAAAATAATAAAAATAATAAAATAATAAAATAATAAAAAAAAAAAAACAGAGCAAATTCATCGCCTAAAACATAGAGAAACCAATATTCTATTCATGAACATAGACATCATTCTTTCTTGAAACACTGTTCCTTATATGTATCCCTTGACCCTATCATTGCTGGAACCAACTTCACCAAACCAACCATGCAAGAGAGACAAACAGAGAGAGGACAACCTTATTCGGTTCGAAAATGGCTGCTTTTGTTTGTCCAAAGACCTTTTGTTGTTGCACGTGTTTTCAATCTTGAGAAAATTCACACCCCACACTTCACTTTTAGCGCGTGCACCTCACTGTTTCTTAATTCCATCTTCTTCTTTTTTATTTATAGAAAATGTTTTGTGACACTAAATTGGGGGCACTAATGTCCCTAATTTTCATTTCAGGTAACTGTTTTGTTTTTGTTTTTTTTTTTTTTGCCTTATATGGAAATTAGGGGCATTAGTGCCCCACAATTTAGTGCCACAAATCAAAATCCTTTATTTATTTACTAGCGTATGCCCGTGTCTAAAGGCACGGTGTAATTTTTTTTTTCTTTTCAAAGAATAGGGAGTGAATTTTTTAAAATGTTTGACACTGGAAAGATATGAATGAAGTGTATCTAATAAAAAATTTAAAATATGAAAAAAATTTATTAAAAACAAAAATAAAATATTCAAAAAATAAAATTTAGTTTGAAAACCAAATTTCAGCCGTCATATTATTCATGTTCCACTTTAATGCATAGCCAACATGGTCATTGACCCTCTGCATCTTCATAACATTGTTGCTTACACTAAAACATAAAAAGATCACACAATGGCAGAGACTAAATTAGTTATATAATTTTATTTGACAACCATAACTTCCAAATTCCCTTGTTCATAAAAAAAGACTCTTCTATGCTTCAGAAATGATCTCCTGTTCCAGAAAACTTATAACCCTTTTATCTTATTTGACTCACAATCGTTTGATCATACCTTGAGAAGTTCACATGATTCAACGATGTGTAGAACTCAGAATTGTCCCGAAAAAAACAAAAAAAAGCCTATAACAACATTGGATATATAAATTTACAGACAACAAATATCCCTAGCACGGGGTTTCCGATGGCTGACTATTCAAAGCAGAATTCTAAGGGATGAAGGGGAAAACCTCCATTTTACAGAGGCACTATTCGACCCCAGTTTTGCTCTGCATCAAATGGCTCGATTACATAGACTGCACCATCGCTCATTCCAAACACGATTTGATTAGGTTGAGATGGATGTGCTACAATCACCACAGGAAAGGCACAGCCATTGCTTCTTCTGCAAAATTAATAGCCATCTTTAAATGATTAAATCAGCCTCACAGTTATTAGATCATTCGGGAAATGGAACAAAGCATAATACAGATTATCTTACCTTTAACTTAACATACATACATACATACATACATACATACATACAGAGAGAGAATCACATAGCAAAGGAGAACACACAACAACAATTGATGCCTTCAAGTTACCAGTCACAAGTGATCAAAATCAGAAAAGTTTCAAGAATCCAAATCTTGTTTGAAACTCTATCCCAATATCGAAGTTTGCCAACTGATAAAGATTGGGAGTTAGCTACAAAAATATATGGGATAAGATTTTTTTTACAATGTAACTTAATATCCAACTTCAAATTTGTATTTCTCCAAAGTTTGTGAGATTCAACTTATCCCAGTGAGTCGAATCTCCAAATGAGGTGGTTAAGACTATGGCATCAAAACATGGTTGAGAAATATGACAATTGGTCAACAATTCTTGGTATTTGGTATATCAACAATAATTGTAAAAGGAATATGGTAGAACAATGAGAACTTGGGTTGAGGTAATAAAAAAGACATGACTATCTTAGCTACAACTGAGGATATAATTACGAATGGAACTAATTAGAGAAAATGGATCTATACAACCAACTCCATGTTTGACACTAGAATTTTGTAAATTCCAGTGTCAAGCTCCAGCTTTTTCTCAGTATAGAAACATTCAACTTCTTTTAAGAAAATTCAGTGAAAATTTAGAGCATTGAAATATTGACTTTTTTGTATGCTGATGAAATCCTCATGGCATCTGAAATGTTGTGTTTAAGTGCTGGAAGTGACTGTGAGTACTGAAAACTATAATATATATGCTGAAAAATTCTGTTTCAAGTGCTGCACTATTCAATTTAGGTACTAAAACTTTAGCTGAAGTAATATATATTGACTGATCAGTTTTGATTAAATGCTAAAAACCAAATTACAAACAATATGTTATATTTATTGGCAAGGAGAAAAACTCCAGCAGCACTTTCTTTGTGTGGTTTGGGTTGTTTTGGTCCATAAATGCTACCAATAGTTTAATATCATTTGATTGAGTGATATACAGACTTCATTATACATTATAAACACAACATTGACTTGAAATTGTGGTCAAGCCAAGGAATTAGGCTAGATTATATGTTGGAATCATTATATATTAGCCAACTTCTTCATTATACATTTTAAGTGATGACTCTGAACATTATTTTTTGCTGGTGTGTTTAAGATTACAAAGTTAATTATAGTTTTTTATCAACTCAAATTAACATTCCTTTGTGAATTAGGGAGGGGGGAATCTAAATCAACAACAGAGTGTGTGCGCTATTTTGACAACCAAGAAGTAGCAACTTAGAGGTCTCTCATAGGCAAACTATCAAACATGTTGTGGCCATGGCAGTATAAGCCAGCATATCAGCACTTTTCTTCACCCTATTGCCACTCTACTTCTCATATCTAACTAATGTGCTTGAAAAAAAAATAAAAAGAAGTCAGTGAACCCTATACCAACATATCAAACAGCAAATTCTTGAAATTGAACAAAGAAAATCAGCGAACTTGATACCAAACTCAAACATGCGAACTAAATTACTCAAAGGGAGAAAGGGAGAAAATGAGAGAAAGGGAAATCAAATTAAACCAGTTCGTACACTCAATAATGATCTTTACAACCATATAGACAAACCAGTTAATTGTGGAGGACGATTGATACAAAAATTAGCCCTAAAACCGAAGCCTCAAAGAAGTAAAGAAATGTAAAATACCTCTGATGTTGGGAGGATAGGAGCCGAGAGAGAGTGGGTGTCGATCAACGGCGATGGTGATGATGAGCAGCGGCGGCGGTGGTGAGCCCTGTTGAGACCACCATCTCTATTTGAATCAAATTGTTGGAAGATGTTTCTCTAATCTGCTACCTCTGTTAGCCAGTTTCAGAAAAGAAAGAATTTCGAACGTGAGAGAGAGATCATAGAGGGAGTTGAAGAGAGAATGTAGTTTCAGAAAAGAAAGAATTTCGAATGTGAGAGAGAGATCATAGAGGGAGTTGAAGAGAGAGTTGAAGAGAGAGAGAGAGAGAGCAGAGAGTGTTTGGGCGGGAATAAAAATGATCTCAACCGTTAGATAGTATATAGGAATTATCTCAACCATTGAATCAAAATGTATCTCTGATACATTTTGATACATTTTCAAAAACAGTTCTATCTTATTATATAGATTTACGACACTTCGTTTAGAGGTTTATTTTTGAAATTGCTGAGTTAATATGTTTAAGATTTAAAAAAATTTGAGTCAAAAGGACATTGGTTGTCTAAAAGAACATGCAATTTGTTCAAAAGCTTAATTCTCTGTCTATCTATCTGTTTAAATGTCACATTTCACTACAAGAAGATGAGTTATTTGAGTCGCATTATTTGTGACACGAACACTGGCCAACTCAAAAATGTATTATTAGCGTTGGCAAAATATGACTGTCTCAAAAAAAATTTACTTGCTATTATTATTTGAGTCAGTATATTATATCGTCTCAAAAATATATTATTTGCGTTGGCCAGATTTTGCCGTTTCAAAATTTTTTTTAAAACTTTTTATCCATTTTTTTGGCTCCAAAAATTCCATCGCGCACCTTTTTTCGTGCCCATTTCAGGTTGTTTTTGCGTCTATATTGTGTGCCGTCACAAAAAGTAATTAAAAAAATTTAAAATGACATCGTTTTTAAAACCTGATATATATACCCTTCCTCTTTTTTGTTATATTTTTGCCCTAAATTCCATCTTGGTTCATCAACAAGAAACCAACTCTTCATTGGCACCACCGATTCTCCATCTCCACCGGCACCACCAACTCTCCTCTCCTTCACCGATACCGCCGACTCTCTCTCTCTCTCTCTCTTTATATATATATATATATATCAATCTCCCTAAGAACTAAAAGAGTAGATGATTTGAGTGTTCGATTTGTGTTCTTTCACCCCTAGTTATTTATGAGCTTTCTTTAGAATCAAACCGGGGAAAGGTAAAATTGACCACTGTGGAGAAAACCCTACCTCTTAAAAGCTTTAATCAACAAAAGAGTGAGACAAATAAGAGATAAGGATTGTAGATCCAAGCCATATCAAGTCTCCCCAGCTTCCTCAAGTTTTCCAAAAGCTAGTCTAAAGGGTATATGTAAATAATACAAAAAGAAAATCAAGAATTGAAAGTGAGTTCCAAACCTCACGGGTTTGGCTTGATATGTACCCAAAAAGAGTTCTTTGTTTATGAGCTTTCTATAAATTAGGGATTAATGGTGTATACTTTTGTAATCTACTAGCAGAATTCTAATCGGGTAATATTGTGTTGTCCTCACTAAGAAAGGGTTGTTCCTTTTTCCATTTGAGAGAATTTGAAGGTAGAATTCAAAATTCATGTACCCAGATAATGAATTGCAACAATAGCAAGGAATCAATAAAGAAAACTCAGAAATTTTCTTAGGAAAATCTCCAGCTGTATAGCGATTCTGGTTTAGATCCAAACCATTTGATATTTTGGATCCGAGTTTCATTTCCTTGTATAGTTATTTATGTCATATTCCTTTTTTCCTCTTTGATTTTGTCTTTTGAGTTGTGTTGGTTGCGTTTGGAACAGATTGGTACCTTGTTTTTCAAAAACTTTGTTGCTCAGAATTTTGCTTCTACGCTCGAGCATCACTTCTTGTGCTCAAGCGGTCTTTGTGGACTCTCAGTACTTTTGCAGGTTTGCAAAAATATTGGGAATTGGTATTCTTTACTCGAGCGAAGCTTCTTGTGCTTGAGCGGTTATGGCTTGAGCAATCCTTCTTGCCCTCGAGCGTTGGCCTTCTGTTTGTAAAAATATTAGGAGTTTTTATTTCACACTCGAGCGTTAACTTCTTGCGCTTGAGCAGTCACATCTTTTGTGTCTTATGCTCAAGCGTCACTTCTTGCGCTCGAACGGCCTGCGTGTATATCAATCCATAAAAGTTACTTTTTACATCACTTTTTCATTTCTCTCTCTCTCTCTCTCTCTCTCTCTCTCTCTCTCTCTCTCTCAACTTTCTAAAAACCCTAGATCTACGATCACGTCCCACAATTTGGACAATTAAATATTAAATTAGGTCTAAACCCCAATTAATGTTCCATCATCCAAATTCTAGGGGTGAAACAAAAAAACTAAACGCCAACCAAACCATCTACTCTAATTTCATAACTAACCAATACCTCCAACATTAAAGTAATAATACATAGTCAAAATAACTTAAATAATGTACGGTTACAAACCATGCTAAATTTTCCTAATACTAAAGTTATAAAAATAATATTAAATACAAAAACTAATATCAACCCTAAGCTAAAGAAAACAAAAGAAATCCAAACGACATGTCCTATGATCATAGTTATTTCTTGTCACCACCATAGCCTCAACTAATCTTGCAAAGGAAGCTTGTCTGCGCTTAAACAGAACGCATCCGAGATGCCAAGAGACAAAACGAGTCAGTATACAGGTATACTGGTATGAGTACAAGATTTAACACCCACGTGTCTACCAGACACAAACAAAACTACATTTAATTCTTGTTACGGAACAAGACAAGTAGTTCCAACCGCACCGAGATAAATGGGTAGTTTCCCGAGATACGGTGGCATTTAGTTTCTTGCCCGTACACAATGAAATATAAATTGAGTATAAAATAAAATAAATAGAAATAAAAATATGGTGGGTCAACCTTGCATAAAAAAAAAAATTAGTAAGACCCATCATCCTGCAAAAAAATAAAGTTAGGCCTCGTTTGGGAACCTTTCCTTTTAGCCAAAAAGTCAAAAAGTTACTAAATTAGCCAAAAAGCCAACAACCCATACCAAAAAGTCAAAGATTCTCTTTTCTCTCTACTTTTTGCACATCTTTTCGTAAAAAACTAAAAAGTCATCCCAAACATACTAGTTTTTTTTAGCTCATATTTTAGCCAAATAGCCAAAAAGTTACTAAATTAGCCTGTTCCCAGACGAGGCCTTTGTATAATTTAATCATAAGTAACTTGCTGAAGAAGTATAAAAATGCACTGTTTTATATTTAAATAATTCGAATTGACCAAAACTCAAAGAATAAAAGTTGTACAAAATCAAATTTCCTAAAATACAATGTGAACGAATTTAACAGAAACTGAATAGGTTGAGAGAAAAACTTGATAGAAGAACCTAGATGAAATTCAATTGAAAAATCTGAAGCTGAAACCGAACAAAAACTGTCCTAAGATTTTTTTTCAGAAAAGTTCAAAACATAAAAAGTGTGCAGAATAATGTTTTATTTTAGTTTACGCGAAACCAAAAAAAATGAGCTTGTTTCGTAGGTTATAACAGCCTCCAAAATCAGCATTGCCAAAATGAATTAAAACTACTATACTCAAGATCATCCGATTATAAGTTATAATCGATCTTTTTAATAAAAAGCCTAAACCCAAAAGTTTTCTAGAATCACGTATACATGCCTCTGATCAAATTTCATTATTTATCGAGGTCGTTTATTATTTTTCATGATGTACAAATCAATACAATTCACACTATACTAATAAACTCATAATTAAATTCTTTGTTCCTTAACTCCACCACTTCGGCCTCCATTTCCAGCCTACACATATATCCCATGTGCCTCCCGTATACCTAACACCGCTCCGAAGCCAAACTTGCACAGGAATATCGTCCCGAGTTTGACCCACACTCCTCGAATGGTTAGCATATACGTACGCGCATAAATCAAAGCACTCGTCTACTCATGAGAACGATGCAACAATATACATATACAAAACAGCTCACTCATGAGAACAAACATAACAATGCCAAGCTTAAAACATTCAAATAAATCTCATAATCCTCACTTTTTTTTATACACTCTTTCTCACTAACACTCAAAAATAAAACAATAATCCATAGAGTCATGGTGGAGTGTAAGGAATTTATCTAAGGGTTCCAAGTTTATTTTAATTTCACATAACCATGAGTGTGATTACAACCATAAAATAAATCCATATAAAAACATAAACCTAGCATACACAACTAATCAAAATAATTAAAATCAATCAATCATCTTTATGTAAATAAAAAATCAAACTAACATCAAATAAATATAAATAAATAAATAAAAACAACGAATTAAACATAAATTAAGGGATGTGGGCTTTGTACTCACAATTATTTTTGAAGATCAAAGAATCACTTAAAGAATTAATGGAGCCACCAAAATAAAACCCAAACCCTTTTTTCTTTTTTCCTATTCTCCTCTCGCCATCCTTCTCTTTCTCACGCCACATATAGCACTCTCTTTGTTGATTAAACACTTTTTTTTCTCGATTTCTCTCTCTCTCTCTCTCTCTCTCTCTCTCTCGCGCGCGCGCGCACCCTTTTTTTTCCCGTGGTTGCTACTTTGAAGAAAAAGTTCTCTAAACCTTTTTTTATTACAACAACCTAAGTTTAATATATAATACCCTAATAACATTATATTTTATTTTATAATATAAATACAACATATATAAATATAAATATCCTAAGTAAACTCAATATATACATAACACGCTTATATATATATAAATATTTAAATTAATTATATATAACAAATAACACAATTAAATTAATTTAACACCACATTAAATTCTTATATACCTACACAATTAATAAAGCCAAAAATAAAATCAAGTAATAATAAATAAATAAAGGCTTACGAAAAAATCCGGGTTGCTACAATATACACACCTCAAAAGAATCTAGTCCCGAGATTCGACAGGAGGGAGTACTAAACAAAAAGTTCTGGATGCATACGCCGAACTTTCTCTTCTAATTCCCAATTGATATTATTCTCATCCTTGCTCCATTGAACTTTAACCATGTTCACTTTCTTGCGTCGCAACTGCTTTACATCTCGATCTAGAATAGTAACTAGTCACACCACATACGTTAGATCGTCACTAATCTCCAACACTTTTGGTGATACTACTTGGGAAGGGTCTTGCACACACTTCCGCAATAAAGATACGTGGAACACATTGTGAATCATAGCTAAAGCAGGTGGTAGGGCTAATTTGTAAGCCATGTTACCAATCTTCTCAGTGATCTCATATGGTCCCACAAATCTAGGTGCCAACTTTCTCTTCTTTCCGAACCGCATGATACCCTTCATCGACGAGACCTTCAAAAACACAAAATCTCGAACATTCAACTTAACCCCCTTACGTTTTCTATTAGCATAACTCTTCTAACGACTCTGTGCAGTCTTAATACGTTCCTGAATAATGTTCACCTTCTTCGTGGTCTCTCTTACCAACTATGGCCCTAACAATGGCGTATCTCCTACCTCCATCCAACAAGCAGGTGATCGACATGGCCTCCCATACAAAGCCTCAAAAGGTGCCATCCCGATACTGGAGTGATAGCTATTATTATAAGCAAACTCCACCAATGGCAAGTGTTCTTCCCAACTACCATGAAAGATCGAGGACACAAGCTCTCAATATATCCTCCAAGATCTGATTTACCCGCTCAGTTTGCCTATCCTTCTGAGGATGATAAGCTGTGCTCAAGTCTAACCTAACACCCAAAGCATGCTGAAAACTCTTCCAAAACTCGACCACAAACAACGGATCATAATCTGAAACTATAGAAATTGGTGTGCCATGAAGTCGCACCACCTCCCGAATATACAGCCTAGCCAGTTTATCCACAGTTCGGTGAACACTGATAAGAATAAAATGAGTAGACTTAGTGAGTCGATCCACTATCACCCAAATAGATTCATTGCCTCGCTTAGACTGCGGCAATCCATCCACAAAGTCCATAGAGATGTACTCCTATTTCCAAGTAGGAATCTCAAGAGGCTGCAAAAGTCCAAACGGTTGTTGGTGTTCTGCCTTAACATGTTGACACACATAACATTGAGAAACATACTCTTCTATGACTTTCTTCATACCTTCCCACCAAAATGTCCTCTTCAAGTCATGATACATTTTAGTCCCACTAGGGTGAATGGTATATCGGGACCTATGGGCATCATCCTTAATCTCTTTCCTCAATTCAACAATGTTAGGTACACACAACCTACCCTTGAATCGCAATCCCCCATCTGAGTCCACAGACCAATCAGTAGGATAATCATCGATCAAATCCACTACAAGGTCATCGAGCTTGCTGACAAGAAACCCATCTAAATTCTGCATCTGATAAACTTTACCCAGTAATGTTGGCTACACGGTCAAAGTACCAATGTATGCCCTCTCAGCACTCTCTATTGGTTGAATATCATGCATCGAAATTAACTCCAAAGACTTTCATTCTTGAATCATCAAAGAAACTATAATCCTATGTTGTCGACTAACTATATCAGCGACCACATTTCCTTTCCTTAGGTGGTAAAGGATCTCGAAATCATAACTCCTGACGAATTCAACCCACCTCTGTTGCCTCATGTTCAACGCTTTTTGAGAAAAGAGATATTTGAGGCTCTTGTGATCTGTGTACAACTCAAAGTGCTCCCCAAACAAGTAGTGTCGCCACATTTTCAACGCAAAAACAACTACTGCCAACTCTAAGTCACGAGTAGGGTATCGTCTCTCATGAGGTTTTAATTGTCGAGAAGGATAAAATACAACCTTCTGATGCTGCATCAACACACATCCCAACCCAGTTCTACTCGCATCAATAAACACTACTAACTTTTCCCCTTGTATCGATATAGTTAACATCGGAGTTGTAGTTAACCACTGCTTTAACTCCTGGAAAGCTTTCTCACAATCATCTGTCCATAAGAACTTCACATTCTTGCGGGTCAACTTGGCAATGGGTACTGCAATAGTGGAAAACTTTTCTATAAATCTGCTATAATAATCGACTAGTTCTAAAAAACTTCTCACCTCTGTGGGGTTTCTGGGCTGCTTCCATTTTTTGACCGTAACAACTTTCTTAGGATCTACCGCTATCCCTTGATTGGATACAACATGCCCCAAAAATTGAACTTCTTTCTCCCAAAAGTGACACTTACTGAACTTAGTGTGTAGCTACTGCTCCCTCAAAGTTTGCAATGCAACTTTCAAGTGTTTTCTATGTTCCTCCTCATTCTTAGAATACACCAGGATATCATCTATGAAGATAATCAAAAACTTATCTAGATACGGTTAAAAATTCTGTTCATTGAGTCCATGAAATAGGCAGGAGCATTGGTCATACCAAAAAGCATTACAGGAAATTCATACAACCCACACTGGGTCCGAAAAACAGTAAGCGGTATACTTTCCTCTGACACACCCATCTGATGGTAACCCATTCTAAGATCAAACTGAGAGAACATGGCTACCCCCTTCAACTAATCAAACAAGTTGTCAATTCTATGTAGCAGATACTTGTTCTTGATAGTCACCTTGTTTAGCTCTCTGTAATCTATGTACATACGAAGCTTGCCATCTTTCTTGGAGACAAAGATCGCAGGTGCTCCCCACGGGGAGTTACTTGAACGAATGAACCCTTTCTAAAGCATCTCTTCCAGCTACTTCTTCATCTCCACAAGCTCTTTAGGCTCCATTTTGTATGTTGTCTTAGAAATCGGTGTAGTTCTCGGCACTAGGTCAATGCGAAATTCTATTACTCGTTGTGGTGGAGGTCCAGGTATCTCCTGAAATACATCCTCAAACTCACGTACCACATCTACCTCACTAATATTCTGCTTAGGGATTTCTACCAAGCATAGAAAACTCGTCATCACTGACTCTTCTCCATCACTAGAAGTGTGGGTAAGCCATGGCATATTGAGAATATCTATGTTTACAGTCCTTCTAGCACAATCTAGAGTCACAAAGTGTTTTTCTAGCCAATCCATACCCAAAATAATTGTAAACCCCTCAAACCCTAAAACAATTAGGTCAGCATACAAGACTTTGCCTGCAAAGTCAATCTCAAAATCTTTACACATCTCATAAAGAGTAACTGCCCTTCCTAAAGGGGTCTCAACATGAATAGGTCTAGACAAGGCGGGAGTTACAATATGTTCTCTTTCTACAAACTGTCTAGATATAAAAGAATGAGAGGCACCAGTGTCAAAAAGTACTCTAATGGGTTTTTGAAAGAGATTAAAAGTACCTTGCACTTTGTCGGTTCTCGCATCATTGCTAAATGCTGACCGTCACGCTTTTCCGCTGTCTCTGAGGACAATCCTTGATTACATGTCCCAACTACTAACACCCAAAACACTTCCTATTGATCGATTAAGGTGCTACTGGTCTGATAGGTGGGGGCCCCTCTAACTGAGGTATGGGAGAACAATAACCCAACTGTGGTACTTGCTGCTGTTGTCCTTGATAACCCTGTGACGTGGAGCACCCTGTCTCTAATAATAGTGCCCCTGGGCTGGAAATTGCCCTGAGGCTGGAAATTACCCTGAGGTCTTATCCCTGATTACCCTATTGTTGTGGCCTCTGAAACTGCTGACCCCTATGCCTTTGATCATAGGGTCGGTATCTGTTCCCATCCCGCTGCTGAAAGTGACTCCCTTTGGAAGTCTCTCCAACCTTGGCCTTCCCTTCTTTAAACTGCTTCTCCTTTTCCTCATACTTCAGTGCCAAGTCAAGAACTCTGTCAAACGGTTCAGCATCAAAGGGAATAAGGGACTTAGATAGGTAACGATTCAATCCCTTAATAAACTTCTCATTCTTCTTCTCCTGCATGTCAACCAAGTAAGGGGCATAACGAGACAACTCATACTCGATCACTATTCTATCCTCTTTAGTCAACTTCAAAAATTCATCACTCAGTTAAGACCGAATAGCAACAGGAACAAACTTTCGGTCAAAACGAGTCTTGAAATCTGCCCAAGTCAAAGTTGTTAAATCTAGACCCTTCTTCTATGAGTTCCACCAAAATAGGGCTGCTCCCTCAAGCTGATGTGTCACCAACTCTTGTTTTTGGACCTCAGTGAGCTGCATACGACCAAACACCATCTCATATTTCTGAACCCAAGCATCAGTTGCTATGGGTCCTCCATCTCCAAAGAATTTTTGACCTCCCAAAGAACCAAACTCTTTGTTTCTCTTCGCAAATGGATCTCCCTGCTGGCCTTGATTGTTATTCTGAACAACCTGAAGTAACTGAGCCATCATCTCCTACACATTAACCTGCATCATATTGGTTGTCTCGGTAGCAGTCGCCGTTGCCGCTGCCGCTGTGTTAGCAGTTGTTTCTTCCCCTGTGCCATTAGGCTCGATGCTTCTCAAATTATACCTTCCAGCCATCACCTTCAAGTTAAACGCACAAAAATTTGTTCATAAAGACTTTGAATAAATTCAACCACCAACGTAAACTAGCTAACCCATGTTTCCACAATCCGAAGATCACCTAAACTCTCCCAAGTCTAGGGTAACCTAGAGCTCTGATACCAAACTGTCACGCCCCAGAATTTGGACAATTAAATATTAAATTAAGACTGAACTCCAATTAATATTCCATCATCCAAATCCTAGGGGTGAAACAAAAAAAACTAAACGCCAACCAAACCATCCACTCTAATTTCAAAACTAAACAATACTTCCAACATTAAAGTAACAATACATAGTCAAAATAACTTAAATAATGTATGGTTACAAACCATGCCAAATTTTCTCAATACTAAAGTTATAAAAAAAATATTAAATACATAAACTAATATCAACCCTAAGCTCAAGAAAACAAAAGAAGTCCGAACGACATGTCCTATGATCATAATTATTTCTTGTCACCACCATAGCCTCAACTAATCCTGCAAAGGAAGTTCATCTGCGCTCAAATAGAACGCATCCGAGTTGCCAAGAGACAAAACGGATCAGTATACAGGTATACTGGTATGAGTACAAGATTTAACACCCACGTGTCCACCAAACACAAACAAAAATACATTTAATTCTTGTTACGGGACAAGACAAGTAGTTCCAGCTGCACCGAGACAAATGGGTAGTTTCCCAAGATACGGTGGCATTTAGTTTCTTGCCCGTACACAACGAAATATAAATTGAGTATAAAATAAACAAAATAAAAATAAAAATATGGTGGTTCAGCCTTGCATAAAAAAAAAAGTTAGTAAGACCCACCATCCTGCAAAAAAATAAAGTTAGTATAATTTAATCATAAGTAACTTGCTGAAGAAGCATAAAAATGCACTGTTTCATGCTTAAATAATTCAAATTGACCAAAACTCAAAGAATAAAAGTTGTACAAAATCAAATTTCCTAAAATACAATGTGAACGGATTTAACGAAAACTGAACAGGTTGAGAGAAAAACTTGATAGAAGAACCTAGACGGAATTCAATTGAAAAATCTCAAGCTGAAAACAAACAAAAACTATCCTAAGATATTTTTTTTTTTCTAGAAAAGCTGAAAACATAAAAGTGTGCATAATAATGTTTTACTTTAGTTTACGCGAAACCAATAAAAATGAGCTCGTTTCGTAGGTTAAAACAGCGTCTAAAATCTGCATTGCCAAAATGAATTAAAACTACTATACTCAAGATCATCCGATTATAAGTTATAATTAATCTTTTTAATAAAAATTCTAAATACAAAAGTTTTCTAGAATCATGTATACATGCCTCTGATCAAATATCATTATTTATCGAGGTCGTTTATTATTTTTTATAATGTACAAATCAATACAATTCACACTATACTAATAAACTCATAATTAAATTCTTTATACCTTAACTCCACCACTTCAGCCTCCACTTCCAGCCTACACATATATCCCATGTGCCTCCCGTATACTTAACACCGCTCCGAAGCCAAACTTGCACGGGAATATTGTCCCGAGTTTGACCTACACTCCTCGGATGGTTAGCATATACATACGCGCATAAGTCAAAGCACTTGTCTACTCATGAGAACGAGGCAACAATATACATATACAAAACATCTCACTCGTAAGAACAAACATAACAATGCCAAGCTTAAGGCATTCAAATAAATCTTATAATCCTCACTTTTTTTTATACACTCTTTCTCACCAACACTCAAATAAAACAATAATCCATTGAGTCATGGTGGAGTGTATAGAATTTATCTAAGGGTTCCAAGTTTATTTTAATTTCATATAACCATGAGTGTGATTACAACCATAAAATAAATTCATATAAAAACATAAACCTGGCATATATAACTAATCAAAATAATTAAAATCAATCAATCATCTTTATGTAAATACAAAATCAAACTAACATCAAATGAATATTAATAAATAAATAAAAACAATGAATTAAACATAAATCAATGGATGTGGGTTTTGTACTCACAATTATTTTTGAAGATCAAAGAATCACTTAAAGAATTAATGGAGCTGCCAAAATAAAACCCAAACCCTCTTTCCTCGTTTCCTACTCTCCTCCCACTGTCCTTCTCTTTCTCACGCCACACACAGCACTCTCTTTGTTGACTAAACACTCTTTTTTCTTGATCTCTCTCTCTATCTCTCTCTCTCTCTCTCTCTCTCTCTCTCTCTCTCTTGCGCGCGCGCGCACACACATATACAACCTTTTTTCCCGTGGCTGCTACTTTGAAAAAAAAGTTCTCTAAACCTTTTTTATTACAACAACCTAAGTTTAATATATAATACCCTAATAATATTTTATTTTATTTTATAATATAAATACAACATATATAAATATAAATATCCTAAATAAACTCAATATATACATAACACCCTTTTATATATATATACTAAAAATATATGTATAAATATTCAAATTAATTATATATAATAAATAATACAATTAAATTAATTAAACACCACATAAAATTCTTATATATCTACGCAATTAATAAAGCCAAAAATAAAATCAAGTAATAATAAATAAATAAAGGCTTACAAAAAAATCCGGGTCGCTACATCTCCCCCCTCTCTCTTTAAAACTCACCTTTTGTCTTCTCAAACACCTAAATCCATTGATTTCTCTACCCTATTCCCTTTGAGAAAAAGGTAGAGCTCACTTAGAGCTTCATTTTCATTCGAACAAAGTTGGGCTTCAGCACTGTTGAAGCGTCTTCACTCTCTCTCTTGTCTTCTAGCTTCAAGGTAGGGATTCTTCACACTCTTGTATGAGTTTTCCCTTAGTTATTTGCTATTTCAAAAGATTATAATGGCTTGGGGGGGTCTTTTGGCAAAAACCTAAGGTTTGAAATCAAAATGAAAAAGAGGGATTTTCAAATGGTTTCTTGGAAAAGTTTGTAAGTATGAAATTGGGGTTGACATATGTTGAAATGATGTATTTTCTACATTGAAATTGATTTTCAAAGAAAAAGGGGTTTTGCCCTAAAATGTGGAAGTTGAGATTGTAAAGAGGAAATGGAATTGATGATTGAGAATTATGAAATTGAATTAATGTTAATGATGATAGCGGAGTTGGATATGTATTATCACTCCCATCTTGAGATTTTGAAAAAGTTTATCTTTAATGAAATTTATTTATCTGTTTAGAGATATCTGTTTTGGGCTGTCGATGGAAGATGTCTATGAGTGTTGTAGAAATTGGATGAGAATTAGGTAAATTAAAACTAATTTCTCATCCACATACATTGAACATTGTTACTCATTTAATTCATTGAAAATGTACATGATTTTGAGAAAAAAAAAAATGGGTGAACGTAGGAAAGAGGTGTGTATCACCAAATCAAGTTGGCCTGTGTGTCCAGGGTAAAGTCCCAAAAAAATGCGCGTATACATGGATGCCAGTTCCCGCAGATGAAATATCCATAAAATGGCAATAGTAGTGCTTGTATAGGCTACGTTTACATGGGTGTCGTTTAACGATTTCCCGCGGACGAAATATCCATGAAAGGTTGTACTGGCTTGAGATTTCCTCTTATTTTCTATTGTAAAGGGCATGGTTTTGAGAATTGTGATATAAACCTAGCATAACACAGCTTTTAAAAAAGGATATAAATGTTTTGGTACTGGCATTGCATATGCATAAAACCTTATGGCTTTGTTAAGATTTATACATTGTGTTGTAGTGTTTCTACTAGGCTTTGGCTTACCTTATGTGGAAAAAACCATTTTTAGGTGCTGGTGATATGCCTCCACTAAGGACTTAGCTTAGGAGAACTGTAGAGCTAAAGGCTCATTGTTGCTATTTTGTATTTAATTTTGTACAAGCCTAGGGCTTTATTTGTATTGAGCTTAAGACTCACTTTTGATGTACCCAAGCATTCACTTGGAAAGATGTAAGCCTTTAGGGCAAATGATTATCTGTTTAGCTTTCATTTCTTTTCACTATTCTGTAACACATGTAGTAAATTCAAGATGTACTGTTTATGAATATATAACGCATGCATCACCTTTTGTATATCAAACTTTGATTAATGAAAGATTATCAATTCATTTATATTGCTATTTATTGGTTGTTATGAGATGGGTATATTGTATTTATTTCGGGGCGTTACAAGCTGGGTGTAAGTTGGGAGATGAAAGGGAATGTGATTGTATTTTGTTCTTGTAATTCACTCAAACAAGAATGAAAATGGTGAGAGAAGGAGATGGGTGTGAACAAAAATGAAGCAGAGAGGAAAATGGAGGATAAAGAAAGTGATGGAAAATTGGAGGAAAGTGGAGGGGAAGCAAGAAAGCAAGATAAAAAAAATGAGCAATTATATGTTTGACCTTTCATAAAATAATAAATATATACATACACATAAAATCTGTTTTGTTTTTATTTGAACGTAATTTAATTTTTAAATGTGTTATAAGTTAAATATATATATATATAATCTATTTTGTTTTTGTTTTTTTTTTAGTAAGGACAACAGAAAATGTTTTTTTGTTAATATATAATAAAGTACAAAATTATCTTATTTGAATATAAACTGTTTCACTATTTTTTTTTTTCAAAAAACATATTTAATTTTTAAAATAACACTGAAAATGTTTTATATGTTTTTTACACACCATACTATTTTTTAAATAGAAAAAACAGAAATTTAATTTTGTTAATATATATATAGAGAGAATCTATTTCACTAGTATTGTTTTTAAAAAAAAAAGCATATTTGCTTTCTAAATACTATAAAAACTGTTTTGCAATAGAAAAAAGACACTATGGTCATTACATTCTCCATAGAGTTAATGTATTTGGCTATGATGACATGGTTTTTGAATTGTCCAATTTCAAACAATTTAGGAATGCATAAATCTATATTGCAGTCTGTAGCTCACTGTTTTACATTGTAAACCTTCAGTAATTAATGTGATGCAATTTTCACAGGTAAAGTTAAGAAAAGTGGGATGATGGATAAAAGTTGGATTGATTTAGGAACTAGGATGTCGAGGGAGTACTTGGATGGGATTGATACATTCCTAAAGTTTTCATACACCAATAGGACTGAAAGTTCATATATTAGTTATCCTTGTAGGAATTGTGAGAATCGCTATAATATTTCACGAGAAGTATAAAAATTGGACTAATCATGGTGAATCATATGTTTCTTTGCATGGTAATGAGGATATGGAAACTTTGGTGGATTCAAATGTTAGGGATGATATGATTGGAATACTAAACGATACTCTAAGAAATCCACATGTACATGTAAGTGTTGGGGATGATGATCAAAGTACAAATGGGGCTTGCACAGGTCCAAATGAAGCAACTATAAAGTATTTCAAACTTCTACAAGATGCTTAAAGTAGACTGTATCCAAGCTGTAAGAAATTCACATCATTGTCGTTCATTGTTAGACTTTTGCATATGAAGGCGCTCAATAAGTGGACAGACAAATTTGTTGACATGCTATTTAACTTATTGAATGAGGTTTTTCCTGAAGGTGTGAAACTTCCAAGTTCATTCTATGAGGCTCAGAAAGTAACTGAGGGTTTAGGCTTCACATATGAGACTTGGGATGCATGCCCTAATAGTTGTATGTTGTACCGAAATGATCAT
The DNA here is from genome assembly GCA_025200525.1 of Camellia lanceoleosa. Taxonomy (NCBI): domain Eukaryota; kingdom Viridiplantae; phylum Streptophyta; class Magnoliopsida; order Ericales; family Theaceae; genus Camellia; species Camellia lanceoleosa. Next base: position 21,717,462 of record CM045766.1, on the reverse strand, counting down.
GCAAGTCTTGATGAATGTGTTGTTTGCAAGAGTTCTAGATGGAAATCGAATGATGGTAAAAGACATGGTAAACGTAAAGCTGTAAAACAAATGAGATATTTTCCTTTGAAGTCAAGGTTGCAAAGATTGTTTGTGTCATCCAAAATGACAAAGCTCATGAGATGGCATCAAGAGGAACGAATTAATGATAGTGTGTTAAGGCATCATGCTGACTCCTCTGCATGGAAAGATTTTGATCAACAAAATAGCGTCTTTGCTAGTGATAGTTGAAGTGTAAGGCTTGGGTTAGCATCTGATGGATTCAATCCATTCAGAGCAATGCACATAGTTCATAGCACTTGGCATGTGGTGTTAATTCCTTACAACTTACCCCCGTGGATGTGCATGAAGCAACCATTTTTTATTTTGTCTGTACTTATCAATGGCCTAAAAAGCATTCCTACATTGGGCAATCAAAAAAGGTATCATGTTGGTTTTTCCCTAGCAATCATAAATTTCAAAAGGATAGAGTATCATTTGATGGCAAAAGAGAATGGGGAAACAAACCTAAATTGTTGTCTAGATCTGAGCTATTGCATCAGTTGGATTCAAAAGATAGCTTGACCCAATACAAGATTGATGACCTTAAGAAAAGGCAACAAAGACAAAGAGAGAGGGGAATTTCCAAATCTCGAAGCCATAATTGGAAGAATAAGAGTATATTTTATGAACTACTGTACTGGAAGCATAACCTAATTAAGAATAATCTTGATGTGATGTATATAGAGAAAAATGTATGTGATAATATATTCTAGACATTACTTAGAGTTGTAGGAAAATCTAAAGACAATGTGAGTGCTCAACGTGATTTGCAACAGATGAATATTAGAAGACCACTACATGTGCAATCAAAAGGGTCCAACAAAGTGTAATTACATCTTGCACAATTTAGAATGAGTAAGAATGAAAAAGATATATTTCTCAATGTACTAAAAGGAGTCAAAGTGCCAGATGGGTATGCATCAAATATTTCAAAAGGTGTGCATTTAGCAGATAGAAGCATTAGAGGTCTTAAGAGTTACGATAGTCATATTTTGATGCAACAACTTATATCATTGGCTATTCGAAAATCCTTGCCAAGAATGTGGTTGAACCCTTGATTGAATTGGGCAATTTTTTTCGGCAATTGTGCTCCAAGGAGAATCGTGTGACAGATTTGGAATACATTCAAAATCTCATTAGTGTAACACTTTGTCATCTTGAGAAAATATTTACACTTATATTCTTTGATATAATGGAACATTTGCCTATACATTTAGCTGATGAAGCTTTGATTGATGGAGCAGTGCAATTCAAGTGGATGTATCCAATTGAAAGGTTTCTCCTTACGTTCAAGTAGCATGTACGTAATTGAGCTTATCCAAAAGGTTCAATTGCTAAAGGTTACTTGATGGAAGAGTGCATGGAATTTTGTGCATGGTATTTAGATGATGTTGAAATTAGAAGTAACCAACCGGTGAGGAACTATGATAGTGGTGATAACATGGGTCGTGTTGTTGGGGAGAACACTATATTTTATCTTGATAATAATGCATGGACACAAGCTCATCGATATATCTTATTCAATACAAGCTCAGTTGCCCCATTTATAATGTAAGTTGCATCATCCATTATTATTATTTCCCTTTCTCTCCCATCCCCTCCCTTATGAAACAAGGAAATCATCTAACATATCTTTCAATTTACATAGCAAGCACCTTGAATTCCTCAAAAGTAAAATGCCACGTGCAAATGATCATCAAATTCAACGTGAACATTCTGAAACATTCCACACTTGGTTTGTGGATCATGTACGTATATTTAAATATATCATCCAACTTACATAGTTTTTATTTATATTGAATTTTGATTATTTTTTTAATAGGTTCAAACTTTACAAGTGACAAATGCTACAATTTCTGAAGAAATCAATAAATTGGCAAATGGTTCTACTAACTTGGCAAGGAGATTTAATGGCTATATTATCAATGGTTGTTGATTTTGTATTAACACCACTGATAACAATTGAACAACTCAAAATAGTGGTGTTTCTTTGAAGGCAAATACAATGAGCTATGCTAGTCGGAAGGACAAAAATCCTCATGTGGGAGCTGTTTATTATAACGGAAGATTGATTGACATTATCGAAGTCCGGTACAGTAATGACACAAAACATGTGTTGTTCAAGTGTGATTGGATTGATAATATTTGCGGGATAAAAGAAGATGTCTTTAAATTCAAGTTGGTCAACTTTAAGCACTTGTTATATCGAGATGACCATCAAAATAAAGAGCCTTTCATCTTGGCATCCCAAGCAGAGCAAGTTTGGTACGCCCCAGACCCCTTGGAACCAAATTGGAATGTTGTTGTGAAGATGTCTCAAAAAGGATTATTTGATATGCAATCTAATGGTTCTCAAGCTGAGCCTTATATGGATCAATAATTGGAAGAAAATGTTATGCTCCGGGATGAAGAAGTGGGCTGGGTGAGGGAAAGAACAGAAGGAGAGACATTTGCTTCTTTAATGAATATTTGAATATGTTAATGATATGAAAGTACTCTTTTTTGTATTAATTATTTCTATTATTAATCCAATTAGTAAAGCATTACAACTTTTATATTGAGAATCTGTTAGTTTATGTTTCTTTATATCTACTTGTATCTTATGTTATCAATATATGATTTATGGTTGGCTGAGTATTTGTATTTGTTTGCACTTGTTTGTTCAGCCCCCTCCCTCCATGGCCATTGGTATTTGGAGTTTGAACAGAACCTTGTAGTACAACTTCTACATACTGTCTTGGCTAGGTAGACTGCTATAGCTCTACAGGTTTTGCTGTGCTGTTTTGTTATTGTTGGTGCTATTTATGCTGTTTTGTTTGTTGTGTTGGTGCTTGTGCTGGTTCTGGTTTGATGTAGTGATGATAGCCAGCTTTATGTTGTGCTGGTTCTGTTTTGCTATTGTTGTTCTACTGGTGTCATGTGTTGTTGTTTCTATTGTTATTCTATTTTGCCATGCTAGTAGCTTTTGTTTGCTGTTGGTTTCTTGGTTTTGTTGGTTATTGGTCTATTGCTTTATTTTTGTTGTTTTGTAGTGTAGTGTGTTGGCCCTAGTTGTTTTTGTGTTGTTAGATCTATGGAGGGTTGTTTTTGCTTTTATTTGTTTTCTAGTTAGTTGGGTTTCCTGAGGTATGCCTCTTGTACATCTATATATTTTCTTGTCTTATTTTATGACTTACTTACCCAACAAAAATATATGGTTTCAGGTAATTATGAGAAAAAGAAAATATGTTGCTGTTACTATGGGTGAGGCATTATTATAGATGCATGAATCTGAATCGGATGGCATTGAAACCTCTCAACCATCACATACGTCTACGTCTCGACCAAGAGAGGTGACACCATCATTGGTGCTACTGCCACAAAGAAGTCAATCATCATTAGTGCCCACTGTTGTACTAGATTCACGTGACTCCAGTGTATATTTTTTCTTATGATATATTATGTATTAATTTTTTTTAAAAAAATAAAATTTTTATTTCAGGTCCTTCGCGAAGGCATAGTCGTGGTCGTGCTAAGGGAATCAAGGAATAGGGTACTGGAGCAAAGCTAAATGTAGAGTTCAATGCCAAGTTTCAGCCACTTAATAAACTAGGACGGTCATTTAAGGGGTAGTTGGGTCAGATTGTGCGCAATCCACATCGAGTTCCTCTAACTTATCTTAGTTGGGGCACTGTGCCTGAAGATACTGTGGAAGGCATTTAGAAGGAGGTTCAAGTATAAATTTATTTGTTTGTATATTCCATTTGTCTTGTTTATAATGCTTGATAATTTTATTTCAAATTTCTTATGCATTTATAATGTTTGCTACTTTATTTCCATTGTATTAATTATAATGTTTGCTAATCTTATTTCCATTACCTTGTGTTGTGTAGGATAACTTGCTATATGCTCTAGAAGGGTTGAAGCCAATGGTCATAGACTCATGTAACAAATTGTGGAAGGATCACAAAAATAAGACTAAGACCAATCACTACAAGCCTCTTAAAGATGATCCAAATATTAGTGAGAAAGTGCCTTTGGACATCTTGCTAGAACAATGGAGGGTGATGGTGGAGTACTAAGTAGTAAAGATGCAATGGTATATAAAAATATTCATGTATCTCTTGTATGACATTTAATTAATAGTTTTGTAAAATGTAAATGCTTGACTTTTACAGAAGATTGCTGATCGTAATTCTAAAAATCAGGAGTTGCATGGTCCAGCGCATAGGACCAGGAGAACACCCTTTGCCGATATACAACATAAGGTAGTGATTTGTATTAACAATTATATAAAAAATTAACTAAATGCTAACTCTTATATGTTTGGCAATTTTGGATGATGGTTGATGGAGAAAGCACTAACAAGATGAATGTCTTCATGAAGACACACATGATAACTAATCCAAATGTGAAATTATTTTTGGTATGTGTGAGAATCTGAATATAAAAATTAAGTAAATAATTAAATAATAATAATATTACAATCTCAAATATTTTGTTGTGAATCTTTAAGTGCAAATTAAATATTATTGGAGGGTCTTTTAGTTAATTTTAAACCTAAAATAAATTTATGGTGAAAGTATTTAATTTAGGGGCAAGATTTATTATTTAAAAAAAAAATAGAGGGCAAGTTAGTAAGTATATTTTGTTATAATAATAGTTATATTTTATTTAAATTAATAGGTTAGAAAATAAAATAATATAAAGAGATAATTATTTAGAGTTTTGTTTATATATATATATATATAACAACCCTAGGGTTCCTAATCAACACTATAGCAGCAGCAGTAATCAACACTATAGCAGCAACAGCAGTAGAAACGTAAGAGAGGAAGAGAGAGCAAGAGATAGAAAAGAGAGAGGGAGAGAAAGCACCCTTGTGTCTCAACAACTCTCTAAGGTATTAATCAATCTATTCTTGTTCTATTATAATATGTTGTTTACATAGTTATAGTGCTTGTGGGCGTTGTGAGTTGGTGGAAGAAAAAGGAATGGATTGGCTGATTGGGATAGTATTCTAGAAATTTTAATTGAATTCATAATGTTGCTCCTAAGAATATTAATCTGCCAGCAAACTTTAGAAATCAAGAAATCATATCAAACGAATGAATTTTCAACTGAAATTTTTACAATAGATTAATTACATATTGAATTGCATATTTGAATTTTTTCATAATTTTTGGGAGTCAAAATCCATATAAACTGATGCGTTCAAATCTGTTCAGAAAACTGGTTTTAATAGTAAATTCGGAAGTGTTGTTCTCTTTGGGTATAGATTCGAAAATTATCAAATTAGTGTCATTAGAACCGGTTACGAGTCTAGTTTCGTAAATTTTTGGCCTTACATTGATTGCTCCTGTATACTAAGAGAACCATTAATTTATTTAAAGTGCTACAGAAAACAACCTGTTTGGGCATAATTAATTGTAAATAATTATTTTGATAAGAAAATCAAGCAAAACCATTTGGGTTTAAAACTTAGGATATATTAGTTGATATCTTGAGGGTTTTAGAATTTTTTGAACAACATGGAGTGGGTTTTCAATTTTCAAAGTTAGCGAATAGATTGGGAAAACTAGTTTAAAATTTTGTTTTATCGTAATGTTACTTTTAATTAAGTTTCGATTTGAACCCATGTCTTGGGTGATTTTAGACCTTGAAGAACATGAATTTAGGTAATATTTAAGAGTAACAGTGAGTTGTTTTGAGCCGTGTTAGTGCTTTAGTTGAGGTTACTTAGTTCCTATTCTTTAGTATTTTTAAATTAGTAGTGACGTGTAGTTTTTATACTTGGTTCAAGGCACTAGTTGGACTTTTATACTCTATTCGAGGATTACATTATTTCCTTTCCAGGTGAGTAGTTGCATGCTACATATTTTTATAAATGTTCCCCTACCCAGAACTGTTGAAAAATTAAATTGTTGTTTCAGGACTAAACTGTTTTGATAAATTATTATATTATCAATGGAATCAAATTATTTCTGAAACATGTGTGAACTTGGCATACTGTAAACTATTTGTTTTGGTCTCATGTTCATAATGATGAACTACCATGTTTTGCAAAATTGATGTGTATTGATTATTGGGACCATATGTGTATTTAGTCCAGGGAAATTATTCCACTGTGTGTGGTGACTCTGGCCACTAAGGAACAGATCCGGGTTAGGTCATGATGACTCTAGTGCTCAATGATTGTAAGGAAAAGGCCTAGGTTAAGCTGGGTGACCTTCAATCGAATCGTCTTAGAGAAAAGGCCCAGGTTGCCACCCTGAGGATGACTCTTAGTTCGGTATTAGATCCAACGGGGCTTGTAGCCTTGAGAACTGTGTGGCATAGTACTTGTTATTTTCTTGGTACCCAGAAAATTATTGGTGTTCATGTTTTAATCTGTTTTAAGTGAAAAATGTCATTTATTATGTTCTTGAGAGACATGAGTATTTTAACTGTTGAACTGTGGAACCTTCTTTTTGAAACAGATTCTCTTTATCAAACTGTATGCCAATCTAGTTTATGTGATATATGTCTTATTTTGGAATTGATCCCTGTTTTCAAAACTGTATATACTATCCATGTTGCTACTCACTGAGCTATCAGCTGACTTAGTTGTTTACCATTTCCAGGTGTTAGAAGGACTTAAACTGGACTTATGGCGTAGCAGGAACTTGATTGCATGGACCTCTAGGACATTCATTTATTTTGTTTTAGCTTGTTATGTCGAGTTTTGTGCATACATTGTGGTTGGGTTTGATTTGGAATTATTTTATTTTGTGGGCAGTTTGTGTCCCATTTAGTATATATTTTTGGGAGTTGGTTGTGGTTGGTTTTACCATTTATACTTCTGACATGTTAGTGGATTGGGCTTTGATTTATTTATTTATAGGCTATCATCACATTTATTCTTCGTGATTTTGGGTTCATGTTTAGGCTTACGTGTGCCTTGGGCTGAGTCCCTGTGGGCCACGGCCGATCATGCCCGGAGTTGGGGTGTGACAGTATGGGCCTTTGCATATTGGTTTAATATTTTTTTTAAGTAGGCTGTTTGTATACTAATATTTTTAAATTTTAGGATGAGTATAATGAGCAACTCTCAATGATAGATGAGGTCCTTGGGACAGAAGTGTAGACACCCCATTTTTGACCGTCCTCAAGACTTGGACGTCACCGTTGGAACACTCGGTGATTATCCATGTTTGTGTTCATTTGGAGTTCCCAGAGGTCTCGGCTATGCGCCTTGTCTCAGGATCTCCGAACTCGACCATTTTGTGTCTGGTTTTGCACCAAACACTTGTGTTTTGCCTTGAAGGGGTAGGGAATGCCTTGTGAGGCACCCCCACACATCACCGGCCGTGGCTTGAGGCCACCGGCTGTTGTTTGTGTCCATCGGCCATATATTTGGCGGACCGGCACTATTTTTGGCCGACCGGCCATCAATTTTGTCAAAATGACAATTTTGGCCAGCCAACTACTGTTTCTGCTTTTAGCAGATATTTTGTGCCAGCTGTGATAGCTGGCACCCACCCCATTCCCCTCCATACACATGTATGGGGGGATTTCCCTCTTGAATGGCTTGTTTTGGAAGCCTTACAAGAGGGAATTGCCTATATAGGAGAGCTTCCTCTCTTGGCACAAGGGTTAGACATTTTAGACAGCTCTTGTAAAGCTTGAGTTCTAGGGTTAGGGTTTGATACACATTCTATCTCTATAAGTGTGTGTTTTGTCCCACTTTTGCTCACAAACACACACTAACACACCATCTCTTGGATTTGAGACCCTTGGAGGGTTGTTTTAGTGTTTTGGAGCTGGATTTAAGCCAAAGAAGGATGTTGGAGCATTGTTTGTAAAGGAGGACTTCAAGGGTAAGAAACTTCTCTTTTATTTCCCATTTTTGCATTGCTTTTCTACCTATCTTAGAACTGTTTTTGTGCTTAGTGTATAATACAAAAAAGTTCTATTTTTAAGCCCTCTTGATTGTTTGTTAAGAGTGTTTTGTGGTTTGGAGGTGTTTGACCACCCTTAGGCCTTGAGAGGCCCCATTTTGTGCCATTTTTGGTGAGCTCCGAGACTTTGGTGCTTGGGCCTCCTCACCACTAAAATCTTGAGGGATTTCAGTGGTGAAGATGGTGCCTTGAAGTCTCAAGAAGGAGAGGGCCACCCCCTCTCCTTGTTGTCCTTGAAAAGGGCACTTTTTGGCCTCTTGAGGGAGCATCATGCTTGAGTGTTTGTTGATCATGTCTAGGCTATTTTCCATGCTTATTATGCCATGATATAACATTGTTGTATGTTGGTTTTGGTACACCATGCATGCTTAGCATACCTACCATGTAATGCCTTGTTATCGCCTTAATATGCCTTAGGTTGTTAGCCTTTATTCTAGCATGTTTTAGGCTTAACCTTGTGAAGGTTTTGTGCTTATTTTGCCATGTTTTAGGTCTGTCCATAGTTGCTTGGGTCAATCTTGGCATGCTTAGTATAGCTCCTTTGTATTTGAGCTTGTATGCTTCAAGTAGGTGAATGTGTAGCATGCATTGCTTGCATTAATTTAGTGGTTTGGAACCACTTAGCACATAATTTCAGTCCCTTTGACATGCTTGTATGCTTGCCTTGGACGCCTCTTTGAAGCTTTGAAAGCTTGCCTTGTATGCCCTATGTTTTGACCATTGTGCATGCCTTTGAATTTGAGTCATTTAGATGCCATTTAAATGGTCTTTCGGCCTTGTTTTAACATGCTAAAAATCTGTTTTTAGTTGTTTAGTGCATGCCATGTTTGCCTTGCTAAGTGTAGTTCAATGCATCATTAGCTTGCTTTGAATTTTTGGCCATTTTGCATGCTTTGCTTGCTTTGTTAGTTGGTTTGGCACCTCCTATAGCATGATTTTCAAAGCTTCATTTGCATGCCATTAGTCCATGTTTGTCCCTTTTAAATGTGTTTAAAAGTTGCTTCATTATGCTTAAGTCTTGAACCATGTATCTATGCATGTTTGCATGAGCATTCGCCTTCATGAACTTAGCATTTTGGCCACTGTTTTGGTCCTATTTAGAGTTGCCTAATTCATGTTTAAGTCCACCCTTTATTTGTCTTGCATGCTTGCTAGCTTGTATGCTTGTTTGCATTGCCATGTTGCATGCCTAGTTAACATGCTTAGGGTTGCATTACATTGGCATGCATGCTCTACCTCTTGACTAAGTCATGATGGAGGTAGAAGCCCCTTGGTTTGATTGTGTGCATTGCATTTCATTTGACATGAAAGTGCATGCTTGATTCTTTGGGCCATCATGCATGGAAATGCGTGATTGGTGGTCCAAGAACCAAGGACCATGCCCCTTTGAGTTGTGCACATGATAAGAGGCTTGGTTGGTGCATACATGGTTTGGATTGCATTGCCATACAAGGTTCTGCCCTCTGCTGCTGTGAGTTGCAGGTTCTGCAGGAACTTTTTGTCGACCGGCAATATTTAGTGCCGACCGACAATGTATTGGTGGCCGATAGCCTCATTTCCAGCCGATGATCACATGCTGCAGCCGGTGGCCATTCTACTTAGCCGATGATGACCCCTAGTATCTGAAGAAGCATCTCTGAGACTTTGGCAGACTTCAGAAGGGCAGAGCAGGGAAAACAGAGGCAGTCTATGCATGGCAGTGCAATTCCGAGCAGGACCCGAACATGCGTTGCATCAGGCTCTCCTTCCGAGGCGGTTTACCGTTTTCTTAGTTTAGTTAGTTGTTAACTAATTAGGCAATTTGTAATATTTAATTAGCTTGCGTAGTTAATTAATTTGTATTATTCTTTTGGTCCCTCCGAGCGAGGGCGAATCTGTAATAAGTGTGGGTGCGTGTGTGTGCATGTCTTCCAATCCCCACTTCTCTCTTCCCTTTTATTTACCTGCTTATGATGGTAGATTATGGCACGTCTAAATTAGCATACCTTATGCTATGCATGCGTGCATCCATGCATTTGTCTTGCATGCACCAGGCTCGGTACATCATACAAACTGCATTGTATTTTCAATTCCAAATTGAATACGTGATAATTATAGCATTTCACATGCCATTTTAGGGTTAGCCGAGCCTACTCTAACTGCATCCTTGCATGTGTTGCATTAGCCACTTAACATGAACTGGGACATACATATTTGCTAACTAGTTTATTGTTTTGGCATGGAGTACAATGTAAGTATTTATGCTTTAGCATCTCGCATGCGTGTGAATGTTAACATGACAGCATGATTACCATGTGGCTAAGTGCTTATATGAGATAAACTGCATGATTGCCTGTGGGTGAAGGTTGGATTGTTTGAGTTGGAAAAACTCGTTGAAATCCGTGTTTTAGCCTACTTGCGAGTAGCAAATTCCAAAGCATTTTCGAAACGAACGGATATGCAATGCTTGTTTCCAAATTAGGCAATCTAGTCTATACTTGTTTGCTGTGCACATAACATAGTAAATCTAGGCTAATAACCGGAACAAGAACACATAATGTTTTCAAAATCGGATATCATGGTTAGTAAAGGCCGGTTTTCGGACCGGGCGAAAGGGGGTGCTCATAGCTGACCTTCCCCGATCGTACCCAAGCTCCCGAGCCAAGACAACTTTGGTAATGACGGACACGTGGCCTTTGGCACCGAGTCAGGGTTTCCTAAATTTTCCCATAAAAAATATTTAGGTGGCGACTCTGTATCTGGCAAAGCAGTCCATGTTTGGCACTTCTTTCAAAATCTGTTTTTTTCTCAAAACGATTTGCCAGATTTGGACTCTTTGGTTCAGATTAAGAACCGACAAGCAAAAAGGGAGTCCGAACTGTAGCATGAGCCCCACGGGGACGTTTACAAGAAGAGGTACAAAATAAGATTTTCCACAACGTAGTAGGAAATGATAGACACAGATATTGCAAGACTTATGGGACAGGCATGCCTCGAAGTGCAGTGTACAAAAAAGATATCAGTCCATCACAAGCATCCTCATCATCGACTATTAAGGAGATCACTCGACAAGTATGCTAAGCAGTTACTCAAGAGATCGAGCAAAGGCTCATAGTTAAGATTGAGCAGAGGCTTACAGTTGAGATTGAGCAAAGGGTCACTGAGAAGTTGAAGGTAGAGTTCCAGCAAATTAGAGCTTGGATGGACTTCATAGGGTCCCAAGGGAGCCCAAGTGGTATACAGGTGGAGTAAAAATGACCAACTAAATAACTTTCGTTTTGCTTGTTTTTCTTTTCCTTTCTTTTCTTTCTAGGTATTATATTTAATAAAATGGTATTGGTGTTGGTTATATAGCTTCCAAATGCCTCTAGTGGACATCGACAAGTCAAGAAGTTTGTAGGAGATCATGATAGTCATGATGATGAGTTGTTGGGTTCTCCTATGAAGGTATCTCTATTACATAATGTAATATTCACAATCACACACAATTGAGGTTAAGGGTTAGCCTACTGAAAACCCGATTTAGTGTTATTGTTGCTGTTGAACCTATTTTCCTAATGTTGAACCTAGAGAAAGACTAATTAGTGTTGAACCTATTTTGCATTTCTTAATAGTTTTCCTCTTCACTATCAGAGTTGTTACTTTATATTTTAAGTTGTTAAAGTTGTGTTCTTTTCATTGTTATGGCATCAATTGTAGATATTTAAACACAAAGCAACAAAATTTACCTATTTTAAACCAATAACACTAAATCTTTGAATTTTAGAAGTACCTATCAAAAACCAATCTCTTGAGGGTCTCAGATTTGCTCTTGATATCATATACTTTTGTTTGTAAATTATATGGTTGAAAGATATTGATCTGCTACCAAATTCATGAACATGATACCGCACCATTCAATCCAATAAAAGATTGTGTATTTTATGTGCCCTCCATATATATACTTATGAAATGCTTTGAATAAAAAGTAAATAATAATTAAAGCTTGCTTCTTGAAAATTAGATTTGAAGAAAAAAAAGGATCACAACACAAAGATTCATTAGTATTTAAATTGGCATGAGAATGTGTTATTTTCATGCATATATGAAGTTGGTTTTTCGTGCCCCTCGGAGGGGTTTAGTCTCCTCGGATATGATCACGTTACAATTCAGACTCTTGTGGTTATGAATCTAGTTTCACAAGTGTAATGTGAATCAGAAAGGAAAAAAAAAAAAAAAAGATTGAGAGTCTAAGTCCAGCAATTCTTAGAAAAATCCATTAATCCTCAGAGATGTTGAAAATGGATTGCATTGCCAAATTTCAGAGTCACCACTTAAAATTTTGGGGATTTAGAAAACCCATGACTCATGTGAAAGGCCACTTGTCCATCGTAACCAAAGTTGTCTCAGTTTGGGAACTTAGGTATGAGAGGAGAAGGTCATGAATTGAGCATCTCCTTCACCCAATCAAAGATCAGCCTCTAATAATCATGATGTGAATTTTATCAACAATATGAACTCTTGTTCTGATTTTATTATGCTAACTTACTATGGGAGGCACACAAGTATAGACTGTTTCACTTGCTTTGGAAATAACTTGATTTTATGTGATTTTTAAAAGAGTTTTGAGTGCACGCAACTCAAAAGGAAATAAATGAGTTCATACATACATTTGATCAAAATCATCTCCAATGCAAGTAAAATAACCTTCATCCGCAAGCATTCAAACAGTTTATTTCAAGTAAGCACGTAGCCTCATGGTAAGATGCTAAGCATGGCAACAATCACACACATGAATATGCTAAAGCCAAAAAATACTCACCTAGTACTCCAAAGTAAGCCAAAGAAAAAGAAAGCAATTAAGAAAATGCATGACCCTAACAATGCACATGACTAATGCAACACATACAAAAATGTAACTATCGGATTTGACTTCTTAACATGACATACGAATCGATTCAATGCAAGCGGTATCACACGTATTCAAGTAAGTAAAAATGACACTGATAGTATGATGAGCCAAATCCTAATGCATGCAAAGATGGATGCAAATCATGGCAATGATAGAGAAAACACGATGCTACAACACTATAGTAAGCAAGTAAATAAAAAGGAAGAAAAAAATGGGGGTTGTGAGACATGCATCAAGTGTTACATATTTGCTCTCTTTTCAAGAGAGTCCGAATACCCTAATTATTGCTGGTTTCTCATGCTTCTTGGAGGGGTTTAGTCTCCTTGGGTACGATTGCCTTACAGTTCGAACTCCTGTGGTTTTGAATCTAGTTTCACAAGTGCAATGTGAAACAAAAAAACGAATGAGAGTCCAAAATTTGGCAAATCTTTAGAAAGATCCATTAATCACAAAAAATGCCAAAAATGGACTGCATTGTTAGATTTCAGAGTCGCCACCTAAATTTTTTTTTTTGGGGAAATTTAGGAAACCCGTGACTAGTGCCAAAGGCCACTTATCCGTCATAACCAAAGTGTCTCGGCTCAGGAACTTAGGTATAAGAGGGGAAGGTCATGAATTGAGCACCCTACTCACTTGATCAAATATCGGCCTCTACCAATCATGATGCGATTTTTATGTACATTATATGCTCATATTTTGATTATTTATGCTAACTTACTATGTGAGGCACACAAGTATAGACTACATCACTTACTTTGGAATGCTTTGATTTCATGTTTGTTTGAAAAGAGTTTTGAATATGTGTTACTTGAAAAGGCAAGGTCATATATACATTTATCAAAGTCATCCCAACTTAAGCGAAATAACCTTCATCCCAAGGCATTCAAAGAGATATTTCAAATAAGCACGTAACCTCATGGTAGTTGTAGACCGCCCGAACTCGCTCTGTGCGCCCCTCTTTCGGAGAGGGCGCGAATTGTAGTTCTAGCTACTACAGTTCAAACTTCTGTCACGGTTTTGAATCTAATCTCACAAAGTGCAATGTAAGACTGATAAATCACCAAAGAGTCCAAATCCGGCAATTGGTTTTGAAAAATCAATTTTGAATCAAAAAGCGCCAAACATGGACTGCTTTGCCAGATTTTAGAGTAGCCACCTAAATATTTTATTTTGAGAAATTTAGGAAATTTGACTCGTGCCTAAGGCTACGTGTTCGTCATCACCAAAGTTGCCTTGGCTCGGGAACTTGGGTACAAAAGGGGAAGGTCTTGAAATGAGCACTCCCACTCACCCGATCAAAGATCGGCCTCTACTAACATGATATATTGTTTTTGAAAACACATGTGTTCTTATTCAGGTTATTAGCTAACATTACTACGTGATGCGCACAACATACAAGTATAGACTAAATCGCTCGATTTGGAACAAAACATCTCATGTTTGTTTTTCGAAAAGTGGTTTGAAGTTGCTACCCTCAAGTAGGCGAAAGTGCGGATTTGCCACCCTCAAGTGGGCTTAAAGCATGATGATTTTGCCACTCCGCAAAGTGGGCTTAAAACGCACATTTTGATGAATTGTTCCAATTCAAGCAATAAAGCCTTCATCCACAAGTATTCATGCAGTTTAACACTTAAGCATATAGCCTTATGGCAAGCATGCTATATGGCAATCACTTACACACATGCAAGGATGCTAAAGCATAAACACTCACAGTGTACTCCGAGCCAAAATAGAAGTTAGTTAGTAATCAATGCATGATCCTAGCTATGTCAACAATGCCTAATGCAACACATGCAAAATGCAACTAAGTAGGCTTGGCTATCTAAAATGGCATATGAATGCTACACTTGATATAGGAATTGAATACAATGCAGTTTGAATGATGCGCCGAGCCCGGTGCATGCAATACGAATGAATAATGCACGCATACAAAGCATAAGTATGCTAATTGAAACATCCCCTAAAACTAACCATCAAAAACTGGTAAATAAAAGGGAAAAATACGTGGGTTGGAAGACATTCACACACTCACACACACTTATTACAATATTATGCCCTCTCGACAGAGGGTCCGGATGAATTTAGCTAACTAGTTATGCTAATTAAACTAATTATTACAAACCAACTAATTAACTATGCTAAGCTAATTAATTATTACAAAACTTTGACTAATTAATCAAATTAATTAAGTTACAAAGCCAACTAAGTATGAAAAGCATATAAATTAGGCTGTTACAGCTCTGCCTTGAACAATGAAGGATGCATGCTCGGTTTTCACCTCGAAAAACTCTCTGGTTTGCTCTTTAGAGGCTCTGTTTGCCGGGTTTCTCCAAGAACTTGCTGCTGAACCTTACCAAATCATTGCTGGGGAATGCACCAGTGGCCTGCTGGCCATGAATAGTAACTGTTGACCCTCTTGCTGGCTAAGGATGTGCAGTGCCGGCCACGGATGAAGAGGTGCCGGCCATCAATAAGGCACTGCTGGCCACTGATGTACTGAAACTCCATTCTACAACAGAGCTCAAAAGAGAGGAAAGGGAGGGTCTCCCAAGGACATGTATGTACCATACCCCTCCATATCACCTCAAAACATCAAGAGAGAGGCACCGTTGGATCCAAAACCATCAATCAAGCATCTCAATGCATGATGGCTAAAGATCCAACATGTATAAATTCTATAAATGCATGAAAAAAAAGACACTTAGACCATCTCCTTATCATGAGAGATCAAAGGCAATGGAGACCAAGGGAGATTGGCTCACTTCATCACTTCAAGTATGAAATGAACTAATCCACCTTGTGTTCAACACAACATCCGATTGAACACAATGCAAAGCAAGTAACATGACATGCAAACAACATGCTAATGTTGGCATGAAATGCAAGACTCTAACATGCAAACACTCATGCACAACATACTAGAACACTTAGGCATTAAAAGCTAGTGAAGGGCACAACACTAGAATCATGCAAAGTAATGCTCGATGGTCTAAACCAACACCAAACAAACCCCATGCATGCCAAAACAGTGGCAAAATCCTACTGGAAATGAAGCACCAAAAGTTACAACAACATGCTCATGCATTGGCTCGCAAGCTAGGCATTAAACACAACTCTCAAGAGCTCTCAAGGAATGAAAGAAGTAAGAACATGACAAATGTATACGCTCTAAAATAACATGTTAAACGATGCCCAAACATGCAATTATCACAAACATAGCATACTACGGTGCTCAAAACTCAAGTTTAGCTAAGGTACTTGCACCATAGCCATATCAAGTAAGCCCCGACGGACCAAGATCACCCAAAATAGTCCTAAGGCAGGCCAAAACAATCCTAGAAACATGATGAAGTGTAGCCAAAACAAGCTAGAATGGGAGGCATGAAGCATGATGCATGCAAGGCCAATGAGTGAGATTACACTACACATACCAAAACCAAGTAAGAGGTGAACTCTACCAACAAAAATCAGAGTTGTAACATGGCAAAGTAACACCAAAAACATGCTGAGATGGTAGCTTTAAGCATGTCTACATATAGGCTTATAAGTGAAGCATAAGGCTCAACCCTAAAGCGTAACAAAAGGGCGATAAATGCAAGAATATGGCAGAGGTATATGATCTAAAATAACATGCCAAACAATGCCATGCCATGCAAAAAAAAAAAAAAAACTCAAATATGACAAGCTAGAGGTGTCAAAGTTTAAGGCTAGGAAGGCCAATCACACTAGAGCCATACAAAGCAAAGCATGCACGACCAAAACCACTCAAATCAAACCTAAAGCATGTTAAATCAAAGCCAAAAATGTGATGGAGCAAAGCTAACACATGCTAGAATGATGAACCAAAGCAAGAAGCATGTTAGGCCAAAGAGCATGATTGTACTACAAGTACCAAAAGCAAGCAACCAATGACCAAATCAACCGAAAATAGAGTTATGGCAGGTCCAAAAAGTCGCAAAAACATTCTTGGACTCAGCTTAAAAGAAGTAGAAAAGCATGCTCAAGTATGAAGCCAACAAGGCAAGGAAGCAAGACAAGAGGAGAGGAGACCACCCCTTCTCATTTTGGACCTCAAAAACACCTTTCCACCACTGAAATTCCTTTGAGTTTCAATAGTAGAAAGGCCATGCAAAGGCCACTACAAAAGCTTCAAGGAATGGCTCTAAAGCTTAACAAATAAGGCATACAATGGGGTGAAACACCCCCAACTCCCACAAGGCCTCAAACAAACATTTTAAACACTTAAAAATAAACCTTTTTGTAGTTGAAAGTCAAGCCTAAAATAGCATGCAAAGGTGGCTAAGATGGCATACAAAGATAAGCTTAAAAGGGGAATACACTCACCCTTGAAGAACAGCAGCAAAGCAGGCCTTCCTCTGAGCCAGAGCTAGCCTTTTGAGTCTAAACAAGACCCTCAAGTACCTCAGCAACAAAGTGATGGTGCTTTACTAGGTGTTGTAGTGCAAAAGTGAAGAGAAAATACACTTTGAGACACTACCAAGCACAATATAGAGAGAGAGTGAGAATTCCAGAGAGAGAGAGATATCTTGTCTCTAAAAAATATCAACCCCTGGAAAGGGGGAGGAGCCTCTCCTTATATAGAGCAATGCAATGCAAAGCTTGCTTGACAACCTTGAAATGGCCTCCATCCCTCTATATGGAGGATGGCTTAGTGAAAAACAGCTAGCTCAAAAGATCTGAAATAATATCTGCTGAAACAAGGTGTCCTGCCGGCCATCAGTGGTGGCCGGCAGTGCCTCATTGATGGCCGGCAGGCCTTATCCATGGTCGGCCGGGCCAAATCCATGGTCGGCCGCCCCTTTCCCATGGCCAGCAGGCCATCACAAACAACAATATGGAGGGACCAAGGCATGGTCCAAAAATGAGACGGAATGGAAATAGGGCTTGGAAAGAGCAAACCTAGCATTCCGTCGCGAAAGTTAAGCGCTCAGTGAGCAATGAAACTTGTAATCGGATGTACCTGCAAGAACATCCAAATCTTAAGGACGGTCAAAAATGGGGTGTCTACAGTAGTATGCTTGATATGACAACACAAACACACATACAATATGCTAAAGCAAAAATGCTCACCTAGTACTCAACCGAGGCAAGCCAAAGAGAATAAAATAATTAGTAAAATGCATGCTCTAATATGCAAGTGACTAATGCAACACATACAAAATGCAATTACTAAGTTCGGCTTTTTTAACATGTCATATGGATCAACTTAAAGTATATGGCAACGCACGTATTCAAGCAAGTAGGAAATGACAATGATATTAGAATGATGAACTGAACTTAATGCATACAAAAATGGATAAAACACATGACAAGGATATGGAACGAAAACATGATGCAACACGACAAGCATGTAAATAAAATGAAGCAAGAAATGAGGGTTGGAAGACATACAAAATATTACAAGTGTTACAAATTTTCCCTCGCATAAGAGAGTTCGAATGAATGTCCTAATTAACTAATTATTACAACACAAGATGAATTAATCAACTAGCTATTACAAATTCAAATGAAGCCAACTAATTAATTACACATATTAGTATTAATGTACTAATTTAATGGACTTGAATGGGAGGTGAGGACCAGATGCACATGATTGAGAACATCCTTAAAACCTCTATTTTGCTACTAGAATCAGCTTCCGATTGCAATGAAAAATTATTTTGTTTTGGCCTCGATTTTGTTCTATTCTCACGTGAAAATGCCACCGCCAGGCTAAAATAGGTGGCCGGCCGGCCTTCAAAAGTGGTTGGCCGTACAGAATGGTGGTCGACCGGCCACTGTTTCTGGGTAATACCCTGTTGCTACAGAGCTGAAACAGAGCAAAAATAGAGTGTTTTCAAGAGATGTTTATCCTCTCTACCTTTCCCTATCATGAAGATGATCAAGAGAGAAGTAGATTCGATTCTCAAATCATCAATTATCACAAATTTGTTGTATGATGATCTTAGAAACGATAGGACAAAAGCTCAATAAATGAAACAAAAGATAAACAACACCTCCTCCCTCTCATGGAGTTATCTCAAGGGAGGAGATAGACATTGCTTCATGAATCATTGAACATCACTAAAAAGTATGCAATGATTCAAGACGTAATAAGTTCAATATAACGTCCGATTGAATCTAATCGAATTTTGTTACCTTTTTTTTTATCTCTTTTACTCCAATTTTATTAATCTTTTTTACTTTACCTTTCCATTTTCTTATCTTTTCTTTCTTTTTGTCCAAAAGTGATGATTACGTTTGCTAAGTCCAAAAGCAATAAAGAATAGCAAGCATGACTTAACCCGAGAAATGAGCTTTTCAAGCCCTTTTCTATGGGGAAAATTAAAAAGGAAGAATCAGACTCATTTACAAGCGATAATAAAATCATAGTCAAACCCAAAATGAGAGATAATGACTAGTTAAAGCCCAAAAGAGCGATAAGGATTAGTCAAACCCAAAACAAACAATAATGACTCCAAATCCAAACTCTATAATAAGCTATAATGAAACTTTTCTTTTTGATTTCCAATGGTCTAACTAAAAAATTAGTCACTTAGAAGTAAATGCACCAGCGATAAAGAGATGTATCAAACAAGAAATTGTGCTTAGTCTAAGAGAGATGTAATGCCCTGGTAATGAACTTCCAAAGAGAATAAACCATTTAGCATAAGAGGTCTCTTTCTTATACCTTCAGCAACAATCTTTGGTTTGATGCAACTCTTAATCAAAAGAAACAAAGGAGAGAGATTGCAGAATGCTAATGAAAAGTGGATGATTACAATAGTGTGAATATGTTTGAAAACTATGAAGAAATGAAAGAAAAGAGTATCAACTCAAATGGATTGGAAGCTATATCCATGAGGATTTACTACAACACATCTATAGTATTCAAAGCATAATCTAAATAAACAAATTGAACAACCCAAAATAGCACAAAACAGTGCTAAAAATCAGTTTGAAAAGGTAGAAAATATGAACAAAATGAAAAAGAACAAGTCTAGTATGCAAGCCTAAGGAATGGTGGCTAACCCCTCCACTTTTGTAACTTTAAATCACATATTTCAGCCCTTGAAAACAGCCCAAAACAATGTATAAACACAAGAAAAAGAGAAGAAAAGATCAGCAGAAACAAATAAGAAGATGCCAAAGATTATACTTTTTGAAGGAAATGATGTTCTTAGTTAAGCAAACTTGACTCAAGGCACTCTCAAGTCTCTGAAATTAGGTTCAAAACCTCAGCAAGAAACCTCAAGTTTGAGCTCCAATGGTGTATCTATAGTATATCTATATTTGAGAGGGTAAAGAAGATGCTTGGATTATCTTCTAAGCTTTGGAAATGATTTTCTCAACCCCCAAAACCTGAGGGCAGGCCTTTTATTTATAGATTTTTGCCTTTTCACCTCAAAAATATCTGAAAAAGGATAGTTGGCTTGGAGCTCGTGCATGGGAGCAGCTACAATTGTCAAAATATCTGCTCTCGATAAACATGGCTGGCCGGCCAATTAATTGTATGGCCTGCTCATTAAATGGGTAGGCCAACCAATTAATTTGGCCTCGCAACTCACTGAGTGGTCAGGCTAAAAAAGGGTTTGGTCCAAATGGGGTGGAAGGCTTAGGTTTGAAGCTCGAAACCGAATTCTTTTGCTAAAGATTCGAACAATTTGCATAATGTAATTTTCATCATCGAGTGTTCGGATTGAAGCGCCTAAATCTTAAGGCCGGTCAAAAATGGGGTGTCTACAGTTGCCCCTCTTTAGCAGAGCTCAAAGTCATAAAATGACGTGAGTGAATGTTAAAGCTCGAAGATGACCCATTTTGAAGAGGCCATAAGACTTGGGCAAACAAACAAAATGCAGATGCAATTGGTTGAACCCAAGGGTTGCCTACATATCCCTTTGCAAGGAATCAAACCTAGTGTAGTTCAAGGGCAGAATGCGAATACTACACAATGCAATGCAACAATCAAAACCACAAGTAGTGCTTACCACACAGATATCACAAAGAAATAGGGATGCAAATCAAACTAGGCTTTATATAGAAAAGAAGTGGGCACAGACAAACGACGCCTAACACAGGCTAAGTGCCTACACCCTCAATACTAGCCTCAGTGCAACATAAGTACTTACACATAACAGAACCATGTTTCAATGTGAAAGGGGTGCGAGCACATGCAAAACTATGCTTTTCGTAGAAAGAGTACAAGTGATTGGGTGTATGATATAGGTGTGGAATGATCTGCTGGGCAATGATCTACTGGGAAATAACAATGCAATGGGGTAATAATCATTCTAAACACGTTTACGCAAAAAGGATGAATGCAACAAGATAATGTACGATGCAATGGATGCAATGGATGGGAGTGCAAGCCGAACTATCTTTTACCTAGAAAAGGCATGGACACAAAACAAACCACGTCTAACATAGAAGATGTGCCAACACCCTCAGACCACAATTCTTGCAAAATAGGTGCTTAAACATTAACACAGAACCATGCTTTAACGCAGGAAAGGTATGAGTACATGCCAAACTAAGCTTTAACATGGAAAGGATGCAGGCAAAAAAATGGTATGATGTAATGGATGCAATGGATAAAATGGATAAAAAATGATAGGGTAACATACTCCAACCACGCT
The DNA here is from genome assembly GCA_025200525.1 of Camellia lanceoleosa. NCBI lineage: Eukaryota > Viridiplantae > Streptophyta > Magnoliopsida > Ericales > Theaceae > Camellia > Camellia lanceoleosa. Next base: position 21,695,956 of record CM045766.1, on the reverse strand, counting down.
GGAATCGTGAGAAGAGGAAGAGACTCCAACCACGCTGGAATCGTAAGAGGAGGATGAACACTCTGACCGCGCTGAAATTGTGAGAAGAACTCCTGAACTGCTCAGGGTCATGTTGTTGCATACCTTGAGATATAAACCGATCGAGAACACGTTTTACGCGTCCTGAGAAAACCGCTTAGGGTCGCATTCTTGTATGCCCTAAGATACTCTAACCATGCTGAAATTGTGAGAAGAGGAAGAATACTCTAACCATGCTGAAATCGCAAGGAGAGGTCCTGAACTGCTCAGGGTCATGTCCTTGCACATCCTGAGATAAAAACTGCTCGGAAATGCCTCTCATGCGTCCTAAGAAAATTGTTCAAGGTCGCATTCCTGCACGCCCTTAGATACTCTAACCATGCCGAAATCGTGAGAAGAGAAAATGAAAAAACCACTCAGGGTCGTGTTCCTGCATGCCCTGAGATACTCTAATCACATTGAAATCGTGAGAACAGGAAAAGAAAAACCGCTTAGGGTCGTGTTCCTACACCTCCTGAGATACTCTAACCACGCTGAAATCATAAGAATATGAGAAGAAAAAACTGCTCAGGGCCGTGTTCCTGCACGCCCTGGGATATTCTAACCACGCTAAAATTGTGAGAATATGAAGAGACGCCAACCACACTGGAATCGTGAGAGGAGGAAGAACACTCTAACTACGATGAAATCGTGAGAAGAGGAAAAACAAGTGATGATGCAATAGATGCAAAGAGTATAATGAGAGATTGTACGATAGATGCACATGAATGATCTAATCATGCGATAGATGCATGATGTGGTTGGATCGTGCGATAGATGCACGAATGATTGGATCGTGTGATAAATGTACGATGCTATCATAGTGTGCAATCGATGCACGATGTGCTTGGATCATACAATAGATGCACGAACGATTGGATTGTGCGATAGATGCATGATGTGGTTTAATCGTACGATAGATGCACGATGGTATAATCGTGCGAAAGATGCATGATGTGGTATGTGTGACAAGCAATGTAGTGGATGATGTTCTGGAAATACAATAAACAAACAAAGATGCGCTTTTGAAAGCACCTCATGAAGCGAGTGGTGATGAACAACTCTACTTTGATGGGGATCTCCCCCTTTGTGTTCTTCAAACTTCAACTTTCAACTCACAGTTTAAAGGTCCTCAAATGCTGACAAGAGGTAAAATCTGCATGTGGAAGCCATGGATGCCACTTTCCTTGATCATACTTGTAACTTTCCCTATTCTCCAATGGGGTGATAGACTAGGTTGATTCAGTATCTAGAATTGAGGTGCATACAAGCTACCTCAACCTATGGAGCTGCCATATAGATTTCAGGCTGCGGACACACCCCTGGGTATTTAAACCAGACTTTAGTCTCGAAAATTCCAAACCTTTGTGTTCTAGGCATCGTCATTCAAACTCTAATTTCCACTGTCGCAGTTGGTCTCCTAGGAACTGATTGCAAACACAGCCAAGATGCATCTGGTGGGGAATGGTGTTTAGGGAGAGCGCTTCGATTGCCATTTTGACTTAAAATCAGTTTGAGCTCAAGGTTGAGGTACACTCATACTTCGAAGCAATGACGAGGCCTGCGAAGGTGCATTCGGAATGCAATCTCAAAATTTTCTGAAGTTAAAGATGCTCCAATTTTCCTTTTTGCTCTTTTGCTTTGCGATTCGAAACCAATGTAACTTTAGATAGATCCTTGTTCTGTTGCTCTCTCTTTTTGATCGGGGTTGGATCCTTTAGTTTATGAAAAAAAGAATTATGTTTTTCATATCATGTTTGGAATGGCACGACACTCTAAGCACAAAATGAGTTATTTTGAAATTGAAACCGAGAATGAATTCTTAACGGGATATTGAGCCTATAACTGACCGAAGTACAAAATAAAACTCAACAAGGGAAGAACAAAGTAAAAATGACCTAAACACACCTATTTACATTCAAAACAACTCAAAACAAGAATCGAGACAAACAAAACACTTGGATGTTTTCCACTAGCGAGAGACCTCTCAGTTCACGGAGAGCCCATTACTTCTCCAGGTATTGTTTCCCATTCTTTCTTATTTATGACTCTCACATCACTTTGGTCCTCAATCTATATTTTCTCTAAATAAACATTCCCTTACTTTTTCTCTCAGCGCACATCTCTCTATTATTTAATCTTTTTTATTTTTTTATCTCTTCCCAGGTGTGGTTGATGGATAAGCTGGAAGTTGTGGACCCTATGACGACGTTGAATATCCCGTTCTATTTCTGGTCTGTGCTTCAAACTTGGCTCAATATCTCACTGCTTGGAGGATGAGAGAGCTTTTGGCTCATGTTACTAGCTTCAGTTGTGCCCTGTTTGGCGAGTATGCTGACAATGGGGAAAAGACAGAAAACATGACTCGACTGTACCCCAAGTTCATCACTTTGACCACATTTTTTTTTTTTTTTTTTTTTTTTTTGTGTCTTCTGCTAAAACAATTTTGACACACATGAGAGTTTAGATTAAAGTGCTTGTTCAATTTTCTGTTTTGAAATCATGTAAGTCAAGCTATGAGTACTGAAAATTTTCCTTTTTTGGGTCCAAGAAATGGTTTGGTTTTGAAAAAATGGAATAATATACGAGAAAATTAGTTAACTTCACTACAAATCCTTAAAACTATTTTTGTAAATGGCCACTACCCGACCAACATGGAATTAACTCTTGAGATGCACAGCCTCTAATCCGAGCTTGATTTGTCTTGCAGCTGAATCCTTTATCGGAATAGGACGACTGAATTTGAACAAAAACAAGCCAATTGGACATGGATAGGATAGCCGAGTTTAATAAGGATAAGCCAATCAACATGGATGAGACAAGCAAGCTAAAAATGGTTGGGGTCGAACTTCAGGATGAAGTTGCCTACGTATCCCAAAGATGGGAATCAAGCCTTATGTAGTTCTTGGTTAAGGTTCGCTCAAGTATTAACTCTCTTCTTTTATGCTCTAACTTTTGCCAATGCCACCCTTCCGGGTTTTTAACCTTGCGAGCTCTATTTTTCTTTATTTTTAATTTTTCATGCTCTAACTTTTGCCTAGGTTGTCCTTCTAGGTTTTCGGCCTAGCGAGCTATATTTTTCTTTTTCTATTCACTTTTCTCTTTTTTTCTTTTTTCTTTTTTTTTTTCATTTTTCTTCTTTTGTTTTCTTTTTTTTTTTTCTTGCTCTAACTTTTGCCTGGGTTGCCTTTCCGGGTTCTTGGCCCAGTAAGCCTCTCAAGGATAGAGAATTTTAACTTCTCTATGTTGATTAGTTGTGAGATCTCTAAGCCACCTGAATCCATGAGAATGGCTGTTGTTCCTGACCAAATAGTCCTGATAATGTAAGGGCCCATCCAATTGGGTCTGAATTTGCCCCTAGTGCCGTAGATAGGAACTCGATTGTCCTTCAGCAATAGCTTCTCTTCTCTTAAATTCTGAGATTTAACTTTCTTGTTGATTTTCATTGGCTTGAGAAATGACCCATCTTTGAATCTTTGAGCACATCTGACCTTTTTTGCCCATAGTTCAAGGGTTTCTTCTCATCCAGCTATGCAAGCTTCCTTTGATTACATCTGACCTTATTACCCCTAGTTCAAAAGCTGCTTCCAAGCCGGTCATGCAAGCCTCATAATTTGGTTGATCGTTGAACATTCTGAATCAAGGTTTGTAAGCAAAAGGGTCGGGTCTCAAGGCCGAGAGTGATCCTAGGTTGCACAATTGCAAGATCGATTCCAAGCACGTCTTCATGGGACCACGCAAAAAAAAAATTTGAAATCTTTTAACAAAGCGACTCATCGCTCGTGCTCCTCTAAAGACAATGTAGAACCAATCTGGACTAAGCCAGGATCCTTCTCAGTACCCACATTAACAAACATGATCTCTTTCATTAAGGGCTTTAGCACGCCTCTCTTCATCTCAGTCGATCAAATTTTACAAATCTTGCGAAATTCCTCTCTCTTTGTTTTCACCACAGTTTTGAAAAAAAATTTGAAAAACTTTGGTCAATGTAATGATTTATAGGCACAGAGAAGTAGGTGAAACTTACTGCAATTTCATTCAGAACTTTTGGCTCAATGATAGAAACAAACTTTAAAAAAAAAAAAAAAAAAGTGAAAAAAAAACAAAAACAAGACAGTGATGTTCGAGTTAACACCCCCGAAATCACCAAAATCTAACACAACAAGATTGACTCAACACCTAAGTCAGAAAGTAAAATAAACAGCATTCTAAAGTTGCTAAAATCAGTGTGTGCCATCCACCACATCCGGAGTAAAATGAGCGCCATCAGCAAGTGGTTCATCCCCAATCACAGAACTAGTAACATTATTCTCCAAGTTCATTGATCCAGCTCCGATAGACTTTGTAGGACCTGGTGAGGAGATGACCTTGTTGTCAATCAAATCTTGTACTTCATGGCGAATGTGAAAACAACAGTCAGTGTCATGGCCGGGTTACTGCTGGAAGGTGCAATACTTGGCAGCATCATGCTTGGCTGGAAGGCGATCAGGGAGAGGCTGAGCGTCAAGGGGATTGAGATGGCCTTGTTCTATAAGGATTTACAGAGCTTTGGACAAAGTCATGTAAATAGGATTGAAGGTGCAGTTACCAGTCTTGGAAGTATTGACAGAGGGGTTGCTAGGTGTTGCATAGCTTACCTCTTGATTCAAAATGCCCCCAACCAAAGTGACAAAAGTGTCATCCACAGTCTTTGCAACAACTGCAAGCACTTGTTGTTTGTTTAACCCTTTAACCTTTAAAGTCTGAATAGCCCACCGAAGATGTGCATAAGGATCAATACTTGCCCAGGCGTTGTTCTTGCCACTTGCCTCTAATTTGCCAAGGAATTGAGTCGCTACATTGGAGCAAGGCCCATTTGTTGTTGACATGTCATCACCCAGACTTAAGATAGCTTCGGGTTGCCCTTTCTAATTGCAGCTCGCCTCCAGATTGGAGAGCTTTTTGACATGAAATTCCTGGCATGTGATGAAGTCGATGATGGACCCAAGATCCCAAAGGCTAAATCTGCCACAGTTCTCTGAAGATCTTCAATCATGCCTAACAGCTCAGAAGTAGTAGGTTCGGCCATTGGTGCTCGTGGTGTATTTGAACGGACTTAGTCTTGATGAATTGGTTAGGTTGGACTCTTTGGAGTAGGTTAGACTGGTCTTGGGCCTTTGTGGAGTTCAAGTTTTGAGGTTTGAGATGATTAGGATTCAAGTGCATCCATCATACACAAATACGTGCTTTCTGGAATGAACACCTCAGGCTTGGATAAATGAGCTGGGTTGATGTATATGTTGGGATTATAAGTGGATGGCAGTGTATGGATTAGTTTGAGGTGTAGAGATAATGGGTCAGTGGTAGCCTGAAGTCTTTTTGGTGAAGCTATGATCTCTTCATCAATAAGATCTTGAATCTTTTGACAGAGGTGGATGCAACGGTTTGTATCATGATCATGTTGTTGATGATAAGCATAGTATTTAGTGGGGTCATGCCTTGGTGAAAGAGGACTTGGGAGGGGTCAAGGTTCTAGGAGCTTTAAGTGCCCTTTTTCTAGCAGCATTTTCAAAGCTTGAGAGAGAGCCATGTAAAGATGATGGAAATTTCGAACTTGGGAAGCGTTTTTTATTAGAATGATGGCAGTGTCTACTTCTGAGCATTTCGTAGCTGTGCTACCACTGGTAGTAACATTGGAACTACGAACAACATTCTTCCTCATAGGTTCATTACCTTCTACAATGATCCCTTGTCTGATGGCATCCTCGATTTAAACCCCAATTTCAAACAGGTCTTTAAAGTTGAATAATATCTCAATTTGCCAGACCATATCTTGCTGGAGTGAATCTACTAATTGCTAAAAATAGATCAACAAATCTTCTAAATTTGTCGAAGACTGAACCATTATAGGAGTAAATGGTTGTGCTCGGGATGACCTAAACAGAGGTGATCTAATTGGTGAATGTCAGAACCGATGAACCTATGAACCCTATCTGGCCCTCCTTCGTCTTACCACTAGCGAAAGCGAAGCACACACTGGCTGCCCCTAATCAATCTCCAACCTTACAAAGTCTATCGATACGAGTCCAAAGCACCTGGGGGATATCAAAGCCTTCAGAAGCTATGGTTCCAGGACTACCTAGCAAAAGAGTCAAAAACAAACAGCACCTCAGCCCAATTTCACCGAAACAAATATGATCACAGCTAAATGACTGTACTCCTCACTAAATTCTTCCCCATACACTGATATCAACTATACCACTGATATGAAGCCCCCCTGTACAGTATCACTATAAAGCACAAACCAGGTAAAGAGAGCCAAAACACCCCTATGTGAGGGTACGGTTACCTTGTCCTAGCCTTGGCATGATCTGGGGTTTCACTACTTCATGCAAGTAGTTTCAAAAAATCCTGTATATAGGTGAACATCCTGTCCTATGTTAGAACAGTCACTAGAGCTTTACTATATGCACTAGGCCGATTGGTCAAAGGGTACCTCAACAAGATTACCTAATATACCTTTCACACCTAACACCGAGAAGCGAAAGGAGGATCAAGCGGTACGATGATAATCCAGATCCAAGGGTTGTGTTTCTAATATGGCAGAGCCCACGACTAGCCAACCTTTTGGCAAGCTTTTTAGGCAAGCCGTCGGAAAGCCATCCAAGAATAGTAGATGGAAAACACAGTGACTTAGAGCACTATGCAAATGCAATCCAATGAACATATATTTGTAAATAAAATGTCACATCATGAAGTCCAAGTCAAGTTTTCTAGTTTCCCCAGCAGAGTCGCCAGAAACTGTAACTGGTTTCTCGTGCTTTTCGGAGGGGTTTAGTCTCATCGGGTATGATAGCCCTACAATTCGGACTCCCATGGTTCTAAATCTGGTTTCACAAGTGCAATGTGAAATAGAAAAAAAAATGAGAGTCCAAATCCGGCAAATCTTTAAAAAGATCCATTAATCACAAGAAATGTCAAAAATTGACTGCATTACCAGATTTTAGAGTCACCACCTAAATATTTTTTTTGAAAAATTTAGAAAACCCGTGACTCGTTCCAAAGGCCACTTGTCTGTCATAACCAAAGTGTCTCGGCTGGAGAACTTAGGTATGAGAGGAGAAGGTCATGAATTAAGCACCCTACTCACCCGATCAAATATCGGCCTCTACTAATCATGATATGATTTTTATGTACAATATGTGCTCATGTTCTGATTATTTATGCTAACTTACTATGTGAGGCACACAAGTATAGACTACGTCACTCACTTTGCAATGCTTTGATTTCATGTTTGTTTGAAAAGTGTTTTGAATATGTGCTACTTGAAAAAACAAGCTCATATGTACATTTATCAAAGTCATCCCAACTTAAGCGAAATAGCCTTCATCCACAGGCATTCAAAGAGATATTTCAAATAAGCACGCAGCCTCATGGTAGTATAAATTGATATGGCAACACAAACACACATGTAATATGCTGAAGCGAAAATGCTCACCTAGTATTCAACTTAGGCAAGCCAAAGAAAATAAAATAATTAAAAAATGGCATGCTCTAATATGCAAGTGACTAATGCAACACATACAAATAAGTTCGGTTTTTTTAACATGTCATATGGATCAACTCAAAGCATGTGGCAACGCACGTATTCAAGCAAGTAGAAAATGACAATGATATTAGAATGATGAACCCAACTTAATGCATGCAAAAATGGATACAACACATGGCAATGATATGGAACGAAAACATGATGCTACCACGATAACCATGTAAATAAAAGGGAGAAAAAAATGAGGGTTGGAAGACATACAAAATATTACAAGTGTTACAAATTTACTCTCGCACAAGAGGGTCCGAATGAATGTCCTAATTAACTAATTATTACAATACCAAATGAATTAAGCAACTAGCTATTACAAATTCAAATGAAGCCAACTAATTAATTACGCATACTGATATTAAAGTACTATTTTAATGGACTTGAATGGAAGGCGAGGAGTCGTATGCACAAGATCAAGAACATCCTCCGGAAACCTCTCTGTTTTGCAACCAAAGTCTACTCTGTTTGCAATTGAAAAATTATTCTATTTTGGCCTTAGATTCTGCTTTGTTCTTCTGTGAAAATGCCACGGCCTGTACAAAATAGGTGGCTAGCTGGCCTTGAAAAGTGGTCAATCGTACAGAATGGTGGCCAGCCAGCCACTATTTCTAGGTAATACCTTGCTGCCACAAAGCTGAAATAAAGCAAAAATAGAGTGTTTCCAAGAGATATTTATCCTCTCTGTTCTTCCCTATCATGAAGATGATCAAAGGAGGAGTAGATTCGATTCTCAAATCATCAATTATCGCAAATTTGTTAGGTGATGATCTTAGAACTGATAGGATAAAAGCTCAATAAATGAAACAAATGATAGACAACGCCTCCACTCTATCATGGAGTTACCTCAAGGGAGGGGGTAGACATTGCTTCATGAATCATTGAACATCACTAAAAAGTACGCAATGATTCAAGACGCGGTAGGTTCAATATAATGTCTGATTGAACCTAGCCCAATTTTATTATCTTTTTACCTCTTTTACTCCGATTTTATTAATCCTTTTTGCTTTACCTTTCCATTTTCTTATCTTTTCTTCCTTTTTGTCCAAAAGTGATGATTACGTTCATTAAGTCCTAAAGCAATAAAGAATAGCAAGCATGACTTAACCCGAGAAATGAGCTTTTCAAGCCCTTTTCTATGGGGAAAATCAAAAAGGAAGAATCAAACTCATTTACAAGCGATAATAAAATCATAGTCAAACCCAAAACGAGCGATAATGACTCCAAATCCAAACTTGATAATAAGCTATAATGAAACTTTTCATTGTGATTTCCAAGGGTCTAACTAGAAAATTAGTCCCTTAGAAGTAAATGCACTGGCGATAAAGAAAGGTGTCAAACAAGAGATTGTGCTTAGCCTAAGAGAGATGTAATGCCCTGGTAATGAACATCCGAAGAGATTAAACCATTTAGCATAAGAGGTCTCTTTCTTATGCCTTGAGCAACAATCTTTGGTTTGATGCAACTCTTAATCAAAAGAAACAAAGAAAGGAGGGAGATTGTAGAATGCTAATGAAAAGTGGATGATTACAATAATGTGTATATGTATGAAAAATATGAAGTGAAAAAAAGACTATCAACTCAAATGGATTGGAAGCTATATCCATGAGGACTTAAAACAACACATCTATAGTATTCAAAGCATAATCTAAATAAACAAATTAAACAGCCCCACAATAGCACAAAACATTACTGAAAATCAGTTTGAAAAGGTAGAAAATATGAACAAAATGGAAGAGAACATGTCTAGTTTGCAAGCCTAAGGAAAAGTGGCTAACCCCTCCACTTTTGTAACTTTAAATCACATATTTCTTCCCTTGAAAACAACCCAAAACAATGTATAAACACAAGAAAAAGAGAAGAAAAAATTAATAGAAACACGAAAGAAGATGCCAAAGATTATACCTCTTGAAAGAGAGGATGTTCTTAGTTAAGCAAACTTGATTCAAAGCACTCTCAAGTCTCTAAAATTAGGTTCTAAACCTCTGCAAGAAACCTCAAGTTTGAGCTCCAATGCTGTATCTATAGTATATCTATATTTGAGAGGGTAGAGAAGATGCTTGGATTATATTCTAAGCTTTGGAAATGATTTTCTCAACCCCCAAAACTTGAGGGCAGGCCCTCTATTTATAGATTTTCGCCTTCTCACGTCAGAAATATCTGAAAAAGAACAGCTGGCTTGGAGCTCATGCATGGGAGCAGCTACAACTATCAAAATATATGCTCTAGGTAAACATGGCCGATCGGCCAATTAATTGTACGATCTGCTCATTAAATTGGTAGGCCAGCCAATTAATTAATTCAAATTGCTCACTCAAGCAAGGTGCTAAAAAGGGTTTTGGTCCAAATTGGGTGGAAGGCTGGGTTTAAAGCTCGAAACCGAATTCTTTTGCTGAAAATTCGAACAATTTGCATAATGTAACTTTCATCATCGAGTGCTCAAATTGAAGCGCCCAAGTCTTAAGAGTGGTCAAAAATAGGGTATCTACATTAATTAACTAACTATTACAAATCCAAATGAAAGCTACTAATTATTACAATACAAGCAAATGAACTAATTAATTACATGAACTAAAAGGATCAAAGGAGAGGCGGTGAATCATGCAAACACGAGCAAGAACATCCTCTGGAAACCTCCATTTCTCACTGCCATAGTCTAAAAATGACTCTGTTTTGGGCCTCAGGATTTGCTCTGTTTTCAGTATAAAAAAAAAAAGAACTACAACTGTAGAAAAAAAAAAAAGGGGGGGGGGGAGGGGTTGGCCGGCCTTGAGAAGTAGTGATCGTATAGAGCTTTGGTTAGCCGATCATTGATTCTAGGGGAGGATCTACTGTAATCAGAACTAGAATAGAGCAAAACAAGGGGTTTCCAAAAGATGTTCATCCTTCCTTCTCTCTCCTGTCATGAAAAATTATCAAGTGGTTCTGAATCTAATCTCAAAAGTGCAATGTGAAATTCATAAACATCAAAGAGTCCAAATCCGGCAAGTCGTTTTGAAAAATTGATTTTAGGATCAAAAATGCCAAAATTGGATTGTTTTGCCAGATATAGAGTCGCCACCTAAATATTTTATTTTGGGAAAATTTAGGAAACCCATGACTCGTGCCAAAGGCCACGTGTCCGTCATCACCAAAGTTGCCTCAGCTCGGAAACTTAGGTACCAGAGGGGAAGGTCATGAATTGAGCACCCCCATTCGCCCGATCGAAGATCAGCCTCTACTAATCATGATATGATATTTAATAAATATTATGTGCTCTTATTCCGGTTATTAAACTAGCTTTACTATGTGATGCGCACAAGCAAGTATAGACTGGTTTGCTCAATTTGGAACAATTCAACTCATGTTTGTTTGCGAAAATGGTTTGAATTTGCCACCTCAAGTGAGCTTAAAGATTGCGGATTTGCCACCAAACATAGTGGGCTTAAAACATGAGTTGCCACTCAACAAAATGGGCTTAAAACGCACATTTGTTGAATTGATCCAATTCAAGTAACAAGCCTTCATCCATAAGCATTCAAAACAGTTTATCAAGTAAGCATTTAGCCTCATGGCAAGCATGCTAGACTTGGCTTGGAGTACTAAGAAAAATGAGTTAGAAAAATATGCATGATTCCTAACTATACAAGATACCTGATGCAACACATGCAATATGTGATTAATAGGCTCGGCTACTAAGCATGGCATTTGATTCGATTTAAACAACATAAGATTAAATACGTATTCAAAGAATTATTGAAATGGCAATGCAGTTAGAATGATACACTGAGCCTCGGTGCATGCAATACAAGATGAATGGATGCAAGCATGAGATATGCTAATTGAAACATGACCCTAATTTAACCATAAAAAATGGTTAAATAAAAGGGAGAAAGACGTGGAGTTGGAAAAACATGCACACACACATGCATACTTATTACAACATTACGCCCTCGCGAAAGAGGGTCTAAATGAATAAAAGCTAACTAGCTAGCTGATTAAACTAATCTAATTAAACTAATTAGACTATTTAGACTAATTATTACAAACCAAATGAATAACTAGTTAAGCTAATTACTAATTATTACAACACTTTTAACTAACTAGTAAACTAATTAATTAATTTACAACACAAATGGACACGTGCTAAGCATTTAAGACATTAAACTATGCTACCATTGCTCTGCCTCGAGAAGTGAAAGATGTGCATGCTCAGTTTTGGCCCGAAAAGACCTCTGTTTTGCTCTTGAAAGCCTCTGTTTGCAGGGTTGAGAATTTCCAGAACCTTTCTGCTCCATCTTACCAAAATATGCTGAGGTTTACAATAGTGGCCTGCCGGCCATGGATGAATGCTGTCGGCCATCTATTGGCCAAGAAGGTGGTTTGCCGGCCATCTATGGTGCACTGTCGGCCACGGATGAATGCCTGTCGACCAATGATGCATTGGATTAGCAGAGTACAAACAGAGCAAAAAGAGGGTTTTTCCCAACATTGTATGCACAATTCACCCCTTTTTTCATGGACAAATCCAAGGAATTGTGAACTTAAATCGCAAACCACCAATCAAAGCAATTTTAATGCATGATGGCTTGTGCTTCTAGGTGTGCAAGCTTAATAAATGCAAAGCCAAACACTCAAGAACCATCACTTTGTCATGCATGATCAAGGGCAATGGAGACTCAGGAAAGTAGCACATTTCATCACTTTTGAGTATGAAATATCCCATTTTTCTTGTGCTCAAACTAACGTCTGATTTGAACACATGCAATGCAACACAAAGAAATGCTTATCTTGCCTCTTTTACTTATTAATTTTGTTTACACATTTTAGTTACCAACCATCCTTTAATCACATTAAGTCCAAATGGTGAATTAAGTCCTTTAAATGGAAAGAAAACCCAAACCAAAGGCTATTTTAGGCATGAAAGAGACCTCATGCCGTTGGTAATGAACCCCCAAAGGGATTAAACCATTAAGCACAAAACCTCAATTTCATGTTTTAAACAAGCAAATGGTTTGAACCACTTTCAAAGCAAAAATAAAACCAAGAAAGGAGAGAGGTTACAGAGATGGTTAATTGCTGAAAATGAGTGATAAAAGCAAAAACAAATGCTATCAACTCAAACAAGAAGGTGTCTAGAGCCTAAAACACCAAGTTTGTGAGGACTATTGCACTACAACCATGCAAAACAAGACTCAATTGGCCCAAATAGCCCAAAACAGAGCTAAAGCAGGTTATTTCAGAGGCAAGAAACATGCTAGAATTAAGCCAAGCTAAGCTAGAAAAACATGCGAACATATGAAGTTAACTAGACTAGCAAACATGACACAAGGATGGAAGGCCAACCCCTCCAATTTTGGACTTCAAAATAAGTTCCTTGCTACTGTAAAAACCTCTGAAATTCAGTGATTAAAAGGCCCAAAAAAGACGGTTTGAAAATGATGAACAAAGGCATAAAAGCTTTACAAACTAAGAAGCAAGAAGGGTGAACCACCCCTTAATTGAAAATGGCCTTAAACCAACACTTTTAAGCCATAAAAACAGAGCTTTTTTTTCAGTTTAAAATCAGCCTCAAAACGATTGAAAAAGATGGCAAAGCAAGTGTATAAACCAAGTAAAAAGAGAGAGTGTTATACCTCTTGAAGGGAAGACACAATTTGGCTAACAATCCAAGCCAAAAAAACACCTTCTAGAGTTCAAAACAAGTCCCAAGCTACCTCAGCCCAAAGACTAGCAACTCTTGTTAAGGATTAATGGACAAAAGTGAAGTGTAACCAAGCAACTATGCACAAAATTGCTAGAGAGAGAGAGAGAAAAAAAATATATATATATAGAGAGAGAGAGAGAGATAATTTTGTTCCAAAATTGCTAACCTCCCAAAATGGGGAAGGAACCCCCCTATAAATAGAAAATATGAATTCCATACAAAGAGATCTAGCCCTCCACGTGTGGGTGGATACAAGCCTCTGTGCAACCAACTGGCACAGCTGGCACAAAATAGCTGAAGAAAACATTGGTGGCCGGCCGGCCATCAATGATGGTCGGCAAGGCATCATTGATGGCTAGCAAGACACATCAATGGTCGGTAGGCTAAAATCCCTGGCCGGCAGCCCTCATAGATGGCCGGCAGGCCACCAAAGGCTGTAGGGGAGAGAGACCAAGACATGGTCCAAAAAGGAAACAAAATGGATACAGGGTTTGAAAGACTCAAACCTGTGGCATTCCGCCGAGGACTTTGAGTGCTTGGCGAGCAATTAGACTCGTTATCGGATGTACCTATAAGAACATCCAAGTCTTGAAGGGCCTTAAAAAATGGGGTGTCTATAGTAGGTTTGCTTAATAAATCATCAAACAACCCAAGGGTTTTTAAATGATGATTAGTGGAGCAACGAGGTGGCAATTAATGGATACAAAGCTAGCTAAAACTAATTATGAAAGATTCAATCAAAGATATGGCTAAAACCCATTGAATCTCATGGAAAACAAGAGCAAGTGAATACTCCAGCTTAGAAAGAATAGGTTTAGGATAAGCCATTTTTTTAGGCAAAGCTCATACACAAGAGGTTCCATCATTAAGAAAACCAAAGAGACTCTTCTTCCTACTCATGGAAGATAGATTGAAACCTCCATTTCCATGATTCAAAGAAACAAAAAGACAATATCTAATGGTCTTGATAAAAGAGCTCCCATATAGCGTTGAAGCAAAAGCAAAACTAAATTAAGTAAAAGCAAAAAAAAGAAAGCTGTGGAGAGATGATTGCAAGCTCATCTTTCTACTCGTGGAACATGGATGACATATCCATTTCCATGCCACAAAAAAGAAACTAGAAGAGAGCTTTGCAATATCTTTCAAGAAGAGTGATATGAGATAAGAATCAAACTATCTATATAAGCTTTAAACACATATATACATAGTTAATCAAAATCCACCTAAAACAGTACTGAAAATGAAAGAAAAGAAGCAAAAACATAAAGAACACCAAGATGGCAACACCAGAGAACAAGCCTATGGAAGGGTGGCTAACCCTTCCACCTTCAACAAGGTTCAAATCACATTTTAAAGCTTAAAATACTCTAAAAATCAGTATGTAAAAGACAAGAGAGAGAGAGAGAGAGAGAGAGAGAGAGAGAGAGAGAGAAGGTGGTGAAAAAGGTTCAAAGTTCAACCTCTTGAGAAGAGGAAGAGCTTCTTGATTCACAAATCTCAATCTAAACACTCTCAAGTATATGAAATTATATTCAAAAATTCAACAAAAAGCTTCAAGTTTTTGCTTCAGTAGTGTATCTGTTGTGTATCTATAGTCAAAAGGGTGGAGAAAAGCTTTGTGTAATTGTCTAAGCCTTTGGGAAATTGTTCTAACCCTAAATTCAGAGGGAAGGTGCTATATTTATAGACTTTCAACTGCCTTTCAACGTAAATATCTACAAAAGAGAGCAACTGGCCAAATCCCATGGATGGAAGCAGCTAGCTGCTGCAAAATATCTACTCTCGGTAAACATGGTCGGCTGGCCAATCATTTGTACGGCTAACCCACAAAAAATGGCATGCCGATCATTTTTTTGGTATGTTGTTCTCTAAGTGGTCAGGGAAGAAAAATAAGGTTTTGGTAAAAACGGGATGCAAGGTTTAGGTTTGAAGTTCAAAACTAAATTCTTTTACTAAAAATTCGGAAGATTGTATAGTATAATAGTTCATCATCAAATGTTCAGAAGGAAGTGTCCAAGTCTTAAGGGCGATCAAAATGGGGTGTCTACAAAATGAAAGCTAGTTGACTTTATTCACAAGTTTTACATGAAAGAGTTTACAGTGAATTCTTTTTCACCTTTATGCTCGCTGCAAAAGGGCAGCACATACCCACATTTTGTAGGGTACCCTACAATATAATCTAGAAAGTTTGATTATATTCAGTGAGGCCCAATAATATTAGCTAGGGAGTGTCTTGCTAAAATTGTAAAGCATTGAGTTTATGACTTGGTGAAGCTATATATATAATATATAACCTAATATTTGATTAAATTTGCCTTTGTTTTCAGGTTTTGCATGAAGACTAACTAATTAATGACTGATGAATTGATGAATTAATGGTGGCATGGAAGTTAATTTTATTTTTGGACATATTATATTATGATTTTAGATGTCAAGCTTTTTGTAGTTAATATTTACAACATATTGCTATATTATGATTTGTATTGATTAAACAAATTTTTGTTAATATTTTGATGTCAATGAAGCTAAGATGATGACTGAATTTGTATAAACATTTTTGGTTTTTGAATGAATGAATGAATGTCTATTGATTGAATGCATTTTTTTTTTTATTGGATTTCAATAAATATAATACAGGTATTAATACAAAAGCGAAATAACTTTTTTATGAAAAATAAATATTTATTTTATTATTATTATTTTTAATTTTTTTTTTCGACGGCAACTAACAGTCTCAAAAACCTATACAGAAAAAAAAAATGTTTAGAGATGATTTTTTTTTTTGAGTGAGCGACCTACAGACGCAAAAAAAGTTATAGCGATGATAATGTACTGACACAATAATAGTATTAGAGACAGCATATCTACAGACACTAACCTAAGTGATTTTTGATCTCTTTTTTTTGCAATGGCAGGACATCGTCTCAATTAATACTCTTTACCGTCGCAAATATGCTATGACGACATCGTTGCCGACTCAAAAACTTTTAGTGACCCCAGTACTATCGTCTCTCACCATGCCGTCGAAACGCCGTGGCAAAAGTTTTGCGACAGCACTTTGCCAACTCAAAAAGTATATTCTCTAGTAGTGTTTATTCAAACAAATCTATATGCACACGTGTTTTTGTTTTGTCTAATTATCTATTCAAATGTCTAATTATCTGTTCTAATGTATACATGTGTCACCTACATGTACAATTATCTATTCAAATGTCTATGTGTACACGTGTCACTTATCTATTTATCTATCTGTTCAATATCACATATATATTCAGCTCACTGCACCAACTGCTACTGTCAGCCACCACCAGTAACCACGTCCTCTGAGAACTTTTATGGCCAATTTTCTAGTGACTTTTCAACACATGTCCTTTTTACCAGATAAGATTAATCCTTGGGCACTCCATTACGTTGAACACCCCAATTGAAAATTTAAATTTTTATTTATTTTTTTGAATACTCCAAATAATACCTATTATGTCTCTAAAAAACTTAAGAACCTTAAAAATATACTAGAAACCTACTTTCTACACCCCATTAATCTAATAGTTACAATAGATGAACAAACTCATCCTTTACAGTAGAGTCAACCCCATCATCTCCAACACCCTCGTCACTAACCCGCCATCTCCAACTCGTCGTCTCCAAACCCTATCATTTTGAGCTACTTTGGCATTCCATCAATTTGGGGATTTTTCGATTTTGATTCTTTGAAAAAAGTGAGTTCTACAATTTCTTAAGATACTCAATGTTGAATAAATGAAATACGTATGGATACTCAATTTCAAACAACAGAAAATTGGTTCCAACTTTTTGATTCGGACACTCAACGCCAAATAAATGAAATATGACAGGGATACTTAGTTCCGAACAATAAAAAATTGGTTCCATCTTTTTCATCCGGATACTCAGTTTCGAACAACAAAAAATTGGCTCCAGTTATTCCATCTGAATACTCAATGCCAAACAAATTAAATATCCCTAGATACTTAATCCCAAAATTATGAAATTGCTTCGAATATTTGCTACCGAACAAATGTAATGATCTTCAAGTCCGAACGATAGAAAATTAGAACATATTTAATACCTTATATAATATCAGATAGTTCTTTTTGTTCGAAATTGGAATATAAATAAGTTCAAAAATTAAATATTCGGATATTAAATACTAAACAATATTGACCATTAGTTCGGAAACACACTACCGAATATCTGAATTTTATTTAGAAACAAGTTTCCGAACAAATGTAATTTGTTTGGTACTGAATTTCAAAACAAATTTCATAATTCCAACAGTCGAAAACGATGAAGATGAATAGAAAATTTAAGTTGCGTTTGGTTTAGTTTTGGAATTGTGATTCTCTTTTTGGAATTGTGACTTGAGTATGGAAGTGTGAGTTAAGTTTTGAAAAGAGAAAAATTGTTTGGTTATGAGTTTTGAAAAGTGTTTTGAAAGGAATTTTTGAATTTTAATTTTGAAAAGAGCAGATTGGATTTACCCAGTCATCTGCCCGAACATCCTCCCGGACGTCCGGCTGGTTGACCGAAACAATGAAATTTTTTATTTTTTTATTTTATTTTTGCAATTGCAACCTGTTATTTGAAATATATATATATATATATATTATTTAGATATTTTTTAAATATAGAAATTATTTTTTTTAGATTTTTTATAAAAATAATTTAACAATCTCATCACTAACCATATTCAACACTATATCATCAAAAAAGTTTTGAAAAGAGTTTTGAATTGAGTTTTGAGTTGTGTGTTTTGTTATGAGTTTTAAAATGAATTTTTGAGTAATTTTGAGTTGTATGTTTGGTTATAAATTTTGAAGTGATTTGAAAATTTTGCCATTGGAATCATGATTCGAAAGGCAAACCAAACACAACCTTAACTTCTCTACAATAAAAAATTAAAAATAAATTAAAAATAAAAAACTATTTAGAAACGTTTTCTTCATTGTTCATTATTAACTTCAATATTATATGAAATAGAATGGAAAATTGATGAATTCAAGTAAAATAGGGTTGAGTATGAAAATACAAAATGAGGAGAAGAGAGAAGAGAACATTTGAGTTTGATTATGAATGAGGTGTCCAAAACACTTTGATTTGTATATTTTTTTCAATATTAGGTACCTTTTAGTCATTTTAAATACGAATATATTAGTAACAAAAAAAGTTTCATTAAGTTGGAGTGCCCAACTTAATTTCGAGAAATTCTATTTCTACACACCAAATTATCTATGTGTACATCTTTTCCCAATCCACACATTTAGTAATTTAATTTTTACTACTTTATCTCGGTCCACACACTTCACATTCCAAATATACTCTCACATTCTCTGTGCACATCCTCTCCTTCTATCATTTCTCACTTCAAAAACTTTAACCCTAACTACACCAGCTACCAAATGATGATGCAAGAAAGATTTACATCAACCAACGCCTCTTTCGATCTCTCGGCCATTCTCACACAAATATCTTATGCCGTCACCTCCATCGCGATCATCGCAGTGCTTGTCTCTTTTCTGCATCAAAGAGCTATAAATCAGCCCTTCAATCTTGATTTGGTCAGCTCCAAATTCTTCAATCTCTAATCCCTTTGTTATTTGTCTGCTATGTTTATTGAATTCATTGAAATGGGATTGCTTTGCTTTGTGTATAAATATGTTCATGGGGTTTGAAGAAATTGATGGAGATGATGATATAAGGGAGGAGTTTCCTTGCCCTTTTTGTTCAGAGTATTACAATGTCGTTGGCTTGTGTTGTTATATCGATGATGAGCATATTGTAGAGGCGAAGAATGGGGTATTACTCTCGTTTTTCTTGCTATTGATGATTTAAATATGAAAAATTTTAAAATTTTACTTTATTGATATGTTTTCTCATGCTTAGTGTCTTTTGGGCATTTCTGGGTCTATGTTTGAGTTTTGAAGATTTCTTTAGTGTTTGTTTGGCTTCAGAGCACCTAATTGAACTTGAATTTGCTTTGTTGATGATGAGGGACTCACAGGAAGGCTTAAAATGCTGTTTTGTTATTGTATAACATGGATTGCCGCAATTATATTCCCATGAGAATAAAAAAATAAATAAAAATTTGTGGGGTTCATAAAGCTGTGTATGGTTGAGGTTTGGGCATGAGAGGCAATGGCCGTCGGTGGCTGGCGACGAAGTGGCTAGTGAGATGGTAGTGGGTGAGATGTGTATGGAGAAATTGTGAGATGGGTAGGTGAGATGGTAGTTGGTGAGATAGTAATTTTGTTAAAGGATAAAATTGTGATTCTGAAAAAATTTATTAAGTATGTGAAGTAAGGAAACTTGGTGTATGGAAATAGAATTTCCCCTTAATTTTTGGAATGCAAATAGAGCCTCCCCTTTTATCACATTAATGTGTTGTTTTATTGATTGTTTTGGCCATTCATTTTAGTCTAATTTCTTTAAAGACATTATCAATTGAATTAAATTGAAACAATATTAAAAATTCAAAATTAAAATTCATACATTTAAAACTACAATGATCAAATTAGTATAAGAGGTAGAGTACAGAGACTATAGGTATAATTTAATTAATTTAATATAAAAAAAAATTGCTAATTACATAGTTTTTAGGGTCGATTGATTGCAGAATGTGTACAACAATCAAGATAATTATATTAAAGTAGACGACCAGTTATATAAGAAAGTCTAACATCAACAACCACTATAACAAATAACTCCATAATGAAAAAAAAGTACATAGCAAACATTCAAGCAAAATTTTTAATTTTAATAATGATTGATTTCCTAACCTCTCAATAAAAATAGGGAAAATATCATTTCGGGATAGATGTATAAAAGTATTTTCAAAATAATAAAAAAACTTTACATAAATTAAAGTAGAATGCCATAAGTTTTTCTATTAATTAGTAATCAATTTTTGCAAAAATCATTGTACCGTGATTATCCCATAAAAAGAAGGGTAAATTATGCAACTAGTCCCTGTAATTTATACAATATATCAATTTGATCTATGTTTTAATTTGCTCGATTTTGTCTCTTAATTTAACGGATTGTGTCATATTAGTCTAATAAATAACAGTTGCTAGATTTAGTAGACGAAATGTCAAACGATGTGTCAATTTAGTCTATGTATCTTACACAATGTATCAATTTGATCCATGTTGTTTTAGTTTACTCGATTTTAACAGGGACTAAATTGACATATCGTGTAAACTATAGAGACTAAATTGACACATCGTTTGACTTTCTGTTTACCAAACGTAACAATCGTTATTTATTGGACTTATATGACATAATCTGTTAAATTAAATGGTAAAATTGAATAATTAAAATAATAAAAATCAAATTAACATATCATATAAATTATAAATATCATTTATATAATGTACCCTCAAAATAAAAGCGTACCAATCCAAATAATTGCACATTACTCATGCACATGGATTATTTTTTGACCCCTCAAACGAAAGTGTAAATGAGTGATCACAAATTATTCGTGCAAATAGATTATTATTATTTATTTTTATTTTGGTTAGGTTAAGGCATTTACATTTGGCAAATTGTACTAACAATCTTTGTAGTTTACAATTTGTGTCAGTTTAATAATTAACTTTTCAATTGTGATACATTTAATTTTGAATTTTGAATTTTGAATTTTGAATCTTATTCCAAATAAGGACAGTCAAATATATTTCATTTGCAAATGGTCCATTTCAAGAGCAAAGTCCTCGTACAACTTATTTTGTGTTAGTTAACTTGTATGTTGTTTGAAATGTAACGGTCTTTTTTTTAATAAATAATGTTAAAATTTTCTTGGTTATAAAGTTCTATTTGGTTTGGTTTTCTAAATCTATTTTTAAAATTTTTTTCTAAGAAACTAAAAATTAAACTGGTGGAAAAAAATAAATTAAAAACACATTATTTTTATATAATTTTATCTTTTGGTTGGTAGAAATTAATTTTTTTATATTTGTTTTTGTTAAATTAATTTTTATTTTTTAAAAGGTCAAACATGATGACAATTTGGATATTATTATTATACCAATCTACTAAATCAAAAAAATCAAAATAAAAACATTTCATATATTAAATATATCAGTTACACATTAAAGTCTAATAACCATTCATTACATGATAACTATCAAAAAATATCTATTAACAATAAATACAGCTATCTATTATATGATAATCATCCAAAAATATCAACAAAAATAGCTATCTATTATATGATCATCATCCAAACACATACCAAAAACTAATTTGGTAAAAAAATAAAAATAAATAAAAATGTAAAAAAATTTATCATTTTTATATAATTTTAGGTTAGAAATAATTTTTAAAAATTCAACAATAATTTTTTGACATTTATTTTTATCAAACTAATTTATATTTTATCAAATTAATAATTTTATCTTTAAAATGAAGTAACAGTATTTTTAATTATTTTTATTGAAAATAAAATTTAAAATTTAAAATTAAATATATCATAATTAAAACATGAAGAATTAAAATTCAAATTGTAATAACCGTTAATGCAATTCGTGTTTTACATTTTTGTACAATGTTTGATAAGTCAAACTGAAAAGAAGACAATAATAATAATAGGGGCGGGACCCCTGCTTCACATTTTTGTACAATGTTTGATAAGAAAACTAATAATAATGGGGCCGGGACCTCTGCTTCATACGTTACTATCATTGGTAGTTTGGTTTAGCTATATTGATGATCTAAGTAAATAAAAAGTGTATTTGATTGGACGGATTGAATAAGAGTGAATTAGAATTTATCAGACTTGAATTCTGAAACTGTGAATTTTCTGAATTATTTGGCTATCTTATTCCAATGTTTGTGTTATTTTTTAACACAATCATTATTTGATCTTTCTTATTAACTTTGGAACTCTATAAAATTCATCCACTCGATGATAATAACGCCAGATTTTAATAATCTATCAAAACTTATTTTGGCACTAAGAATGCAAATGTTAAAATTTGACAATTTCAATGGCAATCCCATTAAAACATTCGGTAGTTATAATATTGAATAGCATCTTCATCGAAACTACTCTAATGTGAACACAAAATTATTAAATAATCTTATAATATTAGGTCATATTGCTTACATAATTATGCTAGTTAATAAAAAATCACATCATATACTAAGTAAATCATTATTCATCTCATAAGTGACTAACGAGTTGGTCAATACTATTAAGGGCGGACCTAGAGTTGGGCATAGGTGGCTGCAGCCCAATCCAAAATTTAAAAAATTTGTAGAAATTTTTTTTCCCAGTCCAGTCCAACCTCCCAACCTCTCCCAGCCCACCCCCGCCCCAAATAAGGGCCAATAGTTTTTTTGTTTGTTTTTTAGATGGGCTACCAATAGCAGCTCAATACTTATCCAAAAAAATAGATAGGCAGCCCAATAGATTTGTATTTGTTTAATTAACAAATCTTCCAAAACAATTCTCACATCTTTCAATAGATAGACAACGGCCCTCTCCGTCGTCACCAACAACTCTACTTTCCTAATATTTTTGGTAAGTGTAATTAACCAATTATTTTATTTCGTTGGTTGAGAATAGATTTGATTAACAATGATTTTGAAATTTTGTCTTTATGCAACAAATATTATATTGCTTTTAGTTTTTTTATGATGCTGCCTTATTCAATGTTCTATATTGCTCTTACTTTTTGAACTTTGAAAGAGTTTTTTTGGACATATATAAAAAAAAATGAAAGCTTAAATAAAAATTATTGAGGATGTATCTAGAAACCCTAATATTTAAAATTATTACGAATATACTCTGGTTTAATATTAAATAGAGCTAAATTGTTTTTAAAAAAATTTTTAGGTTATAAATAATGGAACCTCCACACTCAAAAAAAAAAAAGAAAAGTCCTTTTTTTCATTCTATCAATAACAAAAATGTAGTAGTACAACATCCAATGTTGTTGAAACCTCATTTTCTGATGTGCAGCCGCCTTCTATGCCTCAAGCAAATAAACCAAGCGAATTTGATTCAACTAATGTTGAACGGGATCCTGGTTTACGCTTGCAAATTTGTGAATATCTAGTTAATCAACGGGATGAGGTTAGACGAACTTATGTGAACTTGGGGCCTTATCAACCTAAACTTGAGTATCTTAGGTCCTCATTTGGAAAGCAGAATCGCCGATTTCAACATATTTGGTTCAAATAATTTCTTAGCTAGAGTATTCTCCTTCAAAACAGAAAGCATATTGTTTTTCATGCTTTTTGAAAATTGATCTACATTCTGTAATCGATGAATTCGAATCTTTCAAGACTCGTCAAGCACAACTTAATTAGATTGTTTCTAATCAATAAATTTAGATACTAATCTAGATTATATCATTAAATTCTCTTTTTTTTATGTGATTATATTTAAAATATATTATTTAATTTTACCTTAATATTATCTCACTCCATTAACAAATCCGGGGTTCGTCCTTGATACTATTTCAACAATATTGCACATGACATGACTTTGACTTTCATCACCTTCGTAAGCATGCACCTATATATAAAAATGTGGAATATTCAAATGCAAATTCTGTACCAGCAGCTCAGGAGAAGTTATTGGTTTGTCGGGACTAAGATTTTATTGGTTTGTCGGGACTAAGATTTCATCACTGCAGCTAGAAAACGAAATATTTTTTTTACTATATATATAAATACAAATGTATAAACAATACAATATATAAATTTATATACACACATAAAATGAAATTTAAATACTATAAAAACAATTTCTAATAAGATGAGAAAATTTTTTTGATAAAAAATAAAAGGAAAATGTAAGATGAAAAAATAATGAGATATGTTTTTTATACTAAGATGTCATTTTATTTATGACATAAGATATATATTTTAAAAAATGCTATGGCAAACAGAATTTTTCACAGAAATTGGGGGGCCGTGGCCCCCCATAGTCTTCTCCTAATTTTACTCCTGGTTGGTCTTGAGGCACCGCCACTTAGAGCCCTAATGATATTATGATTGATGAAAGGAGCGGAACCTACGAATTTTTATTGGGTGATTAAGAAACATGAAGGGATATGGTATATTGTGATTGATGTGGTATATGGCCACGTGACACCCTAAGACCAACCAATAGTTTTTCGCAACTCATCAGACTCAGAGTAATTATTAGGCACTTAAACACCATATTTTTACATGGTGCCTTTCTGTATATATATATATATTTTTTTTTTTGGGGGGGGGTTCAATGGTAAGAATTGTCCGATCCAATTTATGCGTACCTCAATTAATCTATTTCCTGATCCTGTCAAAGACAAACCATCACACCAAGATTAGGAATTTTATTTTATTTTATTTTTTTTATTGATTTATATGGTGAGATTTTTCGTATTCATAATGATTCAAATGTAAATTCCAAACCATTTTCTATTTATAGAACTTTTACACTTTATGTTATTGAAAACTGCATTTACATGAGAAATTTCACAATTATTTGCAAATCCAAAAACATGATATTTATACCCATATCTTGGTATTAACCTTTTAAATTACATGGGATTATGTGTTAAATTTTTTTTGAACAATTTTTGTGTCAAGAAACATGAATAAATTATCTCGGTCAAAAAAAAAAAATTGAATAAATTATAATTAACCGTATTAACAGTGATTTTGATATGAAAGAATTTAATTAATATATAAATTTTGTAATATCAACCACAAACTGCATAATTTCGTCACAAATTAGCATAACAAAAAATATTATAACTAAGTCATAAACTTTTACAACATTACCTATAAAATTTTAGATATTTTGTTACGTCAATTTATGACGAGATTACGCAATTAGTGGTTGGTGTTACGAAATTGTGGTAAAATTACACCTTTTGTATTAAATCCAGTGCCAATGCACCCTGTATACAACCCTACTACAAAATTACATAAATTTTCACAAACTTACCTAAGTGATCTCATAAAAATACTTTAAGTTAAACACAAATTCACGTAAGTCTTAAGTTTTTACGAACCTATGTAAATTTATATTTAAATTATGTATTTTTGTAAAATTACTTATATAAATTCATAAAAATTTATATAATTTTGAGATAAAATTACATGTGCATTAAATACTAAAATATTTCCCAAAAGAATATTAAAGGATATGAAAAGGGAAAGAAAATTCATCCAATATATAGTAGAGCACCACCCAAAAACCAAACCACCACCCATTAGCTGGGCTGTTTGCATTCTTATTTTGAAAAAGACAAAATTAAAATATTATATAAGAATTCAAAAAAAGAAAATGTTTTGGTTTTTTGATTTTTTTAGCTATTTTAGCCTGGGCTAAAAAGCTTAGTTTGGGAAGAATTTTTTGACTTTTTGACTTTTTTGACTTTTTTATGAGAGAAAAGTGTAATGATTATGGGTTGGATGTGATGTTTTGTTTGTTGTGATTAAAATGGCTTATTTTATCTTTTGTAGCTAAAATATCCAAAAAAGCCTCAAATCTTGCTTCTCAAACGGTGCGAAAGGAAGATTCCTATGACCCTAATGATATATTAATCATTGATGTGCTTGAATTTATTTAGAGAATTGTATCTAATAGTGACATAAATGATTTAAATCATTTTGAGAATTGTGGAGTTGTGCTTTGTGAAAAAAATTAAAAATGAAAAAGGAAGTCAGTCCGCTTTCCACCTTTCCCTTTGCCAGCTAAAAATGAGTGTCAGCCACCATCAATTCTCATCAATTTTAATTTATTTTTTTATTTATTTTTATTTTTTATTTTTTTCTGCGTTTCTTCTTTCCCTCTGTCTTCGTTAATGGAGAGTAGTTGACTTCTTATTCTACACCAAAACACAAGTTAACATTTTTATTGGAGTTAAAAAATGGAATTAGATCCTCTCCAATCTGTTATCGGATGGGAGGGTTGATCCGAGTTCATTTCGATAATTTAAATCGTTCAATTTATAAAGTTCTTCGAGTATATTATTTCTGTAAAAAATTATATTGATCGGATATCGATAAACATTTTATTATATAACATTTCCATCAATGGCATGCATAATTTTCAAAATAAATTGTAATAGAAATATGATCTGATCAAGTGGTTATCAATATCAAATCACCGTTAATTTTTCTAATGCTGTGTTTGATTGAGGGATTTGAGGAGGGATTTGGAAAGAAAAATGGAAAAGGTAGGTGAAATGTAAAAAAAATATGTCTATATTTCACATAGTTTCACACACCTTTTCCTTTTCCCTTTCCAAATCCCTCCCTAAATCCCCCAACCAAACACAGCGTAAGGCTAATGTAATAGATGAGTTCTACATATTGAATGGTTTAAATTATTGAGATGGATCCAGATTAGGCTCAAAATGACCCAACAGTACCTAGTCTAATAACGGACTGGAAAGGAGCCAACTCCTTAAAAAATAAATTGAGCAATAGTATCTTCAATTGTCATTATTTGAAACAAAATTCAAAATTCAAGACCAAATGTGTAACAATTGAAAAATCATAAACCAAAATGATATGAATCTCAAATTATAGGAACCGTTAGTGTAATTTATCTTAAAAAATATGCGAGGATTTATTAGAAAATCCTACTCAAAACACTTGTATTTTAATTAACTCAGTTTTTATTTTATTTTATTTTATATTCTATTAAATTCCATCAATTGAGACTTCTATTTCAGAAGGTTCTATTTTCCAATTCGTATTTTTTTTTTGTTTTACTGTTTTACCCTTCTAGTTGGTTATCCTATATTTTTTTGTTATAATATATTTACATATACAAACATGATTGGTGCCCCGAATATAGGGGCACTAATGCCCCGAAACTGCCAAAAATAGAAAAAAAAAAAAAAAAAACAGTCAAGGCAAAAGAAAAAAAAAAAAAAAAAAAAAAACCCAAAAATAGAAATTTCGGGGCTTTAGTGCTCATCTTTTTCGAGCTAAAAGGTTTTTCCCTTACATATATTGCCTACGTTTGGCATGTTCGTGATTTTTGTAGGAGGTCCCAGAGTTCTTGTGAGGTGCGATTTATGTTGCGGTTTCTCTAGATTTTATAGTGTGCATATTCACACCCTTAAGATTGGGACAATCAAAACAAAATCACATTTAACATTTTATAATGTTTTCAATTGTTTTCATAATGAGAACATCCACAAAACAATTTCAACAATACAATAAACCTCATATTTACAAACCCCTTCAATATATTGCCAATTCAATTATTAATGTTACAATGTTCACACAAAAGCAACATCTTACAAATTCAATATGAACATCCATAATACATGGTTGGATATTCACACCCCTCAAAATACAATCATATTTACATCGGGTTGATTTTAAACCCACGACAATGCAACAGCCTTACAAGAGATCTTAGATTTCAAAATCCTACTATGTACATCGTACCATATACATTTTAATAATTTTTTGATTTTTTATGAAAAAATATACAGAAAAATAGAGAGAGTGATATAACAACTTAAAGTGATTTTTTAATTTTTTAACTAAAATTGAAAGTTGTCAAACGAGAATGTAAAAATCATACAATATGATGTTAATATACTTGTTTAGGGTTTTTGAATGTGGATTTAAATATAATTTTTCGAAAGTATTATAGTCGTTAGGGTTCAATTACATCTCACAAAATAACATTAAATTCAAAAAAATGACTTGCATTTCTTGCCCTCTTAAAAAACGACGTGGAATTCTATAATGGCCACTAGTTTTGTTCTCTGTTGCTGAGAAGATGAGCATTTGGATATGGAACAATGTGAAGTAAGCACAATGTCTGATTAGAAGTAGAAGAAGAACGTGGAAGCTAGAGCACTAATTTGGGAAAAAAATTCCAATCCAACTACGTTTTCAACACGCTCCTCTTAATACATGATGATAGTATTGTCAATTAGCTGGGACTAATTAGAACATAAGGGGGAAAAAAAAAAAATTTAAATGAATTGATGCATAAGTACTGAAATGTGAATTTATTAAAAAATGTCACTAAAAAAAGGATAATTAATCAATAATTTAATAATTTTAAACCATCAAGTCAATTTTATTTTACACCATTCATTTTTATCTTTTCAAAAGGTGAATCCAATCTCGAGTTTGACTCTTTTTTTTTTTTTTTTTTTTTTTTTTTTTTTTTTTTTAAGTGATTGATCGCAAGTGACAAAAATCATAATTGACACGGTGATTCTAAACCTTTTGAGTATTTTTTTCAACTTTCTTTCATAAGCCACTGCATTAGCAATTAGGAAACAATCCAGCTATTTTCTAATCTACAAATAAAAAACAATTGCAAAAGATAATTTCTAAAATCCCTACAGAGAATTGTTTCATTATTTTTAATTATTTTGGTTCATCAATACCAAAAACCATATTATTGGATATTATAATTTCTGATAGGTGGTAGGCGAATATATATATATATATATGGGGTTTCAAAATACTCCACAATTTGCACCGATTCACCCGTTAATTGCATATTAGTTTAATTCGTGATTTAAAATTTATAATTCATTTTTAAAATTACATTGCCCTGCCATAATTAATATATATACCTTTAATAAAATATCAAAATAAAAATCATTGTGAGAAATGTCTATAAATTTGTAGCATTATATATATAAAATAATATTATGTATTATATAAATAGTTAAATTTGAAGGGGTTGTTAATGTATATTATATTATACTTATCTATTTGTATCTCTATCCCTATCTTGTATCTCTATCTTTATCTCCTTATATCTCTATCTTCTTCTATACTTATATAGGATTGTTTTCAACTTATATATACACGCTTCTCCTATTATATTCATTCAATTCAGCCTGTGTTTGGGAAGGCAAGTTGGGGCTAAATTAGCCACATCCGGACAAAAAAGCCTAATTTAGCCAAATGGAGACAAAGCAGAAATCACGGGTTGGGTTCAAACCCTTATTGGGGTAAATTTACCAAAATACCTTGACTGTCCCCTCTAATTTTGAGGCCCAAGGCCTTACCACACACACAATCTTTCTAGGGCACACAACAAGCAAAGGAGGCGATTAATGTATACCAGCGGCGATGACATCTGAGGCAGCTTCGCAAAGGCGATCGGCATCGGAGTACGCATCTGCAGCGTCGAAGAAGACTCGCAAACAGGTCGGCAAATCGAACGGTTGAGGCGTACGTTGGCGGCGGCGAACAAGAACGAACCCTTTCAAACACCACCGATCTTCAAGTAATGCTATATGGCCGTTCTGATTTCGTTTCCCTTTTCACGTAAATCCGTCCCCTTCTTCCGATCTGCTTAGGGTTCATGTGTAGAATCCCTTTCTCTGTTAAAGATAATTTTTTTCCAAATTTCAAAGGAAGTGGACTCTGTTTTTTGAATATCCTATGGGTTCATTACGGTTAAATTAAGTTGACACATTTTGGGTTCATTACGGGTTAGGTTCATTACCGATCTGTTTGTTTACTGTGGTGCTTGGGTTCATTACGGTTACATTAAGTTCACATATTTTGGGCAGATATATATATATATATATATGTTCTTATATATAAATTTGTTCTTATATATAAATCTGTAAATCTGTTCGTAATGAGGGCAGATATATGTAAATATGTTCTTATATATATATATAGATCAACCCATAGTAAAAATTTAAAAACAGATACATATGAAGAACCTTAACAATCTGTTCTTATACATCTGTTGAGATTCTTAAAACAATTTGTTCTTCATTTGACAAACAGAAACATGTACATCTGTGCTTAATAAAGAAATTTGTTCTTCAGTTGTTGTTATACAAATGTAAGGGAAGTAAATTAAAAAAGAATGAACATATACATTTGTTTAGGGGATAAATGTATGATCAATCTATGCTACAAACTGCCAAATCGGACAATTTTGATGAAGTAGTTTATTCTTTTTAGAACTTCTTGTGTGGAAATTTAAACGTATCCAACAGTTTATGTAACAACCCAGATTTTTAATTATTCTGCAAAATTTATACTAATATTATTTGATTATAGTTGGAAAAATATATGATTTATTATATATTATTATGTGTAATTTTAAAATAATATAATTATTAAAAATCTAAGGGTCAAAGTATAAATACGTAATTAAATTAAGTTTGGATAAACTTGAATTAATGAAGATTAATAGAAAGGCGACACGTGGTAGTTTGGCTTGGGCCTCACGAATTCAATCTATTTTTATAGGGAGAAGTTGTCTCTGTGAGAGGAAGGAAAGAAATGAGAGAAGGAAAAGCAAGAGTGAAGGAAAGAAAAAGAGAGAGAGAGAAAGAGAGAAAGAAAATAGAGGAAAAATAATGGAAGCTGAAATGGGTCTTTGGTGATGGAAATAAATAGTGGGGTATTAAAGTTAAGGTGAGTTACATTATACCTTGAGTTACCAAAATATATTTTACGTATGTTTTGACTTACCAAAATCTATTTTACACAAGTTATGTTTTATTAGTATATTAATAAAAGTTATGTTTTATAAAGGTTTCTGTTACGTGGTTTTATTTCTGAACCCTATTTGTTTAAAAGGAAACCCATGGATATGTTTGTTTTACTTTTAAAGAATATTTGGCTATGACCTTATATACAATTATGTTTTGTAAGTACCACCACGGGAGTCCCACGCCTTGGGGGACTTAAATAACCATTGGCTAGTGTTTGACCACTTTGTGGTCCAGTGTTGTCATAGATCCATTGACCTCTGTAGTGATTGTTGCTTTAGTGATGTACCGTGGTTATATTGATTATTTCAGTTTCTAGCACTTAATGTATTAATATCAAACTCTTTTTAGCCAATAATTATCCATGGTGAATTTTATGCCCTTACGCTCTTAGTATAATATTCCTCACTCTGCCATGTGCTTATAGTTGTTTACCACTTTCAGGTGACATGTCAGGACCAACGTGTGGGGTAGGTACAAAGCACTTTGTAGACATAGTTCAGCTCTGACAATGTAATTAAATAGATGCTTCAATGATTATTTTAGTACCCTCATTTAAATACTTCTTCCATTCACGTTTATTTATTTGTTCAAAGATTTGGCCGGAGGTAACTTCAGTTACTGGCCATCACAATGCTTAACCCTTAGGTACGGGGAGCGGGTCGTGACAGTTTATGCTTCTGTTCACCCAATCTGAAGCCTTTGCACTTGCTCGACGCAAATTCATAGTAAACACACGATGTTCATGGCTTTTTATTATTATTAATATTTGTATCATTATTATTGGTTTGGGGTTGTATATCTCCAATGTGTGCAAGTGCATATGGATAAAAGAACGTAGATGAATAACATAAAATAGAAATAAGCCAAAATAGATTTTTAAAACTTAATTAACAGACGTAAAAATTTAATTTCACAAATTCAATTTGATAAAAAGTTTACCACTGTAATGCATGTGGATGAATAATAATTTTTAAAAATAACTTTTATTAATGGTTACCTAGCATCTTTGTATTTCTACGTTACCATTTTCATTCATGTACTCATAATTGATTTACTTTTATCACGAATGTATAATTTGTAATTAATTGATTTTGCCATAACATGAATTCTTAATT
Organism: Camellia lanceoleosa; assembly: GCA_025200525.1. Taxonomy (NCBI): domain Eukaryota; kingdom Viridiplantae; phylum Streptophyta; class Magnoliopsida; order Ericales; family Theaceae; genus Camellia; species Camellia lanceoleosa. The sequence continues at coordinate 21,664,042 of CM045766.1, read as the reverse complement.
TGATAATGTAAACACACAGTGTTCATTACTATGTTCCATATATTATTATTGTTTTTTTTGGGTATGTTTATATCTCATGTGTGCAACTACATATGAGTTAATAAATAAGTTTACCACTATACAAAGGTATGAATGAATACTACTTTCACAAAATCAATTTCATTAATGGAATCAAATTACGACAATAGATTTGTACATAATCATTTTGATTCATGTAAATTTAATTGAATTCTAATTTGATTATGAATTTATAATTTACTTAAAAGTGGCTTAATTTGATCACGAATTCTTAATTTGATTCATGTAAACACACGGTGTTCATGCCTTTTTTTATCTATTAGGTTTGAAAAGGAAATTAGAGATTTATTGAGATTCTTAGACAATGAAACCATAATTCGTAGGGTGTAGTACGGTTAATATTAAATGAATGAAATAATGAGTTTGTATATCCATCATATGAAATTTGTGCATCAGCATGTTTATTTTATGTTTAACCTGAAGTATGGATATCATAAACTAATTACTACTATGATTCATTGTTACTTTCGAATGTTTGTCGTCCATAGCATGGCTTTGTTTACCTCTAGTGCAACTTCCATTATATGGCCACGTCGAATGTGTGCCTGTGGACATGGCCCCCATATTGTTAAGATTTCAAGGTCCACCAAAAATCCAGGGCATCCCTACTTTGCATGTCCCTGCCCTGTGGTGAGTGCCCAATTCATTACCGATCATAACTGCATGAACATTAAGAACCCATTGACTAATAGTTTCATCATTTGCACTCGTCAGCCTTGTGTCAGTTGGATTGGTTGGTGCAAAGAACCAAGGCGAAAGAGCATGGACTATGCGTCACCCAGAGACGAAATTGTCATGCAATTATGGGATGATGTCATACACATTCAACAATCCTTGCGTGTCGTTAAGATCATTGTGTATGTGCTATGCATTGTTATTGTCATTTTGTTGTTACGTATGTAAGCAACGTTAGGATATTGGTAGTATGTACAACCAAGTTACGAGATTGTTAGTATGTTAGTAATACGTTTTAGTATGACTATAATCTTGCTTTGCGTTCCTCCACTAGGAAAGGTTATTTGTATTAATGACTATCATACCTATGTGCATCGCGCAGTTCCATGTTTCTTTATTTATGTTACTAATGTGCAATGGTTATATGATGTCTAATTTAGCATCCTATTTATCTGTTTATTGTTCATGGGCATAGATTCTTCCATAATGCAAACAATTTTAATTATTCTGCTATCAGCTTATATGTTTGTATGTAACAACCACATATAGTCATGTAACCTTTTTGTAACAGTACATTAGTAATGTCTTCCATACGTACTTCGCCGCGTATTCAATCCAAAAGCAAAGGCATTGTCACAGAGAAGTCAAGCAGTCTTGAAGAGACACAGACTCAGTTCAGCCACAAGGCCTCATGGGACAATGACTCAATTCGAGTTTTCCTGCAATTGATTACAAATGAGATTACAAAAGGAAACCGGCCATTTCTAGTCCTCAACCAAGCTGGGTACAAGTCGTTGGCCAGAAAATTTGAGAAAAAAACAGGAAGAAAACATGGCCTCAAACAGTTGAAGAATAAATACATAAGTTTGAAAAAAGAATGGCAAGCGTGGACAAAGTTGATGGATTCAAGCAAAGGAGTGTCAGGGATAGGGTTTGACTGTGACATCGATATGTTTCAGGCACTTGATGAGTGGTGGAACAAGATGGAATTGGTAAGTACATGTACAAACAAGTTTCATATTTGTCTGTTACCAGTACATTTAAACTTTTTAGTTAACTTTTAATTAATTATATGAAATGTAACGTCTTTCTCTTTCATATATCTCCCTTTCTGCAGATAAACAAGGTGTGTGCCAAGTTCAGGAAAAAAACTTTGGAACATCATGACTTGATGGAGACGGTCTTCATGGGGGCATCAGCTACTAGTAAGCACCATTGGACCCCGAGAGAGAAACTTCCTGAAGCTGCTGATGACTCATCTGATTCTGTCCACGATTTGGGAGCCCAGCCATTTGCTGATTCGATACCCGTAGGAGTACAGGACGTGGATTCAGATTCTTCACTGGAGCCTGTTCCGATTGAAAAGGGAAAAAGGAGAAAGACACCATCAACAAGTGTTTCAAAGTTGAAGAAGGCAACAAGTGGAGCGTCAGTTATTGCGGAAAACATGAAAAATCTAACAAATGTGGTGCGTACGAAGAATCAGCAGGTTACGGTGAGGCACCTCACAGGCAACGAATCGATGTACACTATTTCGGAGTGCATGCATCGCCTAACGACTATTCCATCCCTAATTGGTACGCCGCTATTCCATTTCGCCTCGACACTTATGGATAATGCAGATTACCGGGAGGTGATGATATGCCAGCCTGATGACGACCACATCATAGGGTGGCTTACACAAAAGCAGCTCTAGTGTACTGCGTCGGCGTTGTTTGCGAACCTGTTTGGGGCTCGCCGGATGTGATGTAGCGGTGTTAGAACTGTTGAAGATGTCTGCCCTTCTCTTGCTTTTGAAAACTTTTAGTTATGTTATTGTTGGCACTGTACTAAAACAGGATAGTTGTGTTTGCATGGTTTAAACTGTTCCTTGTTGTTTTTTTTTTCTTGCTAGCTATGCTGAACCAAACTTTTAGTTAAGTTTGTCGTAGACGGAATGAAAGCATGGTTGTGCGTTTTTTGGAAAATGAATAGGATGTTTCTATTTTAATTAAATGTATGGCAATGAAATGCGCAACGACGGTTTTCTTGCTAGCTTTTGTAGGTCTTTATTTTGCGAGGGAAACTGTTATGTTAGTTTGACGTCATTTTTTGTGGTTATGTTAGTAATGGTCCCTCTGTAAACAATAACGACCAGGTTTACAATTTGTTTAATTCATATCATTATGTGTTACTAATGACATTGAATACGACATTACTTACATTAAAAACGATGCCGGCATTCTGTAATTGCAAACTGTTATTCATTTGCGTTAATGAATCACGTGCAAACTGATTGAAACAGTGCCACTCTTGTAGGTTTCGCATCAACGAAGACGTGATGAATCCCTGGGATGGAAGCAACAATGACGATTTAAGGGAAATGCTTAATCAAATGGTCGTACAGCTGCAACAAGAAAACAACTGGACATTTCTACAAGCATGCCAGTATGCGACAGAGTGGTACAAAAAACACATGGCTAAAACGCCATGTCGCACTTCGATATTGACCGGGCATGCATGGATATGCGAACTATATGCGGGTCATATGGGTCGATTTGAGAAAAATGTTTGCATGCCGAAGGAAGTTTTTGTCGCTTTGTGTGACACATTAGTAAATGATTTTTGGTTACAAGTACCGCAACGTCCACATGGCTTAGCTGTTGAAGAAAGCGTTGCAATGTTTATCCACGTGTTGCAAGGGATGCAAAATCGGCAAATCCAAGAACGTTTCCAACATTTAGGGGAGACTGTGTCTCGGCACGTATATAACGTATTAACTTCCATGAAAGAGTTCGTTGTTGTTCATTGCCGGCCCACATATAGTCAGCATCGTATACATCCATACGTGCGGTCTAAACAGAAATACCTACCGTTCAAGGTACTACTAAAAAACATTATTGACATATTTGTGCGAAGTGCAGTTATTTTGTTTTTATTATTAACTGGACCTGACATATGAAAATAACCATTACTTGTTACTCGTTTAAGTAACAATACAATTGGGTTATTTGCAAGACTATATTAGAGCAATAGACGGAACACATGTAAGTGCATGGGTTACGGGGCCAGATGCGGCAACATATTTCGGTAGGAAATACTGTCACATGCAAAATATCATGGCCGCGTGCGATTTTGACATGTGTTTCATCTTCATTTCGTGCGGATGGGAAGGAAGTATGCATGATAGTCCCATCTACAACAAGATACTAACAAATGACAATGTCCCATTTCCACATCCTGAAGAAGATAACACAGTGCCATGAATTCTGAATTGATGGGGCTATAATTTTTTGTCAAACAGCGTTACTTGAAAATGAAGCACAATGTTTATTTTTAGTGTCATAAATTGTTGTCCTGTCTACAAGCAAATATTATCTTGTCGATTCTAGCTATCCAAACCGAATAGGTTACTAGCACCATTCAGAAGCAGTCGTTACCACTAACAACAATTCCGACGTACTCAACGGAACAGGACGGCAAACACGCCAAGAGAATTATTTAACAAAGTTCATTCGTCGTTATGCAGTGTGGTGGAACGCACTTTCGGTGCCTGGAAAAATCGATGGGGGTTTATTCGAGACATTCCTTGGTATGACTTTGCAAATGTGCAAATTCAGTTAGTAGGTGCGTCAATGGCATTACATAATTATATACAGCGAAACACAAGTAATCCAACAACTGTTCACCCAATCTGCGCCGAGGAAGAGGCTATGACAATAGTAAATGCCATACCAGAAGTTGAACATGGCGATGATGGTTTAATGGTTGGGGATGAGGACCTGCATATGGCATTGGTGCGCCTTCGCATACGCGACAAGTTATGTTACTTGCGTAATAACGGAACGTTAGGAAATATATAATAGTCCACCTAATTTTCGTAGGGTTGTAACATTGGTAACACACGTGGAACAGACTGTATTCAAATATATTATCATGTACAATATGTATGTGTTTACACGAGAATATAATCCCTTTCAGTTGGTAACGTGCCTAACTTTGAAAAACTAAAAACAACAGAAAAAGCCGTAGACGGGAAAAAAAAAAACCAAGGTCAAACAAATAAGAAAAATAAAGCATAACGAATTCAAAATTTATCATGTACCACGTCCACTAAAAACATGAAATAAAACAGTTTAAAACTACAAACAACCAAGACAGACATGAAAAATTATCATAAAAAATTACAGTAGATTATGATTTTTGACATTATAAATTAAAGCCAACACATGGAATACGAATTTTGTAAACTAAAAACAAATTAATATATACAAATAAAAAGAAATTGACAAAAGCGTAAATGAAAAAGAACTGAAATAAAAAAATAACATAATTTACCATTTGCTACGTAATTTAAAAATAAATACAACACATGAAAACTCATTTTTCAAAAAGTAAAAACAAATTAATGTATACCAATAAAAATGAAAATGACAAAAACGTAAATTTTAAAAAAAGAACCACAAAAATACGCCTGACCCACAACAATAAAAAATAAAAAACTAAGAACATAATTTACCAGTCACGTAATTTAAAAATAAATACAACACATGAAAACCCATTTTTCAAAAATAAAAACAAATTAATGTATACAAATAATAAAAAATGACAAATTTGAAAATTTACAAAAAAAGAACCACAAAAATATGGCTCATCCAAAAAAGTAAAAAATGAAAACATAAAAACAGAAATTAGCATTTGTCACGTAGTTTACAAATATCATAAACACACGAAAACCCATTTTTGAAAAATAAAAACAAATTAATTTATACAAATACAAAAAATTGATAAAAACGTAAATTTAAAAAAACAGAACCACAAAAATACGCCTCATCGGGAAAAAAAAAAAAAACATAAAACTAGAAATTAGCATTTGCCACGTAATTTACAAATAAATAAAACACATGAAAACCCATTTTTGACAAATAAAAACAAATTAATGTATAGAAATTAAAAAAAAAATGACAAAACCGTAAATTAAAAAAAAAAAGAATCACAAAAATACGCCTCATCCAAAAAAATAAAATTAAAAACATAAAAACAGAAATTAGCATTTGTCACGTAATTTACAAATAAATAAAACACATGAAAACCCATTTTTGAAAAATAAAAACAAATTATTGTATACCAATAAAAATAAGGAAGACTTATTTATAAGTCTTTTTTCAGACACTTATACTAGGGTAAGTCCTGTGTAATTTCTTATAGAGTCTTAAGTCCTATTTTAATAGGAATGTATTCCACAAGATCCTACATAAACGTAACGTGACGTGACACTTACATAAACGTAACGTAACGTAACGTGACACCTAAATATACGTAACGTAACGTGACACTTATATAAATGTAACGTAACGTAACATGACACTTACATAAACGCAACGTGACATCTACATAAACGTAATGTAACGTGTCACGTTACGTTTTGCAATCTTAATGAGTTTTTTATTTTTTTAAATTGTATGTGAAAATGTTGATGGCTTATGTTGGTGTCACGTTACGTTTCATATAAATATGATCTATGGTAACATTCAATTTCCTATATAAGAAATTGAATGTTGCCATAAATCATAGATGTCACGTTATGTTTACGTAAGTGTCACGTTACGTTATGTTTATGTAGATATGATCTATGGTAACATTCAAATTCTTATATAGGAAATTAAATGTTGCTATACATCATAGGTGTCACGTTACGTTTATGTAGGTGTCACGTTACATTTATGTAGGTATCACGTTACGTTACGTTTATATAGATATGATCTATGGTAACATTCAATTTTCTATATATGGTTTTACTATTATTTATGATATTAACAACTAATATTGAGGGTAAATGTGTCAACAAACTTCTCACAAGACTTATGGGAACATAAGTTTTTTAGTAGGACCATATATATCATAAGTCTTCCTAATAGGACTTATAAATAATTTTTTCTAAAAATAAATAAGAAAAAAACGTAAATTAAAGAAAAAGAACAAATTAATATATAGAAAAAGAAAAATGACAAAAATATAAATTAAAAAATAAATAAATAACCATATAGATATCCCTAATCCGAAAAAAAAAAAAAAAAAAAAAAAAAAAAAAAAAAAAAAATCCAATAACGCTGACGTGGAGCAGAGAAGTCAAGAAGTTGACATTCTTATTTATCATGAAGTTACCTCACTAAAAAAGAGTCAAAAAAAATTATAAAATTCTTCCTAAATCAAATTTTTTAATTCCAAATTAATATAGATAAAAAAAATTAAAAAGTCAAAAAAACGAACCACTTCCCAAAAAAATGCTCAATATAATACATCATTTCCCTACTCTCTCTACTATTCTAACACTTGCATTCACCATACACTTCTGAGTTCTGAGTCCTCCAGAGGAACTCACAAAAACAATAAACATGACGCCATATTTCATCCTCTCCTTGCTCCTCCACCACCTAGCATTCCTCTTAGCCGGACCATTGTGCCGGAATCTGACCCACGCCGCCACCGGAGGAGGCCGGTGGACCCTCCTCAAACCCAACATTGGCATAACTGCCATGCACATGCAGCTCCTCCCCAACGACCGTGTCGTAATCTTCGACCGTACCGACTTCGGCCCCTCCAACATCTCTCTCCCCAACCACAAATGCCGACTCGACCCCAACGACATCGTTTTGAAATCCGACTGCACTGCCCATTCCATCGAATACGACGTCGTCTCCAACTCCTTCCGCCCTCTCACCGTCCTCACCGACGTCTGGTGCTCCTCCGGCTCTCTCTCCCCTCACGGCCGTCTGATTCAGACTGGCGGTTTCAACGACGGTGATCGTGCTGTCAGATTTTTCAAGCCCTGTAATGGTTTTGATTGTGACTGGCAAGAAATCAAATATGGGTTGAATATGGAAAGATGGTATGCCACCAATCATATATTACCGGACGGTCGACAAATCATCGTCGGTGGTCACCTGCAATTTAACTACGAGTTTTATCCAAAGACCGGCTCGACTAATCGAGCTTACAGTTTACCCATTTTAGTAGAGACTAATGAGCCCAAAATTGAGAACAACTTGTACCCATTTGTGTTTCTTAATGTTGATGGGAATTTGTTTATTTTTGCGAATAATAGAGCGGTACTGTTCGATTATTCGAAGGGTATTGTCGTCAAGACATACCCGAATATGCCAGATGGCAATCCTCGGAGTTATCCGAGCACCGGTTCGGCAGTTTTGCTGCCATTGAAGAACTTGCAAGGACAAGCAATTCAAGCTGAAGTGTTGGTTTGTGGAGGTGCACCGAAAGGATCCTTCACCAGCGCTCAAATGGGTCAATTTGTCGGAGCCTTGAAAACATGCGGGCGGATCAAAATAACCGACCCGTCTCCCCAGTGGGTTATGGAGACTATGCCTCTGGCTCGGGTCATGGGTGACATGGTATTGCTTCCAAACCGTGACGTTTTGATTATTAATGGTGGGTCAGCAGGGTCGGCTGGATGGGAATATGGTAGGAACCCGGTTTTAAATCCGGTTGTTTACCGACCCGATATGGCAATTGGATCGAGGTTTGAGGTTCAAAATCCGAGCACTGTACCCCGGATGTACCATTCCTCGGCAATTTTGCTTCGTGACGGTCGAGTTCTTGTTGGTGGTAGCAATCCTCATGGTGTTTACAAATTTGAGGGTGTCCTTTTTCCCACTGAATTAAGATTGGAGGCTTTTTTGCCATCATATTTGGATCCAGGATCCATTAGTTTGCGCCCAAAAATTATCTCACCGGCTTCTCATGCCAAGATTGGATATGGTCAACTGATTACGATTCAATTTATGGTAACTGGTACAATAAAAGGAAATTTGGTCACCGTAACAATGGTTGCACCATCATTTAACACACATTCATTTTCCATGAACCAAAGATTATTGGTGCTTGGTAGCGGAAATGTGAAAATTGTTGGAAAATCCACATATGAAATTGGCGTGGTGACACCGGGTTCGGGTAAACTTGCCCCATCCGGATACTATCTTTTATTTGTGGTCCATCAACAAATACCCAGTGACGGCATTTGGGTCCATATATAGTGAAACTTCTCGTTCTTTCAAAATTAGTGTTGAATTTTTACTATATAAAAGTAGGTTGTTTGAATTATTATTATTATTATTTTTTTTTTCTTGCAAGGATTTTTATGATGTCATCAAAATTGTGTTTACAAGATTAAATAAAAAGGCAGGATCTTCATGTTATGAATTGTACTTTACATGGATAATTCTTCCATGACATTAATTAATAAAAGATGGTTGTTATATATTAATGAAATTTTTTATCCATTTTTTTTATTATCTATGTAATTTTTCATGTCATGTGTTATAATGATTTCTATTGTTTTCTTTAATAATAATAAGTCAAGGCCTACAAATATAAATAATATTTATTTTATAAAAATATATGAAATATGATGATAAAATATATCTAGTAACTAATATCATTTGAATGAAATGTGAGTACCTTTTATGTCAATTGACAAGTACTCGGCAACGTTTCGTATCATCCATAGCCTCTTATGGACTTTTAGTAACAATCATTCATGAGGAAAATGTTTTGGTGTTGTTATGGATTCTATATAAAAATGATATAGATTCAAAAATAATATTCATAAATTTATTTTAAAAATAAGTATGGGGTGAAGATTGAACTTGATGATGTGAGTTCCCCTATAAACAATGAATTTCATCCACACAATTCAAATTTTGAGTTTTCTTCTTTCTTTTTCTTTTTTTTAATTTGTAGAATTGTTGTTCCATATAATTTTTTGGATTGTTTTTGTCAAAAAGTATATGATATGTTATGATCTATGCATCATATTAACATCATGATTATTAACATGTACTTTCTAATAAAATTCTTGAACATTTATACACATTAAAAAAGCATGTATACATGTAAAAGATTTTACTTTTTATTAACATTATACCTGTTTGATTACATCAATTTGTTATTGTTGTTGTTGTTGTTGTTTTTTTTTTTTTTTTTTCATTGATATCGATCAAAAGGAAAATCACTTATAATTAATATAAAAAAAGGGCTTTTTTGACGAATTTTTTGTTCAAAATCATCAGAGGTGGCAACATTTCATTAGATAATGAGTCTCACTTTATCACAATCCAATAACAATATAACATCTTAATTACATCCACACAAAAATTCGACTCACCAATGATTATCCAAAGAAAATTGGAAGATTTACGTGTAGGTTCTAATGAGTAAATTTATTGTCAAATAGGCCATATGATAATTAATGGCATTTTTCATCAAACACTATTAAAAAAAAGTTATTAATTGTTAATTTCAGTGACAGTCTAAAAATTTCATCACAAAAAAATGTTATTAATTATAAGTTTTAACAATTTTTAAAAAATTGTTACAAAAAACCATCACTAATTTTTGATTTTCAGTGACAATTTACAAAATTTGTCTTAAAAAAAGTCACTAATTGTAAATTTTAGTGACAATTTATAAAAACAGTGACAAAAAAAAAGTCACTAATTGTTAATTTTTTGCGACTCACTATAAGAAATTGCATTTTTGACAACCATTTTTGGCGACGATACCAATTTTTCATAGGAAAAAGTATATTTTTGGCAACATAGTGATTAATTTCGTTTGTAAAAGTAGACTTTTAACAACGCAATTAACTATCGTTGCTAAAAATGTATAACATTCACTATGCACCAAAATTATTGGTTGATTCCAAAATTTTAAAAATTTTAGTGATGAGGGTTAATTTTTGGCAACACGATAAGCGTTGCTATTAGTCTGTTTATTTTGGCAACAACAAATTGGCGTCGGCAAAGAATTAGACATTTAGTGACGACCAAATTATCCGTCGACAAAAGTCAAGATGGTTTTGATTTTCTAAAACTTGCTTTTCTTTTAAAAGACTAAAAATTAGTTTCTCAAAAAAAAAAAAAAAAAAAAATCAAAAGTACTTATCAATTTTATATAATTTTACAAAGGATATTAATAGTTTTCAATAATTTCAAAATATATTTAAAAAAAAATAGAAAGCTCTTTTTCGATAAGCAAAAATAGTAATAAAAATAATAAAATAAAAAGTTGAACTCAAACCAAACAGAGACCTAACCAATCCCATCTTTTTTTGCTGCTAGGTAAAACCCCTATTCTCTCTCCACGATTTTCATCTTGCACAAACGTTCTCTCACGATTGGAAGTTCTCTCCCTCTTATAAAAATAATATTTATGAATTAGTGAAATTAATCGATAAAAAATGGTTGCTATATATTAGTGAAATTTTTTGTCAAATTTTTTATTATCTATTTAATTTTTCATGTTATGTATTATAATGGTTTCGTTTGGAATGTTAGCTATTTTAGTAGGTTATTTTAGTTTTTGACTATTTTAGTAAATTAAGATATTTGTGTTTGGGAAAAAGGTTGAATTTTTTTTTAAATTGAATGCGATATTTATGAGAGAAAAACTAAAATGATTATGGGTTTAATGTCACATTTTTACTTATTGACTATTTTAACTTATTTTGTCCTTTTATAAATTTTAATCGAAAAAAAAAAAAAAAAATTGACTTCCCAAACACCTCCAATGATTTCTACTGTTTTCTTTAAATGTAACAAGTCAAGGCGTACATATATAAATAATATTTATTTTATAAAAATATAATAAAAAATATGAAATATGATGATAGAATATATACCTAGTGACTAATATCATTTGAATGAAATGGGAGTATCTTTTTTGTCAATTGACAAAGCACTCGGCAACGTTTCGTATCATACATAGCTTATTGACTTTTAGTAACAATCATTCAAGAGGAAAACATTTTGGTGTTCTTATATATGGATTCCATATAAAAATGATATAAATTCAAAAATAATATTAATAAATTTATTTCAAAAATAAGTGTGGGGTGGAGATTGAACTTGATGATGTGTTGTAAGTTCCATATAAACAATGAATTTCATCCACATAATTTGTTGGATTGTTTTTGTCAAAAAGCATATGACTTGTTACTTATGATCTCTGCATCATATTAACATCATGATTATTTCTAATAAAATTCTTGAATATTTATACACATTAATAAAGCATGTATACATGTAAAAGAATTTAGTTTTTATTAGCATTATACCTGTTTGATTACATCATTTTTTTTTTTTTTCCATTGATGCCAATCAAAAAGAAAATCACTTATAATTAAACAATAAATAAAAAAAAACTTTCTCGACCAAAGTTTTGTTCAAAATCATCATAAGAAGTGGCAACATTCATTAGATAATAATGTCTCACTTACTATTCAATAGACTCTATGATAATTAATAGCTTTTTTTATAAAATACTATTAAAAAAACTTACCAATTGTTAATTTCAATGACAGTTTGAAAATTTTGTCATAAAAAATGTCACTAATTATAAGTTTTAGCGACAGTTTAAAAAAATTGTTACAAAAAACCATCACTAATTTTTTACTTTCAACGACAGTTAGAAAATTTTGTCTAAAAAGTCACTAATTATAAGTTTTAGTGGCAATCTATAAAAAACGTGACCAAAAAAAGTCACTAATTATTCATTTTTAGTGACATACAAAAAAATTGTTATAAAAAATTATTTTTAGCGACAATTTTATTAGGACTTATTTTTAGTAGAACTTTATGAGAGTTAAATCCAACTATTAAGACCTATTTGTAGTTTACCTAAGAAAATTTGGCTTAGATGCGGTTTAGAAGCTCGCAAGGTTGGACTTCTTACAAGGTGGGCCTCATTATGAGTCCTATTTTGATCATATGAACCGTTCATATTGTAAGGCCCTCCGTATATTTCATCCATAAAAAAAGTTGAGTTGATACGATAATAGCATATTTTTTTTTATTTTATCATATTGATGATCTATTTTTAAAATATATTTATCGTTTATTTTTTTTAGAGATAAACACTGATAAAATAAAAAAAGTTACAATTATCGAATTGAGTTAATTTTTTTCATGATAGATATATATTGAGACCTCTACAAAATGAATGGTTATAATAATTGAATTGGGACTTATGATAGGCTTTTACAGACCTCTCAAATTCTCTTAAATTAAAATATAAATATGAGAGAAATCTAATTTTTAATGTAACTAGCAAGTGAAAGACACAATTTCACATAAAATACATTGTATATGCAACAAAATACTCATTTTGAAGATGTAAAAATCATTTAATCTAACAATATCAAGTAAATTAATATAGTAAAGATTACTTATTTTTGCGATATCCTGTATCAAATAATATTTATTGGCTTTTATAAATGAATGTGAACTAAGGCCCTATTTGTTTTGGGTTATAGGGAACAAAATTGAATTAGGATAGATGTGAAATTTATTAAAATGGTGTTTATTTGTAAAATTGGGAAGGGGGTTTATAGTTTTAAGAGACTATAATAGGTCTTGGAGGAAGGAATTAGCAAAGGCATCCGGCCCGTTTATTTTAGTCAAAGGCTATGGGATTAGACTAGTAATTCTATGGATCTCACAAAAATGTTTAATTTGAACAAAAACTCCTTGGACTAATAGTCTCTTGAGACTATTACTACCCTCCAAACAAGGGACTAACAATCCCATGAGGATTGTGTTGGTTATGTTTTAAATATTATTATTTTAAGCCACGTAAAAGGCTTGAATAAATAAGTTGCTTGCATGCATGCAAAAAGTGACATTATCGATTTGTAGATATGAACATTAAATATATTTCATAGCTAAATGTAGTGATGAAATCCAATTAATATGTTTGCTTGTCAAGATATAATTACTACATAAATTATGAACGCAAGATTTAGAGCACAAAATATAGACACAAAGCACAAAGGTGATTACCAAAAATTTGGTGTACAAGTCAATTTTAACCGCTTTGCATGAAGGAAATATGAAATCTTCCTACTTAGATGTTTTTGTTTACTAGTCTGTTTGGTAACGTTTACGTTTTCAGTTTATATTTACAAAAATTTTATAAACTGGTTTTTGTTTATTTTTTGTTTATTTTTAAAAAAATATAAACTACAAACGCGTTTGGTAATTGACAAAATGTTTAAGAAAATTTAAAAATATAAAAAAGAGTGAGAAATGACAAGTGGCAGCAAGTGGCAGCAAATGGCGGCGGAAGACGATGGTGGAAAGTGGTGACGGTGGATGGTGGGTAGTGGGTGGTGGGGGGTGGGTGGGTGGGTGACGGTGGCAGGTGGTAGCGAGTGGGTGGTGGTAGTGGTCGTGGTGGTGGCAAGTGGTGGGTGGTGGTGGTAGGTGGGTGGCGGATGGCGAGTGGTAGTGGTGGGTGGTGGCGGGTGGTGGTGGTGGTAGTGGATGGGTGGGTGACGGTGGCGGGTGGTGGGTGGTAACGAGTGGGTGGTGGGTGGCGGATGGGTGGTGGGTGGCGGGTGGTGGTGGTGTGTGGCGGCGGGTGGGTGGCTGGTGGTGGCGAGTGGTGGATGGTGGTGGCAGGTGGGTGGTAAGTGGTGGTGGCGGGTAGGTAGCGGGTGGTGGTGGATAGCGATGGATGGTAGTAGGTGGTGGCGGGCGGATGGCAGGTGGGTGGTGGGTGGTAGTGGTGACGGCGAGAGGTGGGTGATGGTGGCGAGTGGGTGGCAGGTAGGTGGTGGTGGGTGGTGGGTGCAAGGTGGGTGGTGGTGGTAAGTGGTGGTGGCAGGTGGGTGGTGAGTGGTGGTGGCCGATAGTGGTGGGGGGTGGGGAGTGGTGGCGGAAGACGGTGTTGGGTGGTGGCTAGTGTTGGGTGGTAAAAAAAAAAAATAAAATTGAAAACTCAAAATGGAAACACATTTTTTGAGTTTACATTTTTTGGCCAAATTTATAAACTGAGACCACTGATTTATAAATCAAAAATTTACCAAACAAATTTTTATTTGAGTTTTTAAAATTTTTATAAATATAAACAGAAAACTGAAAACGAAAGTGTTACCAAACGACACCTAACCATTTCATTTTCAGTTTTTAGTTTATATTTACAAAAATTTTAAAAATTGTCATAAAAACTTATTTGATAATTTTTTTGGTTTATAAATTGTTCTCAATTTATAAATTTGAGAAAAAAAAGTAAATTCAAAAAATGAGTTTACGTTGGTTTTAAACAAAAATTAAAAAATTTGACTAACAAATTTTTTTTCAATTATTTTTTTAATTAATTTTTTTTTCAATTAATTTTTTTCAAATAAATTTTTTTCCCAATTATTTTTTTTAATTAATTTTTTTTTCAATTATAATGTATATAATCCCATTGTCATAAATAATAAAAAATAAATATAAATATTTTAAACTTGAACAAACATATTTTTTAGTTTATGTTTTTAAAAATTTTCAAACATTTTGTTCAAATTAAACTCGTTTGTAGTTTATGTTTTTCTAAAAATAAACAAAAACTAGTTTATAAAATTTTTGTAAACATAAACCAAAAACATAAAGATTACCAAACGCTGCCTTAGTGATTTCCATATGGTACCACTAGACCTTTGCTATGGTAAACTTTTAGAACAATGATTCATTCCCCTTTTTCCTCCCATCCCCTTTGACCCCCTCTCTCTCTCATTGGTTACATTTTCTTTTTTTTTTTCTTTTTTTTTCTGCTCCTCCAATCACTACCCGCCACGTGGCAAAGGAGGGGGGGGGTAAGGGAGTGACCCCCAAAAGGGGGTCCCAAGCATTATTCAAACTTTTATTATTAAAAAATATTTGGGGGCTCTAATTAGATGTCCCTAATTTATCTCTAATGTTGTGGAATGGATTTCACTCATCAAAATAAAAAGTTAGCTTTTTGCTTTTTACTCATTTTGAGTCACATCACTTCTCACATTTTCTATTCACAAAAAGACAAAATAGGCTCAAAAAGTCAACTTTTTACTAACTTCTCAAAACACCAATATCTCTCTTTTCTACCTCATTAGAGATTAACATATGAGTGATATATTACGGAATATAGCACCACTCTTTCTTATTTTTATTTAGCGTAAATTACAAATACATCCCTTGAGGTTTGCTTAAAATATGAATTGTCTCATGTGGTTTAGAAAATTACAAATACCTCACTGTCAAAATTTTTTATTTAACAGAATTAATTGAAAAAGTGAAATTTCTAACTGTTTACTAATACAATAATAAAATTATCTGAATTATTAATTGAAATAACATTATTAAAAACTGTTAATTAATTTGATAATTTCTTAATAAAAAGGACCTATTTGTTATGAAATTAGAAACTTTAGAAGGCATAATGTAATTTCTAAAATCACAAGAGATAATTTGTAATTTAAGTAAATCTCAGAAAATATTTTTGTAATTTACCCTTTTAGTTACAATGTTGTCAATTTAGTTCTTTTGGGTGTGTAGTGATTTTAACTCTATAAAACTACTCACTATTAAATATGAATGCATTTATTTTTATTTAAAGAGTAGTAAGACAAACAAAAAAAAATTTAACCTAAATTCTTATCCATGATGATGTGGTAGTCTTGGGTCTTATCATTTTTATATAAAAATCCATCAATTTTTTGACTGAGGGCTGTTTTGACAGTAGACTAAAATATTCAAAAAGTCAAAAAAATATTATAAAAAAATAACTATTCTCTCTATTTTTTAGACATCTTTTTGTAAAAAATTAAAAAAAATCAACTAAATAGCCAATTTCCAAAACAATCCTTTCAAAAATAATATTATCACATCATTCTACTGTAAAGTTACGTATACATTTTATTTTTTATTTAAAAGGATGAGTCTTTTGTTTAAAATCTTTTATTTTTTCCCCCTTCTTTTTGTGTGAGAATAAGGAAATATTATTGATGGAAAATATCATAAAAAAAAGGACTTTACGCTATATTTGGTTGGGAATTTTGAAGAATGATTTGAAAAAAGAAAGAAAAAATATATGTAAAATTAGGTAAAATATAGATATATTTTATTTGTATTTCACCTGTATTTTTCCTTTCCCTTTCTAAATTCCTTCTCACATTTTCTAACCAAATACAACGTTAAACTACTAATCTTACATATCTTTATTTAAAACACAAAAGGAGAGAGGTATGTCACCAAAATACTCATTTGATTCCCTTAACTTCATCATTGAATAAGAAAACCATGCACTTATCATTGTGAAGGATCGAGAATTTTGGTTTTTTTTTTTTTGTAGAGATTTTAGAAATTATCTCTTGTAATTGTTTTTTATTTGTGTAGATTAGAAAATAACTTGATTGTTTCCTATTATTATATCTGTAAATTAGGAAATAGTTTGATTGTAGCTTTGATTATAAGAATAGGTCAATTATAAGACTTACTAATTACTAATAATCCATCTCTATAAATCAGTAATTGTACAATGTATTGAATTAGTAAGTCCTATAATTGAGTTATTCCTATAATCAAAACTACAATCAAGTTATTTTTTAATCTACAGATATAATAATAGGAAACAATCAAGCTATTTTCTAATCTACAAATAGGAAACAATCACAAGAGATAATTCTTAAAATCTATATATTTTTTTTGTGAAAGGTCAATAATTTTGTTTTGTTTTTTGTTTTTTGTTTTTTATTTTTTATTTTATTTTATTTTCGTTTTTCACGTGTCTTTTTCCTTGTACATAATGGAACATTGTGTGAACTGTCACGCAAAACATACAAAATCCAAAAAGATAAGGTCATTGTCGACTTCCATCACCTTCAGACTAGGCTGTTACAATGCCCAGTTCTAATCCATATATATGTAAGTTATATATTATTTGTGGTCCAAGCTTTTAAGTTTCCAAAAGCAAATAAATTTCCACACAAAATAAATAAATTTGTCATATCCATTGGCGTTTTGCTCAGCTGGTGTATATCTTCTTTACGGATGTAATCTTCGTACACTTTATAGTGCGTGAAATTAATACATTTAAATTGTAGATTTTATATTTAAAAACTTGATTAATTCTATTTAAAATAAATGTACGAAATAAAATAATCTTAAATCCATCCTTCTATTCAAAATAAATAAATAAATACAAAATCCATGCTTCTATAAAAATATAACTTGCAAATATATATACGTAGTGGAAAATTCTATGATACATACTAGTCTACCATATGCACCTTGTTACATTTTTTTATAATAAATATGGTGTATTTTTGTGATAAATATTATGTATTTTTCTAGTAAGAGTTACGATAATATATGGTTAAGAAATAAAATTACGTATTTTATGGTAGTGTATGTATTTTTGTGGTATTGTTACCCATTTTGCGGTTTGAAAATGTTTAGACAAAAAATATGTAATATTATCACAAAAATACTTAACATTACCACAAAATATATAATTTCATTTCTTATTCACAAATTGTCGTAAATCCCATTAAAAAACTACATAATATTTACCATAAAAAATTACATAATATTTATCACAAAAATACATAATATGTGCATATGGTACACACCCTACCCAACCCATAGTGTTTCCCATATGTAATTAAATCAAATCAAATTAAGTTTTTTATTCCAATCAAGTGTGCATTATTTTATTTTTAAAATTTTTTTTGGCTATTTACCTCTATCATATGCTATTGGTTCAACTAAAAAAATATATGTAATAAAGTATATACTAACAAAAATGATGGGTTATTTAAAAAATGTCTTATATACCTCTTGAGTTTTATTTAAAATATAAATTGTTCTTTATGATTTGAAAATTACAAATTCTCATTTGTCAGAATTTCTTATTTAAAACATTAACTGAAAAAAATCAAATTCATAATTATTTTCCTATACAATAATAAAATTATCTAAATTACTAATTGAAATATATTTCTAATTTCATTAAAAATTATTAATTGACTTGATAATTTATTAATGAAATGGGTCATTTGTTATTAAATTAGAAATTTCAAATTTGTTACTTGTAATTTTTTAAAGGGTTATTTAGTCAAACATCCCTCTCTAACTTTTGATAATAAAAAGGTGCAATATTTTATTTTATTTTTTATTTTATTTTTAGCCTAAGGTCCCTTAGGTCCCTCACCCGTAATAGGTAATGTATTTTTTCTTATAGACAGCTCATTTTTCCTAAACCCACTCTCTTTCTCTCTCATTCTATTATCTCTCTTCATCACCAGATGCACCAAACCCTAGATCATGGTCCCCTCTGGTCCCCATTTTTCTTCTACCGTTACCTCGGTCTCTATAGTGGCTCGGGTTAAGACCCGAACCTTTTATACTCTTTGATTTGGGATCAAGTATCCATTATTGTTGTTTAAACTCCTAGTCTTGTTGTTGATTGAGAGTGGATGTTTGGATTGTTGAGTTATGTTTCAAACAAGTTGAGAGTTAGTATTTCAAAGAAAACTCCATCAGTTTGGTCTTTTCTTCGCTCAAGCGGTCTTTCATTTCTCCTAAAATTTGCGTTGCAGTCTGAACTTCTGGGAGTAAGATATTCTTCGCTCGAGCGGTCTTTTCTTCTCTCGAACGGCCTTTTGTAGTCTGAACTTCTGTGAGGGGGTCATTCTTCACTCAAGCAGTGTTTTGTTCACTCAAGCGATCTACACTGTAGGGTTAGTGTTCTAGGAGTTAAGTTTCTTCGATCGAGCCATGGTTTGGTTGCTCAAGCGGTGTTCTATATTTGATGCTCGAGCAGTGTTTTTGTCACTCAAGCGGTTTGTTAGTATAAAGCTGCAGGGAAAATATATTTTCTTTCACTTTTTGATCTCTCTCTCTCTCTCTAAAGGTTTCCAAATCAAAATTTTCTTCTCTCTCTCTCTCTCTCTCTCTCTCTCTCTCTCTCTAGTTCTTGCCTAAATATCCCTATACAGTCAAATCCGCTACTCTTGCCACCTTGGTGCTTTGGTATAAAAGATAGAGCTCGGTGTGGTGATCGTTTTAATCTGAAAGTTTCTTGTTTTCACCTCCGTCAACTTTTGGGTTTTGTCCATCTCTCTTTCTACTATTGATGTAGGGACTTCTTTAACACCTCTACATAATTTTTAGCTTCGTTATGTGCTCTTGAATAAAGTAGCATTGTGGATTGATTGGGGCTGAATTTGGGTTTGGATTGAGTTAGTTTTGGGAGTATAAAAGAGGGATTTTCAAGTGGGTTCATTGAAAATGTTATGGGAATGGTTGTATTAATGATTAGAGTTGAAATCTTTAAAATCTTTCTTTTAAATGAATTTTTGAAGGAAACAAATATTTTGTTAGAAAACCTTGGAAATCTGTGAAAATTATTGATTTTGGATAAGGAGGTGAATGATGGGGATTTGTTAGACCCTTATTGAGTTGGAAAGTGGAATGGAACATGTATTGTTACTCTTATGTTGAAATTATGAAATTTCTATCTATTTGTTACAATTTATTTCTTGTGTAGAGATATTTGTTTTGGACTATCGGTGGAGGATAACTTTAATTGTTGTAGAAATGGCATCATAATTAGGTTGATAAAAACCATTAATTCATGCATCTTGCATTTGAACATTGTTTCATATTTACACAATGAAAATGAATTGATTTCAGAAAAATTGGTGAATACCTTGGAGAATTTTGTTAAGGGGTGTAGTTGTGGTTTATATTATGTTAACCTGTGTGCCCATGGTGAAAATCTAGAAACCTGCACGGTTAGGTGCTGTAGACACCCTATTTTTGACCGCCCATAAGACTTGGGCGCCTCAAATTGATCGCCCGATGATAAAAATTATGTTGTACAAATGTTTGATTTCCTCAGTAGGAAGCCTCGGTTTTGAGTCTTAGAAGCCTACAAACCTTGCACCATTTTTTAGACCAAAATAGTTTTTTTTTCAAGCCTGACCACCTAGAGGCCTACAAGCCAAAAAGTGGCCGGTCGTCCCCCACCTAGCCGACCGGCCAGGTGTTTCGGTAGAATAGATATTTGTTGCGGTGCAATTGTCCGCATATATTTTCGAGATAGCAACCAGTTCTTCTATATATAGAGAGCCATACCTTATGTTTTTAGGTTAGAAAAAATTCCAAGAGCTCAAATTCTTGAAAATCTCTCTCTCTCTCTCTCTCTCTCTCGTAACTTATATACACCCTACCTATACTCCCTAAACAAAATTTTTAGGGCTCTTTGCTGAGATTCTTGAGCTCAAATTTCAGCACTTGAGGGTGAGAATTTGTTGGTTTGTGAATCAAAGTGTTACTCCCTCTCAAGAGGTATAACTTCTAGCTTCTTTACACCACTTCTTCCCTATCTTTACTTGCTGTTTTTGGACTGTTTTTCCACTATTTTTATGGGTTGATACTTATGGATTAAAGCTATTAAAGGTAGAAGGGCAAACCACCCTTCTTTGAACCTTATTTTCCAAGCTTTTTCCCTTATGTTCCCCATCTATTTTTTAACTTTTTCCTACTGTTTTTCAAAGTTTTTCAGAGGCTACAAAAGTGGTTTTGAGGTTCAAAAAGTAGAGGGGTTAGCCACCCCTCCTTAGGCTTGCTTACTAGCTTCATTTCTCCATTATTGTAGCTCACTTTTTTTAGCTTTTCCACGATAATTTCAGCACTATTTTAACTGTTTTTAAGTCTATTTTGGTGTATTTATTTCATTTACGCTTTGTATAGTATGCTTGTAGTGTAATGGTCCTCATAGGTTTGGTGGTTTAGGCCTTAGTCACCAACCTATTTGAGTTGATAGCATTTATTTTATGCTTTTCATACATGTGATCACCTTTGCATAATCACCTCTGCAACCTCCCTCATTTCTTGGTTTTTTCGTTATTTGAGAGTTGTTTCAAACAAGTGTTGTTTAAGCTTGAAAAAGATACACCCTTCCATGCTTAATGGTTTAATCTCTTTGGAGGTTCAATACCAAGGTATTACATCTTTCTCATGCCAAAAACAACTTCTTGTTTAACACTTCTCTCTATTAGTGGACTTAATTCTCATTTTTTGACTAAAATGAATAAAGAATGGAAAGCTAACTAAAAGAGGCTAATAAAATTGGACTAACTTGGTACAAGATAATAAAATCAAGTTGGATTCAATCGGACATTAATTGAATCCATTGAGTTTTGAGCCATTTCATACTCTCTTGTGATGATAATGGTTCAAAAATCAATGTCAACTACTTCTCTCGATCAATTGCATGATAGAGAGGGGGGGTTTTGTTGGTCTTTTAGTTTCACTTATTGAGCCTTTGTCCAATCGAGTCATGGATCATCATGCAATAACCTTGCGACCATTGATGATTTGTGAATCGATTCTAACCTTTCTTTGATCAATTTCATGATAAGGAGAGGCAGAGATGATAAACATTCCCTGGAAACACTCTATATCTGCTCTGTTTCTTTTTACTGCAGTAGGGCAGTACCAAAAATAGTGGCCAGCTGGCCACCATTTGACTCGCGCCACACCCTTTTTTTTCAAGGTCTTTGTCTTTTTTCCTGCAAAATAGAGTAGAAGCTAAGCAAAAACAAAAGTATTTTATGCAAACAGAATAGTTTTGGCAGCAAAACAGAGGCGTTTCCGAGATGATGTTCTCATTGGCACGTGTGGTTCCTTAGCTCTTGCTCGAGTTTAATTAGTTTACATTGCTTAGTTAATTAATTCCGTATTGTAACTAATTAGCTAGTTTAATTCTACTTGGTAATACTTAGTTAGTTTAGCTAATTCATTTATTGGTGTTGTAATTAATTAGTGTAATTAGTTAATTAGGACATTCATTCGGACCTTCTTGCATAGGGGCAAACTTGTAATAATTTGTGTATGTCTTCCAACCCCCATTCTTTCTCCTTTTTATTTATTTGCTTATGATGGATAGCATATAGCATCATGTTTCATTTAGCATTTTCCATGATTTGCATACATAAGGGTTCGGCTTATCATACTAACCAATGTCAAAATTTCAAATTCCTACTTGAATACGTGATTCGTCGCATATCTTGGATTAATTCACATGCCATACTAGTAGCTGAGCCCATTAGTTGCATTTTGTATGTGTTACATTAGTCATTTTGCATTATTAGGATTATGATTTTTTCTAACTATTTCCTCTCTTTTGGCTTGCCTCGGCTACTTGGGGTAAGCATTTTTTACTTTAGCACATTGCATGCAAGCGATTGTTGTCATGTCAAGCATAATTTCCATGAGGCTAAGTGCTTAAGTGATATACTTGTTTGAATGCCGGTGGATGAAGTTCTTTTCATTTAAGTTGGGATAATTTGTTTAATGTAAGTATGAGCCCACCCTTTCAAGTAGCACATATTTAAAACACTTTTTAAAACAAACATGAAATTAAAGCATTTCAAATTTTGTGAATTGGTCTATACTTGTGTGCCTCACATAATAAAAATAGCCTAATAATCGGAACAAGAGTATATAATGTAAATAAAAATCACATCATGATTAGTAGATGTCGATCTTTGATCAGGTGAGTGGGATGCTCAATTCATGACCTTTCTCTCTCATACCTAAGTTCCTGAACCAAGACACTTTAGTAATGACGGATAAGTGGCCTTTGGCACGAGTCATTGGTTTCCTAAATTTTCTAAAAAAATATTTACGTGGCGACTCTATAATCTGGCAAAGTGGTCCATTTTTGGCATTTTTGACTCAAAATCGATTTTCCAAAAGACTTGCCAGATTTGGACTCATTTGTGTTTATCTATTTCACATTGCACTTGTGAAATCAGATTCAAAACCACAGAAGTCCAAACTATAGAACTATCGTATCGAAAAGGAGCACGAAAAGCAAGCTATAGGTGCTGATCCTTTTAGTTAGTACCGGTAAAATGGTTTTGGTAGTGCTTAGCCTACTGGAAGACACGTACCTAAAGATTCTTAGTGTCATGTATCCATTGCCCCATTTTCTATTTTAGAAAAAGTATTAATTTATAAATTGATTTATAAACATAGCATTGCATTGTTTGAAAGAGACAAATGTAATGTTTTGATAAATGGCATTCACTTGCATTCACCATATGACTTTGTTAAGTATCATACAGTATATTAAAGTAATCCCTACTGGATTTTAGTTCACCCTATGTGAAAATCAACTTTCAAGTACTGATGATATGCCTCTGTCAATGAATTAGCTTGGGAGGATCTTAGAGCTGAAAACTCATTTATTTTATGTTTGTAAATATCTTTTGTACAAGTCTAGGGCTTTTATATGTATTGGGCTTGACCCATTTTTGTTGTAACCAAGTATCGTCTAGGAAATATGTAGCCATTAGCACATGAACTTCTTTTTTTCTTCTTTTCATTTCTACACATAAATTTGTCACATGCTATAGATTCATAGCTTAGGATTAATTAATGAATTTATTAATGCATGTGACATCAGTCTTGTAATATTTCATAGAAATCAATGAAATGGAATATAGTTTTGAGAAATGCTTGCAAGGTTATATGATTTAAAGATTTATGTTAATAAGCTTCTACATATCTATTGAGAGTTATAAGTGCCTATTGCCTATAATTTGTGGGCATTACAGTCTCCGCCACAATTTACCGCCTCTTCTCCTTCTTCCACCGCCCCATCCGATTCTATCAGGATGTTTCCAGATGTCGCGGACAATCCTCTTTTGAATGACTTCATTTTCCTACCCTTCATTTCCATCGAAGCCAAGCACGTTCGGCCGAGGATTTGTGCCTTGCTCAAGCTCGTATCTATTTCTATTTATATGTGAATATATATATATATATATATATGAACAAATTCTGTTGTTCATTAATCAACATTTAGTTGATTGGCTACTTATTGATTCTCATTTTGTCCATAAATTAGCCTTTTATTTGTTCAGGAATTTGGAATGAATTCGCACATTATTGTTCTCTAGCCAGTTTATCTCTATTCAATTTTGTAGTTCAATTTTCTCTAGTTTGGTCAAAACATAGAGAAAATTGTGAACAAACCAGAAAAAATTGATCAAAACACGGAGAAATTTGTGAGCAAACTAGAGAAATTTCAAAACACATAGAAAATTAGAGAAATTGAGCAAACTAGAGAAATTTCAAGACACAGAGAAATTTGTGTTTAAAAATTTTCTGGTTTGAAATTTCTTTGAATCCAAATTCTTCTAGATCGAAATTTCTTTGGAAAAATGTTAAGGAACCCCAACCGCTATAAAAATATTGCATATCCATTATCCTATAAAATCTTAATATCAGAAAACTTTAAAAAAATTCTCCATTTTTAAACCATAAGAAATAATTCATATTTTAAACAAATATCAGAGAATGCATTTTTAATTTTCTACATATATATACATCTTCTATACTATTATATATGTGAAGACTGAACTTGGTGTCCAAACCTCCAAACATTCTCATTATGTCACATGGTAGATTTTTATTTATTAAAATAAAAAATTATTATACTATAGTGCAAGTAAAATTTGAATCAAAGACAGTAAGATTTGAATCAAAGACTTTAAATTTCATTAAGAACACACTTACCAAAGTAACTTACATATTATTATATTAATTTCTTTATTATTTATTTTTATTTTTACTTATCTAAATTGCACATGCATCACGTGTGCCACCCGTTAGTATAGGAAAAAGTCTACCATACATGAAAGTATCAACAATAAAAACAGCCCATTGTATTTTGTAAACAGCAACAATAACAACGAGAAGATTAAGTATTCAACGAAATTTAGCAACAATACGAAAAAGAAAAACCAATATTGAACTACAAAAAGAAGCAATAACAACAAGAATAAGAATAATAAGATGTTGAATGTGTAAAAACAAGAATTTATGTGTAAAAACAGTGGATTAGAATGTTTAAAAAGAGGGAACTAGAATGTTTTAAAACAGGGGATTATATATAAAAGAGAGTTTATACATTTTAAAGTATGTAAAATGTATTTTACAAGGGTTTTTCTTTTTTATGAAAGTGTTATTGAAACAGTATATACGAAAGATGAAAGAATAATGTACAAATTTAAATGAAAAATAATGGATAGGTGAAGAGAGATGTTACTTTTTTTCCCCATTTCTGTGAATCGAAAGTCAGGAACTATGAAATTTCTTCAGAGTGGTGATGGTTCTTCGTATTGTTGAGAGTCGCCGATTGGAGAATATGAACGGCTTGGTGTTGTGTTGAAGATGAACGGTTTCATTTTGTGGTTAGGGTAGGGTTTCAGAGGGAATGGAGTTGAACGGAGAAGAGATGGAAGACTGAGAATGCGATTTCGAGCGGCAAAGATGTGACAGTGTACTGATCAGACTGAGATGATCGTTGGTGATGGTTGCGCGCGTGTAAATTGGATGATATATTGTGGGTATTTTCGTCTGATTGATAATTTGAGGACTTAATGGAGTATTAAATTTGTTTTGGGCCTAAATGAAGCATGATATGTTGGGTTTGGACCTTTGGGTCAGTTTTCCAAAAATAAATAAACAAAAGAACTATCCATTAAAAATCATGGGTGGTGTATGTTAGTTTGAAGCTAATTAATTATCATATTAGATCAGCCTTGATCAGCTCTCTTCTCCATTGAGGATCATGAATGCTCTGCATTTGACAAAAACAAAATAAAATGAGAATATATTGGAGATGCATGAATATGGACATCCTGGACTTCAGCAACTTGCTTAATAAATTCACTGAAACTGATAGATCCCAAATTAACATCCATACAACTATTATTTCAAAATCTAGCATCTACTGAAATTTGTAAATTACTCTTCAACAATTTGCAGGAAATCATTTACAATCCATAAATCAAATCCCAAGCCCACAATAAGGTTGGGGGTACGTGTTGTGCGGCTAAGCACAGTAGGATTTGCAGCCATTTGAAACAGTAGCACTGGATTGAATTGGTTGAAATGGTTTAGTACTGTTGTGCCCAAAAGCTGCATTAATTTTTTTTATTTATTTATTTTGAGGTTTTAGTTAAACACTTTTGAATTAAATCACAATGACTAAAACAAAGACCACTTTGATCATAATTTAAACAATAATCATAATAGATCATAAACACAACAATAGGTGCTAAAAATAATAAAAATAAAAGTAAAAAACTTGAATATTACAACCGAGTTATAACTACAAATCACTTAACGTATAATCAGAAAACCACAAAATGTCAGGACCGGGCATATAGTACACCCCAAAAATGGGTGTGTACTACTCAACTCTATTCAAGTGTGCCCTGTTAGATCAATTTTTATCTCCTTAAAAAAAAAAAAAAAAAAAAAAAAAAAAATGAAATCAAATTTATTTATAAAAAATTACCAACTTAATACAATACGCACTGAAATTTATGAACTCATAATGCGTGAGGACATAAAGCAATCAATTGCAAATAAGTTGATGGGTTCATGATTTTAATTTTATGAATGTTTAACTAAAACCTAAAAAATAAAAATAAAAAATCAATGCAGCTTTTGCACACAACAGTGCCCTGGAAATTAGCAGGAAAATCAAGCTACAATTCTCTATTTTTCAACTTTCATACAAATTTAACCCAACATATGTGAACTATATAATTAAACAAGGGTTTGGTTATGGTGTGCAACTTACACCTTACACCTTATTCTTTATACTTACACCTTATACTTACACCTTTTATACCTTACACCTTACACCTTTTGTGTAAGTGGCACATGGTGTGCAATTCACTTACACCTTACACCTTACATTTACACCTTACACTTACACTTACACCTTACACTTACACCTTTTGTGTAAGTGACACATGGTGTGCAACCCACTTACACCTTTTGTGGGTTGCACACCTAAGAAAACTCCATTAAACAAATACGGAATTGTTGTTTGTTTTTTCTGACAAAGCAAAAATCTACAGTCATGGGTATGAATTTTCATTGTTGTCCTCTACTTCACAATCAAACAAACTAATTTCTAGAGAAATCTCAATCCAAACATAACTACAATAAAATGGCAGAGTTTTGTTAGACCGGTTATAACTGGTTGCCATTTTATTTTTGCAAGGTCAAGATCCCATATTCTTATCTAAGGGCTCAAAATGGTTTTTATGTATGCTACGCAAACACCACTTTTGCATGTCATAGTCGGGCCCATATCTTTATTGATAGTCTGACAACGAGAGAGAGAGAGAGAGTACACATGCGAAAAAAATAAATAAATAAAAAAAAGGAGCCAGCACATCGTTTGGTAATATGTATCAATTAATATATTAACATTAATTATAATATTATTATTGATCTCATTCATTATACAAATTATATATATAAAAAATCTCTTAAATTATACTATATCATCAATTGATATGTTAATTAGTATACTAATTGATATATATAACATTATTTTTTTCCGTTACTTGTTTCACATTAGAGTTATGCTACGTAGCTCGAAAGAGAGGGTGCCCGAATCTCTTGAATTCAAAACGACGTCGTTTCGTCGTTTTGAAATTTTTTTTTTTCAATCAGAAAAGAAGAAGAAGAAGAAAGAAAGAAGAAGAGAAGAAGAAGAAAGGGTAGCAGAGAGAGACCGAGAGATCATCAACCACCCATCATCATCATCATCAACCACCCAACACATCATCATCATCATCACATCATTACAGATCCTCCGATCGGGCTGCGACGATCGGATCGGAGGCGGAAGCAGAGGTGGGGCTGCGACGATCGAATCGGAGGCGGAGGCGGGGCAGCGACAAGCTGCGACGATTGGGCAAAGGCGACCATCTCCTCTTTCCCTCTCTTCTCTTTCTCTCTATCTCTTTCTCTTTCTCTTCTATCTGTTTTAGACCGAGAAAGGCCACAAAAAAAAAAAAAAAAAATTTGGGCTATTCGGGGGGACAAAATTCGGGGGAGAAAATCATTTTCCTTCACATTATTGATGCGACAATTTGAAGCACGTGCTACTTTTCATTGGGCCATTCTAGCAACCGAACTACCGTACCAAGGTATGACAGCAGCAAAACTGCTCCCACAAAAAAATATATATATTATTTTTTATAGGATAAATTACTAATAAGTTCTAATAATTATACTTAATTCCCATTAAATCTTATTAACAAATTAATCCTAATAAAATCGTCATTAAAAATAATTTTTGTGACAATTTTTTATATGTTGCTAAAAATTGATAATTAGTATTTTTTTTGTCGCGATTTTTATAAATTGTCGCTAAAAATTACAATTAGTGACGTTTTTCTATGACAACCGTCACTGAAAGTTGAAAACTAGTAACGTTATGAGATCTTTAATGAAAACTACCCGACATCTATTAAATGAGATCTTTAATGAATGTATGTAAAATGAAAGGGAAAAAAAAAGTACAGATTTTGAGAAAATTAGTAAAAATCCCTCTCCAACTTTGGATAATAGGAGAGATCTAATATGTTTTTTTCTTATTAGTTAGGTCCCTCAATAATATTATTAGAGAAATTTCTTTGTCTATGGATGCTTGAAGGATGAGTTTCCTAGACTTTATTCTTTGTCTAAGGATAAATTTGAATCTGTGAATGTGTTGCACAATAGGAGTGGCAATGAGGAGTGAAATCTGAACTTCAGAAGATCTCTCTTTGAATGGGAAGTGGAATAGTTAAGGAGGCTGAACATGATGTTACCCAGTGCACCTATTATCAGGGGAAGTCTGGCTGATAGCTTGAGGTGGAATGCAGGCAGATCCATCAGGCATATTCATTGTTTCCTCAGCCTATAAGTGGTGTGAGTTGGCTTTTGGCAAAGTAGCAGACTATATTTGGTAGTTTCCCCACTAAAGGCTGGGTTCTTTGGATGGCTAGTATGGTAAGGGAGGATTAAGACCTCAAGTTACCTTCAAAGAATTAGAATTCTCAGTGATCAAGCTAATGAACTGCATTTTCTGCAATGATGAAGTGGAAAGTGTCAACCATGTGCTACTGTAATGCCCATTTGTTTGGCAGATTTGGTCTAATATCATAAAATGGTGGGGGTTTGCAATGGGCAATACCCGGGTCTTATTTCATTCTTGGGCTGGTACTAAACTTTAAAAACAGGAGAGCAAGATTTGGAAAGTCATCCCTTTGGTTATGCTCTGGTCCATTTGGAAACAGAGAAATGATAGTATTTTTAATGGCTCACAGCTAAATTTTGAGGTTATGTGTGAAATTATCGAAGTAATGACATTATTTACAACCTGCTACAAGTTAAATAATGTATCGAGGGAGTTGGCTGAGCAATTTAGGAGCAGAGTTGGAGGCGTGTATATATCAGGTTATAGGCAATTGGGTGTGGTTATCTGATATGATCAGCTGAATAAATGTTGCTGCTGGTTTTGGGTTTGTTGTAGGGACATTTTGGTAACTTGGTTGATTGTTGCGTAGGTGTGTTGGTTTGGTTTGTTGTTTTGCTTCTTGTTGGCTTCTCGGTTGTGCTAGGAAATGATTGGACAATCCACTACAAATGAGGTTGTAGTATTATTCTCGGTGCCAACTTCGTTGGAATCGTATTGTTTTGTTTTGTTTTGATACTTTTTGCACTTCCTTTCTTTTATTGATGTATTTTCATATATAGTGTATGTTAATTATCATCAAGAAAGTTTTTTTGTTGATTAAAAAAAAAAACACAGAGAATTTTTTCTTTTTGAAGAGTTGAAAGAGAAATTTCCTTTTGAAGAGCTAAAAATTTCTCGGTGATGTAAAAATGTTAAGAGACTCCAACTATTATGAAAATATTATATGTCATTTATCTTATAAAATTCTAATATTATGGACCTTAAACTAAAAATCCCATATCTATTTGGTTTGTACTTAAATTTAATTGCTAAATTTAATCAATTAAATTTGTTTATCTAATATGTACAAGAAGCTCAAATTTAAAATTTATTAATATGTTGAATTATCTCTTTCCATCTTTATATTGTAGTGGTGGGTTGTAATTACATGATAGTGATGGTGAAGAAGCAATATAAATTTAGTATTTAAGTATATATAAAAAATAAAAAATAAAAAAATTGACTTAAAATTTTATCATATTTTAAAAAATCGTTCACATTTTAAGTGGTATAAATTTTAGGAAAATTTACCCATAAGTCCTAGTTTTTGAAACGTTGAACCATTTAGTTCTAAAAGTTTTCTTATGCTCCATTTAGTCCTATTTTTACATCAGCATGATGTAAATGATGTAAATGATCTGATGTTTCATTCTATAATTTCAAAATTTATTGAAATCTGATGAACATTAGATGTTTTTCATCCTATATTTTCAAACATTATTGAAATTTGATGAACATTAGATGTTTGAAATCTAATGTTTGTAGCATGACTCTGATGTTATTAATATTGTATCTGATGTTATTAACATTGTAATGGGACCTTTCAGTCTATAAGAAAACTTTTAGGACTAAACAGTGCATAAGTTATTAATTTGGGATTTATTGGTGCATCCCCCTAAATTTTAATTATCAATCAAATTTAATTTAATTTTACTTAATGAATACTTTCTAACAAAAATAAATGAACAAAGCATGATGTCAACTAAAATTAAGTCAAAATATTTCAATGTCCAAAATTTTTCATTTTATATTTTTTGAAAATGTAAATTTATTCATATTAATTTCACATTACACTTATTATAGATCACCCATATAAAATTAGACTAATTTGATATTCATAGTCATATATCATATTTGTCTTCAAACAAATGATGATAACTATAATTGTGAAAATAAATTATCTATTTTTTTAGGGTAAATTATCAACAAGTCCTAATTGTTGGACTTAATTCCTATTAAATCCTATCTGTCATCACTGAAAGTTGGTTCTAGCAAAATTGTCGCTAAAAAGGACTTTTTGTGACTAAAAATTGACAATTTAATGACTTTTTTGTGACAATTTTTTAAACTGTTGCTAAAACTAACAATTGGTGACGTTTTTTGGGACAGATTTTCAAATTGTCGATGAAAACTGACAATTAGCTACGTAGTTTTAACAGTGTTTGATAAAATTTAAAAAAAAAAAAAAATGCCACTAATTATCACAAGACTTATTAAACAATAAGTTTATCTATTAGGACCTACACGTAGGTCCCTAATTTTTTTAAGACAACTATAATAAAATTATATGGTTATAACTATGTGATCAATTTAATATTTTTATAGAGATACACACAAGACTACAAAATAAATGATTCACATCGTTAGAGTAACATGTGACAGGTCCCAACAAAACCCTTGTGCAAATTTGTTTTATTTTTTTATTTTTGATCAGTAAAAATGAATTTTATTGATAAAAATTAGATTACATGACAAATAACAAACATTAATAAACAGACAGTGTAAAAAAATATCAAAACAAAACTGAACAATCCTAACTAAATTGATACTAAAGAGCAAGTCTAATCATTTGCTACCGCATCAGCTGGTGAGAAACCGATCGACAACATATAGTACCCAAAAAAAAAAAAAAAAAAAAGACAATACAACAAAAGAACAACCACCACAAGAGATAGCACTAGTGGCAGCCATCAAAAGAAAAATAATCCTATCTCCAGATGCACAAAGCTACCATCATCAGAACAACAGGGCTGTAGAGCAAATGTTACTCTATAAACATTTCAATCTCATTGTGGGTGTTGATTTTTTACCACACAACCAAATGGGAAAAACTCAGCTGGAGAGCACCAGTAGAATAGATTAAGCCCAACAACCTATAACAAGAAGATGAGAATCCGGCGGTGGTTCGTCTACTCGAGGGAATTCCGACGATCAAGTCAGTAATCAATATCTCTCACAGATAGCAAATTGTACTTAAAACTCAAAAGAAAGAACTCACCTTTGACCCACGAGGGTGTCTTACTTTTATAACCAGTAGTGACCTGATCCTTTTAGAAGCCTCACTTCAGTGGAATCAAGCTCAATGCTTATCCTGGACACTCAGCTAAATAAGGATAAACTCTTCTTCAGCCTTATCTTTATCCAGACTGAGATCCTCTCATATTGTAGGACTCTTGTCTCTTATCTACTTATCTCGGATTCTGGCATCTCTGTAGATAACCTTGGCTTAGCCGAGATCATCTCAGCAAGTGTGACCAGGCCACGTGGCACCTCGACTGACACTTCGGCGTCACCTTAGCCACGTGCTGTCATTCACAAAATACTTCTCCACAACTGCCCCTAGGTTCTATTACCTCGACAATCTGAGGTGATGGAACCTACATCGTTTGTCTACATAACATGTCGACTCAGAATTCATTCATCTCTCCAACCGAGATCATGACTCGTCAGCTTCAAGTAACCATGACTCAGCTGACCACTTTAGTACGGATCAAGAACCAAGAATCAAGTTCTTTAAACATCTCAATCGAGATTGCTCCTTTAGCTGAGATTATTGCCTCATTATTTAAGGAATTTCAAGAGCTCCCATTACGCATGAACTATCATGCACAGTCGTTTTAACCGTTTCTTTCACGTGTCCTTTCCCTATTGGTTCGTACTTAACACGTGCTAGCAAGCCACTTTATTTCTGTCAACGCCACCTAACAGGCACGTCATCCAAAGCACTCCATTGCATTTTTGCCGTCTTTTCATATTTTTGACAAAAACCCATTCTCTCTCTCTTCGATTCTTCACTTCTACAAATTCGATTTCCCTCTCTTGCTCAAAATTTTCTCTCTCTACACTATTTTCATGCTTCCAAGCTCTTCTAATTGTTTCATTCGTCTCTTTTGGCGAGCTTTTCTTTGTTCGGTTCCAGTCGTCTGACTCCAGTGAACCTCATACCGGCGTCCACTTGTTCGGCCTCATTTTGTAAGTTCTCAATTTCTGCGCTCTACTTTCAATTTCTTCATATAATCCTAATTTGCTGGTCACGTTCTATGCTATTTGATATTGCCAATTGTTTGTTCTTGAATCTGTTAGAGACAAATCTACAATTTGTCACGATGTTCTGGATATTGCCTTATGCTATATTTGTAATCACTTATGTGTTGCCATTGAATCTATATCCAATGCTTAATCTGTCTGTACATGCGGTTTTTTTTTTTTTTTTTCTGGTTTGATGCTCACAAATCTGTTGTTGCCCTTGATTGCTCTGTTCATGTGTTTCTAGAGTATCATTTGCACTGCTTGTGGTTGTTGCACATTGTCTTACACACATCTACTTACTATTCACGAATTTTCTTGTTCTCTGTCTTTTTCTTGATTCTGAATCACATTCTTTTTTTATTTTTCTTGCTTGTTTCCAGATCTTTTGCCTTTGATTCTTGTTTCTGTAGTTTTTGGTTTGGGATTTTCTTAGAAACGATACACTTAGGAAAACTGAAACAAATTTCCCCTTAGATCTTCAAAATCCTCACCTTAGTGCTCATTTAGGGTTTAGCCGAGGTTCTCAAACCCATACCAGTTTTCTTTCTTTGAAATCCATCACAAAACTCTTTAAGCCGATATCATGGGGATGTTCAAGTGGAGGGTAGACATCCCTGCCAAGTTAGAGTACTTTCAGTAAGAGTTCTCCATCCCAGCCGACGTTCACCTTAGGTTGGCTGGGAAAGATGACTCTATTATGCCTGACAAGAACTACATGCCATTCCCGGTGGTCACCATTATTGAGTGTGGACTTCAGTTCCCTCTAGACATCCTTTTTGGGGAGGTCCTGTACTTTTACAAACTCAACCCCATGCAAATAATTGTCAATTCGTTTAGGGTTATCAACAGTATTGCCAAGTTGGCACGTCGAGAATACGCTAGAATTACCCTTGCCGACATCCAATATTGTTATATCATGTATAGCCTTAAGTCTACCAATGGCTACACGTACTACCTCAAGCTCAAATCCATCGCCTTCAAACTTATAGCAGACCTCCCAGACTCCAACAAAGGCGTTGGAGATGACTACCTAATTGTCTCGGGCAACTAGAAATTTGCACCTGATGATGATCTTCATCTCTTTCCCCTACACCGATGAGTTTTTAGAAAGGATGAGGGTAAGAACTGAGTACAAGTGTAAATCTTTTATGTTCCTACATCTGTCTTATATATCTATCCTGGAGCTTGGTGTCATTTTTCCTATTTTTGCAGTTCTTCCTCAACCGAGCAAGTCATTTTGAGAATCCTACATACCCAGCCGATATCTCAAGAGGCTTCTGGATCTGCCAATTGACAAACGCAAAGTCCCACTACTGCTCAACTACATACCGACTTACAAGTCTCCCTTGTCCAAAGTTCCCAAACGAAGCAAGGCTCCTCCATCTGTCACAACTCCGCTAGCCACCTCATCAACAAGGCCAAACCAGGCCTCCACATCTGATCCAACAGACCAGCCATCCACCTCTGCCCCCCAACTTATTCCACCATCGCAGCGTCAATGCCGACGCCGAGCTCTACCGAACGCACCTACCAGTAGGACTTGCAACCAAAAACGCCGAGATTCAAAGGCATCGGCTTACGATCCAGCTAATCCTCCCATTGCCCTTCCTATAATCCACTTCGACACCAGAGTTACCACCGCTGCAACCGCTGACGAGATGGGTTGCAAACCAGCCATAGTTGAGGACCTCCTAGCTAACATCCCAGGGGTTGTAATTGTCCAATCCTCTTCTTCTCCATGCTAGTGCAAGCCAAAGCCAGAGCGAATGAAGAAGGCCAAGGCTAAGGCCATAGTGACGTAGATTCCTTCTGAATCTGAGAAGGATCTTGATGCCTCTATGCCGATATCAAAACTGGCCAAATCCGAGAAGAGGCCAACTGAGGCCGCAACATCTGATGCCGCACCACTAAAGAAGCCGAGGTCTGATTGCCCAAAGGGTAACAGGAGCTTCTCCTATGATCAAACCTGGGCCTCCGAGGTCATGGTTGGTGACCGACCTCTGACAACCGATGATAGTGCGATTGAAAGCGTAGAGGTCGGCGCCGCTCTATCTAACGTCATGCTCCTTCTAGCCAACATGAACCACATGGCCAATCTCCATAAGAACGAAAAAATTTCCCTTATGATGCAGCACTCCATCTTGGTAAGTTCCCTACTGTATCATTTTTAGCTTTCCAACACTCAGCCAAATTTTACTAATCTATTTTGTTCCTTGCAAGCCATCCAGCATGCACATTCCTATGCAGTCAAGACCAAGATGATGAAGAAGAAGTTAGTAAAGAAGACTCAAGAAGCTGCCAAACTCCTCTCTTCACTCAGCCAGGCCAAGATTAGCAACTAAAGTTTGCTGGATAAGGCCAAAGCTGCCAAGCCTGCTCAAAACAAAGTCAAGGCTAAAGCCAAAACTGCTGAGGCTGCTGCTGAATGCACCAAGGCCGACGATACGGCTATCAAGGTCAAAGTAGTAGAGGTAGAGACCAAGCTTAAAGAGGCCATCGAATCGAAAGAAGCCGAAATCAAAGTGGCTAACGAAAAGGCCTTTGAAGAGGGGCAAGTTACCGTCCGCAACCAATACAAAAAGCAAGTGTGGACACGCCCTGGGTGAGGGCCTCACCCTACAGTTCGGACTCAATTTGTCATGGTTCTTAATCTAAACCAAAGAGTCCAAATCCGACAAATCGTTTTGAGAAAACAGATTTTTATAAAAGAATTGCCAAACATGGACTGTTTTGCCAGATACAGAGTCGCCACCTAAATATTTTTTAATGGGGAAATTTAGGAAACCCTGACTCGTTTGCCTAAGGCCACGTGTCCGTCATCACCAAAGTTGCCTCGGCTAGGGAACTTGAGTACGATTGGGGAAGGTCAGCTATGAGCACCCCATCTCGCCCGATCCGAAGATCGGCCTCTACTAACCATGATATCTTGTTTTGAAAACATATGCGTTCTTATTCCAGTTAATTAGCTAGAATTTCTATGTGATGCGCACAACACAAAAGTATAGACTAGATCGCCTAATTTGGAACAAAGCATTGCATATCCGTTCATTTGGAAAATGGTTTGGAATTTGCTACTCGCGAGTAGGCTAAAACACGTATTTCAATGAGTTGTTCCAACTCAAACAATCCAACCTTCACCCACATGCATTCAGGCAATAATATCATTTAAGCACATAGCCTCATGGTAAAGCATGCTGACATGGTAACACTCACACACGTGCAAGGATGCTAAAACATAAATGCTTACTGAGTACTCCAAGCCAAAACAGAAACTAGTTAGTAATCGTATGCATGATCCTAGTTCATGTTAAGATGGCTAATGCAACGCATACGAGATGCAACTACAATAGGCTCGGTGTCATGACCCAAACTAGCCCCTATGGGTTTAGCATCAGAATGGCGGCGATAATTGAGATTACCAAGGCACCTATGATGAGACAAGATAATCTGAGGGCATGGCGGAAGCCAATACAGTAAATAAACAATGTCCAATGAGTCAGATACCAGATGCAAAAAGATTTTTCATACATATACATATATACAGTACAGAACAGTATGCACAATACTTACAATCATACAAAACAGGGGCCTAATCCCTATTAGACAGTACAGTAACAGTCAGTCTATATAGTCACTACAAAACAGAACAAAAGGGGAAAAACTAAAACACCCCATAGCCTTAGCTAGACAAGCTCGGAACCTCGCAGTGAGGTACAGTGGTTGGCTGGACAAGACTGGGAGTCTACTCCGACGCTCCTAGCTCCGGTCTGGTGCCTGTTCACCTACATATATATATGAGCAGTGAGCTAAAGCCCAGTGAATAACATAATGCGTAAAGGGGTTTATAATGAATATCCTTACAGTAATGAAAACAGTTCATTTCAATCAGTATATCGATTGTTCAGTACAGTAAACAGTCATATGTGGTACATCCGTTAGCATAACGATGAAATGAGGTCCGAAAAGATCGAGCGATCGGATGGCCATCAATCGATGCTTGATAGTGGTTCCAATAAGGAACCAACAGAGATCTCTATGTGATAACGATCGATGAGATGTTGCTAAGGATGCCACGATACAGTTCAGAATATAGGACTTACATTCATTCAGTTAATAGTAGCAGTTCAGAAAATAGTACAGTTCAATTGTTCAGAAGATAATCATTTTTGAACATATCTTTACACAGTTGTTACTCACAGAGTTTTGGGCTACAGTAGGCTAGAGCGTCTCCTCGGAAAGCCAACCCTACACAGTTACAGATTGAACACACACTAAGCTACACAGTTGGGAAAGATAATAACTTATTCCCTAATTGCCTCGGTGCGTTCTACATCTATATCCTCATTAAGATGTCTTAAACTAGGCCTAAGAATGCTTAGGATGGGATGAGGATGCAAAGATGTATTCAGAAAACATTTTCAAAATTTTCAGTGAAACAGGGTCCCGCTCGAGTGTAGGTTACTCTGCTCGAGAGGACATGCAACAAAGGTCTACGCTCGAGCGTCAACTCCCCCGCTCGAGCGGACCAAAAAGTACTGGATGCTCGAAAATCACGCTCGATTGGGCGCTCGATAGCACTCGAGCGCAAGACACAAGGCCCGCCGAGCGGATCAGAAATGCAAAGGATGCTCGATGCCAATTCGCTCGGCGCCACTTTCCCGCTCGAGCGGGAGTGCAAAATCTAGAAAATCTAGATTGCACCTTCAAGCCAAAAACCAAGTTTAAATGCACTAAATTCGATCCTCTTGGGCCAAATTTTTGGAAAACATTTGTAAACACATAGAATAACATGATTCAAAGATCGATTTGATAAATCAAAACCCAAGGATGTTTCAATTAAATCCAATTTCAACCCAAATTTCATGAACATGATTTCAAATGAACATGCATGAACTTTAAACAATTTGCAAGCTTCAAAACATGCTCTAATGAGCCAATTCTTTCCAAAACATGATGAAATCATGGTCTATAATACAAACATGAACATGCATGTAATCTTTTGCCATGAAAACAACTCAAAACTCTTCAATATACACATGCATGCATGGAATGAGCTTCAATTCAACATGCTAGGACTAAATCATGCCTTAGCTCTACAATTTGACATGAATCATGCAAGAATCAACTTAAAGACAACAATGAGGGGTTGAATTTCCTTACCTAAGTCTTCAAACACAAGCTCAGAAGCTCTATTTAGCAATTAATACTACAATTCCTTCAAGATCACCAAGCACTTCACAAGATGGAGCCAAACCTTTCTTTTAAGCCTCTCACTCTCTCTAAGGTCGGCAAGAACAAGGGAAAAAGGGCTGAGCAAATATTTGTTTCAATGTATCAAGCCTCTAAGTGTGCAAAGTAGTGGGCCACTCAAGTGGCATTTCGGTAAATAAGTTAAACTCTTGTCAATTGACTTAATTTAATCTAAATTAATCATACCAAAACAGTTTTCAGATAATTACACCATAAAATCACATAAATTATGATGATCATAAAACATCAATCGATTTCAGATTCGGCCGCCGATAAGGCCTTTAATTTGTAGTTTAAAAACAAAGACATGAACAGATAATCAAACGATCAACAGATAGAATGCATTTAAACAGATACAGTCAATCAGTCAATTCAGTATTTCAATCAATTCGATTATCAATTATAATCATTCTCAGTTTAGCAGTAATCGGCAATTAATCGGTAATCAGTAGCGAGGGTTATTACACTCGGCTATCCTAATATGGCATATGATGATGCTACAGCTATCACGTATTCAACCTGGAATTGAAATACAATGTAGTTAGCATGATGCGCCGAGCCCGGTGCATGCAATACTA
Source organism: Camellia lanceoleosa (assembly GCA_025200525.1). Lineage (NCBI taxonomy): Eukaryota > Viridiplantae > Streptophyta > Magnoliopsida > Ericales > Theaceae > Camellia > Camellia lanceoleosa. The sequence continues at coordinate 21,624,746 of CM045766.1, read as the reverse complement.
ATGAATGATGCACGCATGCATAGCATAAGGTATGCTAATTTAAATATGTCCTAATACTAACCATCAAAGCAGGTAAGTAAAATGGAGGAAAAAGTGGGGATTGGAAGGTATGCACACACGCACCTATACTTATTACACATACGCCCTTACTCGGAGGGACCGAAATAATAATACAGTCCGAATAATGAATCAACTATCCTAGCTAATTAATTATTACAGACCCTCTAATTAATTAACAAATTAATCATAAAAAAATAATTAAAATGTGAAGCTAAAGAGACTGCCACGGCTTTGCCTCGGAATGCGCGAATGATGCATGCTTGACTTGCCCCGCTCGGAAACTCGCTGCCATAGCACTGTTGCCTCTATCTACACTGCCCTGCTCCTCTGAAAATTTGCACAAGTCCCAAGGATGCATCTCTGAACATTGGGGAGCATCACCGACCAAGTGGGAACACCACTGGCCGAAGGGAATGGTCATCGACCATTGGTTGAGCTACCGGCTAATTGTATTTGGTCGGTCGGCACTCCAAGTAGCCGGTCGGCTATTTCTTCTTGCAGAAACCTACAGTTGACAGCAACAGAGGGCAAGCAGTGTATGGCATGGAATTTTCAAGCAAATATGAGCATGGCCACACTCCCTATCATGTAATGGACTCAAGGGAGCATGACCCTTGACCCTCGGGCCATCAATTATGCATTTTGATGCATGATGGCCTAAGAAGCCAAGTTTTCTATTCAATGTAAAATGCATGCAACAAAAGAGATGAATGCCAACACCCTATCATATTGAGATCAAGGGCGTCGGCGACTGAGGATTGAGACGTGCTACGTCACTTGGAGTACGAACACTCTCAATCCTCATGCTTGGTTTGACACCCCAAACCAAGCAATGCAATGCATGAATACAGACATGGCTCAAGAATGCGACATGAGGCTAAGATGCAAAACATACCAAATGCAATGCAATCTATTATGCAAGCATGCAATGTGCTAATCATGCAAGAGGCAACAAGCATGAGGGGCAACAAGTCAAACATACAACTATGTGCAAGAATGGACTAAGACTGAAATGGGAGGCCTTAGCCACACCTTAAAACAGTGGCCAAAAGGGTCAAAAATGGCACAACTTATGCATGCAAGCATGCACATACCAAGGCCTATCATCTAAGCATGGAAGGGGACAACTCTAAGCATGCTTAAAGGCAATATGCTTGGACATTAAACACTCATGTTAAACTCTGAAAAGCATGCAAAAAAAGACACCAAAGCATGCTAGGGAATGGAGGCAAAATAGAAGGTATTCAAGGCTACAAAAGAGAGCATTGCTCAACACCTACCCCAAGCAAATATGGCATGAACTAAGCAACCCAAAACAGAGTTTTTGTGCATCAAAATACGCCCCAAAACCCACTGATATGGCAGCCCCAAAGACTTAAATACATAAGCATGCACAATGCTCATTTCAAGGCACAAAAGGACACCTCTTCAAGGCATGAAAAGGGTGATGGATGCAAGCATAGGAACATGGATTAGGGACTGAAATGGCATGTGAAATGACTCCAAATCATTGAAACAACCCAACTAAAACATGCTCATGACTCACACCCTCAAGGCTCACAAGCCAAAATACAAAGGGGCTATATCAAACATGGAAAATATGATCAAAACAATGCCTAACAGACCTCAAACATGATGAAACATAACCAAAAGCTTCACAAAGTTAGGCAAGAACATGCATGCATGATGGTCTTAAAGGCAAGATGCATTTCTAGGCAAAGAGGAGGAATGTAAAGCAAGTATATTATGCATGCAAAGGGGCATAAATCCGACCAAAAATAGAGATGTAATATGACACAATAACACCCAAAAACCTCTAAAATGAAGCCAAAAGCAACTAAACATGCATGCTACCCTTATGAGCCAAAAATGCAAACCAAAGAGAGACAAAGGGAGAGGGGTGTCCCTCCCCTATGCAAGACTTCAAAACCTCTTATTCACCACAGAAAATCCACTGGGTTTCAGTGGTGAGAAGGCCAACACACAAAAGTCTCCAAAGCTTAACAAAGAGAGCACAAAAAGGGCCAAACAGGGCCTAAGTAGGGGAGGTCGACCCCCAACACCAAAATGACCTCAATGAAACATCTTAAGCATGAAATACAAGACTTTTTTTAGTTATACACAAAGTCAAAAATAGCATGCAAAATAGGTTAAAGACTAGTGCAAGATTGGGGAATATAAAGCAATAGTGTTACCATTGAAGATCCCTTGAAGAACAGTAAGGTCAGCCACCTTCTTCTGATCAAAACCGAACCAAAACTTCAAGAAAAAACCCTCAAGACCTCCCAAGTCAAAGTATGGTGTAATGGTGTGTGTCTTAGTGCAAAACTAAGAATAAAACACACTTTTAGGCTATTAAACACACACAAATAAAGAGAGAGAGGGAGATATAGAGAGAAGGTGTATATATCAGAATATACATGTATTTTGCTCTGGTTTTGTTCAACCCCATCAAAGGAGAAGAGGGGTCTCTTATATAGACAAATACAAAGACTAAGCTTCCAAGAGAAGCTATTCAAAAAGGGTCAAGGCTTCCAAGGGAAGCTAAGCTAAGGGTGCAAGCTTCTTGAGGAAGCTATGACAAAGGGTCAAGCTTCCTCAAGAAGCTTGAGCAAAGGGTGCAATCTTCTCTAGGAAGTTTGGACCAAAAGGGTGCAAAGGTTCAAAATAACCACACCCGTGCATGGGGGGCAGGGTCCGTGCATTCCAGCTGGTACAGCTGGCATGCATTATGCCTAAAAAAGGCAAAAAGGTGGTATCGGCCAGAAAATGAGGCCATCGGCCAAACAGATGGTCGGTGTAGACACCCCATTTTTGACAGTCCTCAAGACCTGGACGTCACCGCTTGAACACTCGGTGATTATCCATGTTCGTGTTCGTTTGGAGTTCCCGGAGTTCTCGACTACGCGCCTTGCCTCAGGACCTCCGAACTTGACCGTTTTGTGTCTGGTTTTGCACCAAACACTTGTGCTTTGCCTTGGAGGGGCAGAGAATGCCTTGTGAGGCATCCCCACACACCACCGGCTGGTTGGTGTTGCCATCGGCACTATATTGTACCGGTCGGCACTCTTTTGTGCCGGTCGGCAGTCAATTTTGTCAAAATGACAATTTTGCCCTGCCGACTATAGTGCAGTTGCTTTTCCAGATATTTTTAAGCAGCTGTCTACCACTTTCTTCCACTCCATACACGTGTATGGAGGGATGAGCCTCTTGTTTGCTTAGTTGCTAAGCTTACAAGATTGCCTCCTCTATAAGAGGAGGCCTTGTCTTCTTGGCTGGGGGGTTAGCCATTTTCCAACACAAAAACCAGAGCTTATATATTCTCTCTCTCTATATCTCACTCTCTGTCATCCTTGTGTGTGTGTTTTGTGGCCAAATAGTGCACTTTTACCTTACTTTTGCACCATTACACACACTATTACACCTTATTTCGAGATTAAGGTACTTGGAAGGTTGTTTGTTGTGATTTTGGACTGATTTTGATCACTAGAGGAGGGCTGCTCCACCTATTCTTCAAAGGATCTTCAAGGGTGAGCTTGTTACTTTAGTTTTCCCATTCTTGCAACTAGTTTCTACCCCTCTTGCTTTGTGTTTTAAGCTTTGTGTATAACATAAAAAAATCTTGTTTTTACTTGCTTAAGAACATTCATTGAGGTCACCTCTTGATTTGAGTAAGAACTCACCCTCTTAGGCCTTGCTTTGGCCCCTTTTAGTGCTTTTCTTGGAGCATTGTTTGACTTGGTGTTTTTGGCCTTCTCACCACTGAAAACCAGTGGGTTTTCAGTGGTGAGGAAGATGGTTTCAAGTCTCATATAGGGGAGGAGCACCCCTCTCCCCTTTGTCCCTTGCTTGCCTTTGTTTTTGACCTAAAAGATAGCATGTGTGCATGGTTGGTTTTGGCTTCATTTCAAAGCATATTTGTGGTTAATATGATATGTTATACCTCTGTTTTGGGTCGGATTTGTAGCCCTTAGCATATCTCTCATACTTGCTTTGAAATGCTCTCTTATGTTTAAAGGTATGCCATGCATCTAGGCCATGTTCTTTGCATATTTTAGCATAATTCCATGAGGGCATTAGCATCATATTGCTATGTGTAAGGGCTGTTAGCCACTGTTTTTGCCATGTTTGGTATGTTTGGTATTGTTTTCTTGCTTGTTGGCTTGTAAGCTTTTGGTGTGTGAGTCCTCTAGCATGTTTAGCCTACCTCGATCTTATGATTTGGCATCATTTTAGATCACATTTCAGTCCCTTTGGTGTGCTTGTATGCTTGCCTTAGTTGCCTCTTTAATGCTTTAAAAGCATGTGTTGTATGCCTCATGTTTTAGCATTTGCGCATGCCTTTGGATTCATGCCATTTAGATGCCATCTAAGTGGTCTTTTGGGCTTAGTTTTATGTGTTAAAACTCTGTTTTAATTGGTTAAGTGTTACCATGTGTGGTTGTAATATGTGTGGTTCAATGCCTCATTGGTTTGCCTTAAGTACTTGGGCCACTTGTTGCATGCTTAGCCTACTTTGTTGCTTGGTTTAGCATCATATTTTGCATAATTTTCAGAGCTTTCTATGCATGCTAATTGTCCATGTTTAACTCATTTCAAGTGTGCTTGAATGTTGTCTTGTTTATGCCTAAGTGTTGGATTATGTATGCTTACATGTGTACATGTATCGCATGTATCTTAGTCTTCACTTCTATAGCATTTGGCCACTGTTTTGAGCCTTTTTAGAGTTGCCCAATTCATGTTTAAGTCCATCCTTCAATTGGTTTGCATGCTTATCTTGCATGTTCACTTGTATGCTTGCATAAGTATATTGCATTGCCCATATTGCATATAGACGACATGCTTAGGACTTCATTGCATTGCATTGTGCATGCTTGGCCTCTTGAAGTGTGTGTGATAGAGGTTTAGCACCCTTATGTGCTTGTTTTCATTGCATGCATTTGAAATCAAAGTTGCACACTTGGTTCTTTGGGCCATCATGCATGGAAATGCTTGATTGGTGGTCCGAGAACCCAGGCACATCTTCCTTTGAGTCATCAACATGATAAGGAATGTGTTTGATGCATAAATTGCTTGAATTGCATTGCCATGCAAGTTGTTGTCCTCTCTATTTGTGAGTTGCGTGTTACTGAACATTTAGTGCCTGGCGGTGTTTAGCCGACCGGCAATCAATCAACGGCCGATGGGTATATTTTTGTGCCGATGGCCACGATAGCGGCCGGTGGATGTTCATTTAGCGGTGGTGATCCCCATCCAAGGAAGTAGTTCGAGGCTTTGGCAATCTTCGAGGTGCAAAGCGAGGCAAGCTAGGCATGGCAGTGCAATTCCGAGCGGAATCCGAGCGCGCGTGCATTGAGCCCTCGCCCCGAGGCGGTTTACTATTTTTCTTAGATTAATTATTTTGTTAATTTAATTAATTTGTAATATTTAATTAGCTTGCGTAGTTAATTATCTGTATTATTCTTTCGGTCCCTCCGAGTGAGGGCAAATTTGTAATAAGGGTGGGTGAGTGGTGTGTATGTCTTCCAACCCCCATTTCTTTCTCCCTTTTATTTACCTGCTTTCGATGGTTAGTATTAGGGCACATTTATTTTAGCATACCTTATGCAATGCATGCGTGCATCCATGCATTTGTTTTCATGCACCGGGCTCGGTACATCATACAAACCGCATTGTATTTTCAAATCTAACTTGAATACGTGCATCAAATGATTGGATTTCACATGCCATTTTTAGGGTTAGCCGAGCCTATCCTAATTACATGTTGTATGCGATGCATTAGTCACTCTAACATGAACTAGGGCATGCATGTTTGCTAACTAGTTTATTGTTTTGGCACGGAGTACGATGTAAATATTTATGCTTTAGCATATCGCATGCGTGTGGATGTTAACATGACAGTATGCTTACCATGCGGCTAAGTGCTTATATGAGATAAAATGTTTGAGTGCCTGTGGGTGGAGGTTGGATTGCTTGAGTTGGAAAACTCGTTGAAATCCGTGTTTTAGCCTACTTGCGAGTAGCAAATTCCAAAGCATTTTCAAAACGAACGGATATGCAATGTTTATTTCCAAATTAGGCAATCTAGTCTATACTTGTTTCTTTGGCGCATAACATAGTAATTCTAGGCTAATAATTAGAATAAGAGCATGTAATGTTTTCAAAAGCGGATATCACGGTTAGTAGAGGCGGTCTTGAACGGGCGAAGAAGTGCTCATAAGTGACCTTCCCGATCGTACCCAAGCTCGAGCCAAGACCACTTTGGTGATGGCGGACATGTAGCCTTCGACCGAGTCGAGTTTCCTAAATTTCCCATTTTAAATATTTAGGTGGCGACTCATGTCGCAAAGCATCCATGTTTGGCACTTCTTTTCAAAAAATCTTTTTCTTCAAAAGCGATTTGCGGATTTGGACTCTTTGGTTCAAGATTAAGAACCGACACAAATCGAGTCCGAATCAGAGTGACCCCAATCTGAGCAGGCAGGACCTAACCCTCCCGGCGTTCGGGGCGTCTGATTTCTGGCGACTTAGAGAGCTTGACTCGAACTCGTGATATCCTGTTTGACTACACATATGTGTTTCTTTGCATTGCATGTGCATTGGTGTGCCTAGGACACCGTGTTGGCCATCTGCTATTTCTGTGCGGTTTGCTGGAGGCTTGTCTTGTCAAGGCATGACCATAAGGCTGACTGGTTGCGGGCTCTGCCAGTATGGGAACACAAACCCGGTTTCTGGGGCACCCTTCGACCATTAGACCTAGTGCATATCGAAATCCATAGTGACCATTCCAAACTAGGACAAAGTTGCTCACCCGATATTAGGTTGTTTGAAACATTGCGTGCGTAGTGAAACCCTAGCTCTCGACAAAATAGGGAAAACCCTACCCCAACATAGGGGTGTATTGGCTCTCATTTATCTCGCTATGTGCTTTCAAAGAGTGTATCTCTCAGAACACACATGTCGGTTGCAAGATTGGGTATCGGCACGAGGCACCGATATGATATTTTGGGAAATCGATTATTTGTGGGTACAAGATTGAACTTAGGGGCAATGATTGAAAGCGATGATCGAGATTTGAGAACGATGTATCGGGTTCAGCGTGTTATCCAAACCATGTGTTGTATGTTTATTTTATGTCGTTGTGCTGTCCAATTGTCTGTTTATTTATACGCTTTATTTATCTTTTTATTAGGTAGTTGAGCACAATTGCTACCGACCCGATAGATATCCCCCAAGCACTCTAAGTTAGAGGCCGTCGACTCCTTCGATCTGAGGATCTGATAGACGGACAACCAGTGTACTACTCACTACCCCCGGTTACTAAAAGGAGGTCAGTAAGGCAGAGGACATCAGTATAGCAGTCAGTTCAGAGGGCTTTATCTACCCCACCTGTTGATGAGGGATCGGGATTACGTATGCGACGAGAGAGAATACATACCGATAATCCAACGAGCGAGATAGCATGGCTAGTTTGGAGAGATGGTGCGCCACCTTCAAGAGAGCATGAAAGCGATGTGCGAGATCTGCGTCCGTCGAGCAGATTTCGCGAACAAAGCCACGATTGTGGGAACGGCGAAGACAATTGCGAGCTAAAGCGACAAACGAGCATCGCCGCATCAAGTTCCTTCCCCACCAGGAGTTCCTAACGTCGGGGAGACAACCAACGTTCAGACTGATACAAAGCTGCCCACAGGACCACCCCCACCTCCAACCCTACCTCAAATCCAACCTTAGCTATCAAAAACACCCACCAATCTACCGGACTCTCCCTTTGAGTTCGAGACTAATCCCACCGCACTAAAGTTGAGCAAGCTTGAAAAGTTGTTCAAGAGGTCCCAAGGGGTCAAGACTATCCCCGACATTGAAGATGGTTACACCGGCGAATCGTGTGTTGCCCGACGATTCAAAATGCCTCATATTGATCGATTTGATGGGTCCGGGGACCCCATGGTACACTTAAGACTGTTTTCGGACGTTCTAAGGCCAATGGGCCTCAGTAGGCTCCAGAAGTTGTCTTTATTTGGCGGACCACAATCGGTGTGGCATCCGCATGGTATGCCAAGCTAGAAGATGACGTCAAGAGAAATTGGGACGAAATGGCTGAGGCCTTCATCGCGCAGTACTCATACAACACACAGATTGAGATTACGACCCGTGATCTTGAGACAACTAGGCAAGAGCCTAAGGAGAGTTTTTCAGAGTTCGTAACCAGATGGAGGGCCAAGGCTTCGATGATGACCTTGAGGCCTACGGACAAAGACCAGATTCGGATGATTGTGCGCAATCTACAGCCGAAGTTGATGCAAAAGATGATAGTAGTCCCCTTTCCCACTTTTTCTGACCTACATGAAATGGGGGTGCAGATTGAAGATGCCTTGAAGCAAGGCTGGATTGATAATGATTGGGAGCAACCCCGAAGGGCCTTCAACCGCAACACTAACGCAGGCCCGGGTGGCACATCTACTATGAGAGCCTCCGAAGTGAGCATGGTCACCACCAACCCTCCTTCAAGAAATACGGCAGCTGCACCATTCTCCGGCCTGGCGTATAACCACAAACAACCAAATACCCACCCGAAACACGGAACCTTCGCCCATTATATATGCCCCTATCCAAAGCTCTGGGGTTTTGATCAAAAAGGGCACTGAAGCCCACTGGAGCCGCGACCCTTACTAAAAAACTCCCTCCTACCCATAACTTAGGCCAAGTATTGTGCATTTCACCACAAGACGGTCACGACACCGACCAGTGCTATCGGTTACGCCATGAAATTCAAGTCCTCATCGATAACGGGGTGGTGTTGCCTCCCATGGAGTCCAATGTTACTACAAATCCCCTCCCCGCACATAACCAAGCTCCACCACCCAAAAGACTCAATTTCATCCATACTGGGACCGTGTTCTACGACCCTAGTATCTATATCACACCTACCCACCTGCCTAAACCAAAGGTGTTCCTCCCCGATTGCGCCGACTTGTGCATGATGGACATCTCCATGACCCAATCTAAGCCAGTGGCGGTGACCGCCAAGAACAGAGGAAGGGAGATTCCAAAGGAGAAACAGGTTGTCGAGTCAGAGTCTGCGGAATCTGGGAGTTACGTTGGGAAGACGTACAGTCCGAGTGACTATATTTTATTAAAAGGCCAAGATGGGCCCGGAGTAGAATTACCAACAGGGGGAGAGTTGTGTGTGATCCAAGGAGATAGTCTGGGACAGGGAACAGACGATGTAACAACTGAGGAGGACTGCCAATCTCAATTTTACTGATGACCAATACCCGGAAGGGCCTTGGCGGTTGCATGGTTCGATTATGAGGATTCATTGAAGTTCTGGGTGGTTGGACGATCGGCCGATGTGGTAGGAGAATTTCGAAAGCGAGTTCAAAGAGAATGAGAATATCGCGACGGCGGAAGGGTCGAAAGCGAAACACGTCGCCGGGCGCCGGTGTCAAATTCGCCGAGATTGGAACCTTTTAAGTACGGAGATGATTGAACAATCAGCTATGTCAGAAAAAGCAAGTTTTGAGGATTCCGAGAGAATCAGGAAGGCGAAGGCCCATGTGGAAGTTGAAACTGCTGTGTGCACAGGAACCAAGAATGCTGCGGCATGTGGATGGAAGGTGCTGTGAGTGCAAGAACAATCATACCAGAGCCGGACAGGTGTCTGTCGGCCGCTGATGGGATGTGGTGGGAAGATGAGGACCTATGTCTTGCCCACACGGATGAAGATTGGGGGAATAACCAACCTGATAACACTTGGTACCTTGGAGAGGTCGACCACATGACGAGGAGTGGGCGATATTTCAAACCTCCACACTTGGATCAACCAGAGGCCTCAGGGAAGGACAGAGGAGCCGAGAAGCAAAAGGAGAAGCAACTTGATGAAGAAGCTGTTCTCAAGCAGCTGAAAAAGATACAAGCAGACATCTCCATTTGGGGACTGCTCATGGCCTCATGATACCACAGGCGGTGTTTTGACACCATGGATAAGGCCAAACTCTCCATAGAAACTACACGAGTAGGTGGTTGGGTAGTCTTCGGAGGAGGTTCCCGACATTGACCTTTTCGGCTAAGAACTTCCTTTGAGGGCGTAAATCACAATAAACCCTCTACATCTCGTGGAATGTAGAGATAAGTGGCTCCGGTGGTACTTGTTGATCCGGTTCGCCATCAACGTCTGCCCGACAGAAGGACGGCGTATGCAATTGGCTTGAAAAGCTGCATGACCCAAGTCATCCGGGCATATGACAACACAAGTAGGGAAGTGATGGGAACAGTCAAAGTTCAGACAAAGGTTGGGCCGGGACGACATGAGATAGATTTCCACGTCCTAGAAGTTCCCGCAACTTTTAATTTGCTTTTGGGGCGGCGGTGGCTGCATCAAGTAAAGGCAGTGTCATCTACTTTGCATCAAATGGTGAAATACCCCTACGGGAAGGGAGTAGCCATCATCTTTGGGAATTCATCAATCCACCCACCACCGGAAGTATCCACGCCTGTTCTAGAAATTGAGCACGGCATGGAAGATGTGTTTATATCGGGTTTTACTTTGGCCGAGGCTCAGATCGTACAGAATGTCATGGCGGCTAACGAAGAAATATATGTCAGTGCTCAAGCCGTGTACCTCATGAACAAGCTCCAATACATCCCCGGGATGGGATTAGGGAAGAGCGGCCATAAGGGCATTGCAGCGTTGGCCGAAGTGCCGCACAACCCTCATACCTTCGGCTTGGGTTATCTGCCCACCCAGGAAGATTGGGTGAGAAAAGGAAAAGAGATGGCAGGAAGAGCCAAAGCAAAACAGATGGGGAAACCTTTTGAATTGATGCATCGGCCCATCCGGGGTACCCTGAACGGACGCTTGGTCCGGAAGGGGGAAGACTTTCCATTCTGTGGTTTTCCTGAGCCATGGCTGAACGTAGAGAAGAAGCGCGTGCCGGGGTTTGAAATTTTCTTTGACCTGCAGTTACTTAGAGATTATGTTGTTGAAAAGCAGACAGACCCAACAGTTGAGGCTAAGCATAGCAAAGAGATGGAATCTACGGACACAGAGTTTGAAATGGGGGTAGCGCTGGCATGTCTACTTTCAGATCCTTTGATCGACCAGTTGTGCTTGGGGGATGACTCCTCGGTGTCCATGATCGGAGATGAAACGGCTGCGGGCCTACCATCAGCTATTTTGGATGCATCCATCGCACCCTCCCTCACTGGCGATCGAGGAGGATTTTTTCAAGCGACAGGTCGGTGGTAGTGGCCGAATCTGATTCCACGAGTCTTGTGAGTCGGAATCGGGTTCGGCTCGTCTAAGTCTGAGTTCGGTATTCTGGGGTGATAACCGGATGCCTGATCTGTCAGTCGTCTTTTTCTTTCTCTTTTGAGTCTGTTGTATGAGAAGAATTGGGAGTTGAAGTATCTAATGAGAATGAAGTGGTGTGGTTTGAGTACTTTTACATGCCTTTGGTTTATTGCTTAAATCGGGACTTTCAAAATTTTGAGGAAAAGCAGCGAGGAAGAAATTCCTCGGTTTTGCAACGACTAATTGAACAAGAGCGAGAGATTTGTTAAACCCTTAATGGATGAAATCACTCATGAACATTAGTGCTTGAGAAGGACCATGGTGGTCGGATCGGGTCCACGTTGTCTTCGGAGGAACGAGAGCACTTAGTCGCTTTATTAAAAGATTTCAAAGACGTTTTCGCGTGGTCCTACGAAGACATGCCTGGAATCGATCCTGAGATTGTACAGCACCGGATCCCTCTTGACCCCGAGGCCCGACCTGTCAAACAGAAACTCAGGAGGATCCGCCCTGATTGGGCCATTAAGATCAAGGAAGAGGTCACCAAGCAGATTGACGCAGGCTTCCTGCTGGTATCCGAATACCCGACTTGGTTGGCCAACATTGTTCCAGTACCGAAGAAGGATGGCAGAATTCGGGTATGTGTGGATTTCAGGGATTTGAACAGGGCCAGTCCGAAGGATGACTTTCCCTTGCCACATATCGACGAATTGGTAGATTTCACAGCGGGGCATGCTTTGCTTTCGTTCATGGATGGCTTCTCAGGTTATAATCAGATAGTAATGGCACCCGAAGACCGGGAGAAGACTGCTTTTACCACCCCGTGGGGTACATATTGTTACGGAGTAATGCCGTTTGGGTTGAAGAATGCTGGGGCTACATATCAACGGGCTGCAACCACAATATTACATGACATGATCCATAAAGAGGTCGAGGTGTATGTGGACGACATGATTGTCAAGTCCAAAGAAAGAGAGGGCCACTACACCGCCTTGCAAAAGTTTTTCTAAAGGATCAGGGAATTTAGGCTGCGGCTGAACCCTCAAAAATGCACGTTTGGTGTTACAACGGGAAAAATGCTGGGATTTCTGATTACACAAAGGGGCATCGAAGTCGACCCTTCCAAAATCAAGGCCATCTTAGAAATGCCACCACCAATGACTGAAAAGGAGGTGCGAGGCTTTCTGGGTAAAGTGCAATTCATAAGGCGGTTTATCTCAAAACTAACCTTAACTTGTGAACCACTTTTGGTCTTCAAGAAAGGAAAGAAGTTCCATTGGGACGGCCGATGCCAAGTTGCATTTGAACAAATTAAAGAGTATCTCTGAGAATCCCCGTGTTGTCACCACCAAAGCCAGAGAAGCCGTTGATATTGTAGCTGTCAGTTACCGAGTCCACAATCGGCTGCATGCTCGCACAAGAGTCGGGAGATAAAGTGGAAAGGGCCATCTACTATCTGAGCAAGAAGATCTTTGGATTCTGAGACCCGCTACACTCATTGGAGAAGGCATGTCTGGCCTTGGTATGGGCTACCAGGAAGCTGCGGCACTACCTGTTAGCTCACTCTGTAATGTTGGTTTCACGACTTGATCCCATCAAATATCTTTTCGAGAAACCAGCACTTACGGGTAGGCTAGCTCGTTGGCTGCTGTTGCTCTCTGAATTTGACCTCAAGTATGTGATGCGCAAGTCCGTAAAAGGGAGAGCAGTGGCAGAGTTCCTTGCCGACCACCCGGTTGAAGGGGATGAAGCGGTTGAGTACCTATTCCCAGATGAAGCTATTCTGCACATCGAAGATGAAACTTGGACGATGTACTTTCACGGAGCGTCAAACCAATACGGTTATGGGATAAGGGTGTTGCTGATAGCGCCTGACGATTCCCGTATCCCTTTAGCATTTAAGCTCTGGTTCAAAGTCTCGAACAATGAGGCAGAATATGAGGCATGTATTGCCGATTTAGAAGCTGCCCTAGAACTGGGGGCAAGACGATTGGACGTTGTTGGGGATTCGAATCTTGTCGTGTCTCAAGCGAAAGGAGACTGGAAATTCAAGGAGGAGAGGATGATAATTTACCATCAGACCTTGGATTTGTTAATTCCTCGGTTTGAAAAGCTAAATTTCACTCACCTAGTAAGAGAGAACAACAGGTTTGCAGATTCGCTAGCAACTCTATCTTCCATGATAGACATCCCATCTGGGGTGGGATCGTCTAGTCATCATTGACCCGAAATTTGCACACCTACGAGTCAATCTCGCCATAGATGAAGTGCGAGGATAACAACCCTTGGTATCACGATATATGGAACTTCTTGGAAAGGAGGCATATCCACGAGGGCAAATGCCAAGGACAAGAGAGGCGTCGAGAAGAATGGCTGTTCAGTTTATCATCTGCGGGGGTAAGTTGTACAAAAGAGGTCACCTGGGAATGCACAAGCTGTGTGTAGAAGCCGAAGAGTCGAAGCGCCTGATGGAGGCCATCCATGGAGGAGAATGTGGGGCACATATGAATGGGGTGATGCTAGCACGAAAGATCCTCAAACAGGGCTACTACTGGTCTATCATGGAGGAAGATTGTATCGGCTTTGTTCGGCGATGCCACAAGTGCCAGATCCATGCGAACCGCATGAACATCCCGCCATCAAAGTTATACAACATGACATCGCCATGGCCGTTCTCAGTTTGGGGAATCGATGTGATTGGAGCTGTTACTCCGAAGGGGTCGAATGGGCATGAGTATATCTTGGTAGCAATAGATTACTTTACGAAGTGGGTCGAGGCCCAATCTTATGCCGTGTTGAAGGCTTCGCATGTCGCAAAGTTTATCAGAAACAACATTATCTGCCGTTATGGAATCCCGAATGAGATTGTTTCGGACAATGGTTCTCACTTCAAGAAGGAGGTGATTGATTTGTTGGAGAAGTACAATGTGGCTTTTCATAAGTCGTCCACATATCGACATGAGACCAGCGGAGGCGATTGAGGCCGCCAACAAAAACATCAAACACATACTGCGAAGATGGTGGAAACCTATCGGGTGGCGGATAAGTTGCCGTTCGCTCTGTGGGGCTACCGAACTTCAATTAGAACTTCTACCGGGGCGACTCCGTATTCCTTGGTATATGGGATGGAGGCCGTTCTACCTATAGAGATTGAGGTCCCGTCTCTACGAGTATTGGCTGAGTGTCAGATAGCCGAGGCAGATTGGCAACAAAGTAGATTCGAGGAACTCATGCTCTTCGATGAAAGGAGATTAAAAGCACTGTACCATGTCCAAGGATATCAATGCAGAATCGCCCGGGCTTTTAACAAGAGAGTTAAGTCCAGGAATTTGAAGGAAGGAGATTTGGTGCTCAAAGACAACCAAGCTCCCATCCACGACCCAAGGGGCAAGTTCAGACCCAATTGGACTGGTCCCTACATCATTAAGTCAATACAGTCAGTGGAGCGTGGTTACGATGGACCTAGATGGCCTAGAGTTCTCCCAACCGATCAACATGGACAAGTTGAAGAAATATTACCCCTGAGAGGCTCGCTAGGCCGAAAACCCGAAAGGGCGACCTAGGCAAAATTCAGAGCACAAAAAAATTAGAAAATATAAAAACTGAGCTCGCAAGGTTGAAAACCCGCAAAAGGCAGCCTTGGCAAAAGTTAGAGCGCAAAAGGAGAGTGAAAATACTCGAGTAAACCCAAGCCTGAACTACGTAAGGCTTGATTCCCATCATTGGGATACGTAGGCAGCTTCATCCTGAAGTTCAGCCATAAACTCTTCCCTGATCAATTTTGTCCATTTGATCATCTTGGTCATCTTTGTCCACCAGCATTTATCGCAATCTCCGGTACAGTGCTATTCAGACTAGGGGCAACTTTCCGTTGCCATACAGTGCTGCGGTACCATTCAAACAAGGGGCAACTTTCCAGTTGCTAGGATCTGGGGTTGTGCATCTCAGTGACAGATCTCAAGCGTGTCTAGTTCTGATCCATATCAAAAATAGTTTTGAAAAGTTTTAATGAAAATGACTTTGTTCAAATAAATCTTTTTACAACTAAGACCATTTCTGGACCAAAACGGAAAATTTTCAGTACCACCACCTTCAATTTCATTGATTTCAAATAGAATTCTCTTGCTCTTGCATACAATTGAAGTTGCTTTTTATTACATTCATAAAGAAAACTTGAAATTACTAATAAAGCAATAAATCTGGGGCATGGTCAAGTCAAATGTCCCTGCGCCCCCTCCCAGAGCTGGTCGAAGCCTCTGATGCCAAAGTGGGCCCCTCCTGTGCCTCTTCATTAAGCCAATCCAAGCACTCATCAGACAAAGTACAACTGAAAGCGGGAGCGGGGACCAGGAGTTCTCTCGTCCTCCATGCTGTGGCATACCGGGCCAGCTGTGCGCCTCGAATCGGGAATGTAACCGGGTACTCTGTCGCTCCCGGCGGACAAGTCTGATTATGACCAAACTGGCACAGAATACGGAATGGAAAGTAGAAGACACAGTGAGTCAAACCAATCAATCGGATCCC